>CM045462.1:27583890-27945758 GCA_024666655.1 Dascyllus trimaculatus | reverse complement strand
TAAAGTAGTATTTTATGTCATTTTAATGTGAAAATCACACATTAAACAACACTACAGGAACTAATCTCTAATAAATGGGTTCTTTTTGAGGATGAGCTGCTTTATTTTCTAATTTATAATCAATAAATGTAGAAAACTTCTTTATTAAAGTCACGTAAAGCAGTATTTTATAGAATTTCTGTCGGGTTTTAGTCGTCACTGTGTAAATTAATCACTATAATTACCACTATATGATCCTAACCTCAGTATTTAACCATGCTGGGTTAATAATCTCTATGTGTTTGTATTTGCTCTATTAAAAACAGTGACTGGAGTGAAACCAAACAGCTTTAAAAGGTGTAATAAAACATCTAAAATCAGCTGCATGAAGCCTCGGTGATGGAAAGTGATCAACGAGCCCGATCGATCAACAGGCTCCGTCTTCCTACCCATGAACTGCATCTCCCACTCCCTGACGCTCTCCATCTGGACGGCGTTGAGGTCCGACAGGTCGTCGTACTCGTCCCTCAGGGCGTCCTTCTCCAGGCAGAAGGTGGCCAAACCTCTGGAGGCGTCCCGGCCGGCGAAGATCCCGTAAGGACCGTCTGAGGAGGGGAAACAGGACAGTCAGGGTGAATCAGAGCAGCAGCCTCCGTCAGACGACCAGCCAACCCACCGACTGGGTTTCCACCACCGACGGCTCCTCTCTTAAGCACAAAACACATCAGATTCGGGATGTTAACGATCAATATGCTGCTTTTCTTCACTGATCACTCTTTAGCTCCCTTTTCAATCAACCCTCAGGTAAATAAAAGGATTTGAAAAGCTGCTCGAACGACGTGATAAAACCTGAAGACGCTCCGTTAACCGTCACCTAAAGCAGAGAAACCCAACAACTGAACAGGTTTCATCAATAACAAACGACTGAAAGAAGCAACTACTGATCAAAGTATTGATTATTTGTTCAGGCTCTTCACTGGGAACCTTTGGATTTTGGACTGCTGGTGAAAAACAACATAGTAAAAGCAGAGATGCCTTTATTTTCTGATATTTTACAGACAAAAAAACGTAGGAAGAACAGAATCTATTGATTAACGAATAAATAAAACACGTCCTGCTGTTGTTCTACAGTTAGTACCATTATAATATGGTTGATTTACTCAGTAGTTCAACAATAATCTATGAAACCAAAGAAGTTTTGGTGCTTTTTCATTTAAAAACAACTGGAAAAAGCAGCAAAATCAGCTGCAAGTACTGATTGACCTTTAGATTTCAGACTGCTGGTGGAGCAAATCACATCAGGACTTTATAGTAGAGGAATCCAACAACTGAAAAGGTGAAAATGAAGAATGTTTGGGGCTTTTTCATTAAAAAATACAACAGAAAAACGCAATCAACTGTCAAATTATTGATTATTTGTTTCATCTCTTCACTCAAACCTTTGGATTTTGGATTGTTGGTCGAGGAAATCAAAGAGTTTGAAGGACGACGTCTTAGTTTTAGACACAAAAACCAACATGCCAGGAAAATAATCTGTATTATAATAATAATAATCTGTGAAATTAAAGAAGTGTCGGTACTTTTTCTTTAAAAAAATGACTGAACTAAGTAATAAATTCCTAAAACTGGCTGCAAGTATTTTTAGTTTCAGCTGCTGATTCAGAATATTTAATATTTGGACTGTTTGTCGAGCAAATGAAAAACTGTGTCTCAATTCAGGGGCTGCATCCTTGGAAGGACCAGCCTACCCGACCTTTGAAGGCTGGGTCTTTCGAAGGTCGGGTAGGCTGCATGAGAAGCTTCCTGAGTGTTTGTAAATGAGACAGTCTAACCTACGACGAACTTCCTGTTTGCATCATGACGTCCCGTAGCGACGCTCCTGTTGCCTAGCAACCCGGACTGCCGAACTTTTTATCCCGAGGATCAGGACGAGACGACCATGTTGTAATTTTACCTCATTTTTTGACTGAATTTGATCCAGAAATTGTGATTTTTGTTTTTAATATGTTTTATATCCTTGAAGACTTGAGGGTCTTGTTCTGTCCGGTGGTTCGGGACTAAACTGTCTGAGAAACAAGAAGCTGGTTTAAATCTGTTAACCACTGATATGAACTTTAAATATTATAAATCACTTGTGTTTATAATGAGGATCACTAAATACCTGCTGTCTGAACAGAAACCAGATATAATGTATGTTAAACATGTTATCAGATAACTTGGTCGAAGTAAACTAAGAACAGTGAGGAGAGCCATGTTTTCACTGGTCTACAGAGAGAATCACCACCAATAGAAGCTCCAGCAGGATTTAGTAACCGTTTTACTTCTTCTCCATATAATAATTTAAATAAGGATTAAATATGTGAATATTTAGGAATGAATATGTGATGGATGCGGTAAAAAAAAATCGCCACAGTCTCGGTAAAATAAAGCTTAAACGCTGAAGCTGTTCAACTGGAGAGTAAACGCTTTAAACTGCAGCGGCTCATCAATAACGTAACTTAATCGACTTTTTAAAACAAACTTTAACGTTGTCAACATGTGTATCATTAGCTATCGGAGTGAACTGTAACACAATACTAATATTTAAAACTAGAATCCTCCACCGCTGATGAATCCATCTTTTAAAACTCCAGCTGTTGATCGAACTGCAATGCATCTTGGGATATTTGGGGCTACGAGGGACGCACCGATGCATCCTTCAAATAAGTGGAAAAGAAGGACGCATTCGTCGGCCGCATTTGAGGGAGTCTTGGAGTTTTAAGGAGACGGGATGGCCTAGTGGCAGCGCTGTGACGGATGCAGCCTAGAAGGATGAAGCCCCTGAACCGAGACACACCGATAGATTAATCAATAAATCAGCTGCCGTCCTGCTGTTTTCAAAGAGTCACATTTAGCCCCAAACACAGCTGCTAAAGAAGAATCTCTGCTGTTGCGTCGACGCTTCACTCGGCTTCTGACGGTTTTTACCGAGAACAAATCCTCAGATCTGCTTCCAGGAAACCAACGAGTCGCATCTTGTGACCGTTTCTGCCTTTAAGAATGAATCTGTTCACAATCCGGCCCAGAAAACAAACCAACACATGCCTTTTCTTTTTATATATATATAAGAAAAAAAAAGAGTCTGTTGACGGTGACGAAGCAGATTCTCTTCCTCAATACGACTTTGTTTGTTTTTACAGCCGGAAGAGACGGAAATGTGAAGCTGCCACTTTAAACTTCACTTCATCATAAAATTAGATCATTTAATCCTTTTTAACGTCATATAAAAGTTTAATAACAGCTGGAACAAACTGTGAGCGAAGAAACCACCTAGTTATCAGAAGGTTAATCAGCTTAATCACCATTTCTCAAGCATAAAAAGTCAGATATTAATAATATTCATTCATTCGAGCTGCTCAAATGTGACGACGTGCTGCTTTTCTTCATCAAACGTGAGACTAAACTTCATATTTCTTGAATTTCAGACTCATTTCTGCTCAGTGCAATGCATCAGCAGCTATTTTCTGACATTTTTATAACTAAATTAACATTAAATACAGGAAATAAGTGACAAAGCATTACAGGTTTGTGTTGAATGAAGCATTTCTGTCCGTCTGTTTGTAATAAAAGCTTAAAAAAAATGTAATTAAATTGAACTCAGCCATGTTTTTGGAGCTGCAAGTAGTTAGCAGCCAGAAAAGTAATAACAAAAGTATAATATATTGTGTTTTTTCTAGCAAAAATCACAAAAAATAAGATCATTAGTGAGTTGCTGCTCTGCTTTTGTGTCATCTCACAGATGCATCCTTCACCATTTAGTCCCGGCACTCATTTAATAGTAAAATATATGAAAGTAAATAGAATAAAATGTTGTTTTCTAGCAAAAAAGCAAAGAGAAATTAAAATTCCAGGTTGTTAAATGTGATAATTTGCTGCTTTCTGTTGTCTTACATCATAATAAACGGATTATTTTTGGAGTTATCGGGCATTTATCGATATAATCTTAGCAAAAACATCATCGCTGAGGAACCCAGTGCAAGAAATACAGCGATATAAGGTGATGTTTATGCTTATTGCTGCCCTGCTGTGTCATTCCTACCAGTAAAATCAGTTTATAAAGGCTGAGCATCATAAAACGCATCATTTAAAAACAGAAAAGCAAACCTGCAACTCACTAAATGAACTGTTTGGCCTGTAAAACATCAGAAAAAGTCCCGTCTTGTTTCGTCCACAGCCTGCAGATGTTTAGTTTTACTGTCACGGTGAGGTAAAGAAAGAAAATATTCACGTTTCAGGAGCTGGAATCTGAGGATTTAGACTGGTTTCAACCAGCTGATCGATTGTCTAAATAGTCGACGACTGATTCAGAAGTTGTCGCAGCTCTTCAGAAAGTTTAGAACTGATTTTAAGGTTTATTTATTCCTTCATGAAGCCGTGAATGAGTCAGCGCCTCTGCACATTTCACAGCTTTCCAGCCTCGTAGTATTTTATCGTTTTACATATGTTTTATTTTGAAATCTGACCTTACAAGCTGTGTTTTATATCAGTTTAATCCTGTTTTCTGAGCTGTTTTTTGCTGCACGTGTTACAACATTAGAATTTAGTTGATTTTTTTAACGTGGCTCAGCCTAAACGATGCGTCTGTCATTGATTATGACGTTTTGCAGCCTCTTGAATTAATCAAAAACGAACATTAATCAGCCGCGGCACATCGCCAGCTGGATCTGTCAGGTACAGACGACGCTCTCGGGCGTTGACGTGGCTCGGAGTCACGATTCCCGACGTTGAAAAGAAGCAAAACGATTCTAAAAACAGTCGTCGGGGGGACGAGGAAGATCAGCTCGACTCTTCCTGTTAAATCCCGTCTGCAGTTTTATCTCGTTGTTGGTTGTGCAAAGTGAGAAAGGGCACATCTAATCTGCGAGCTGATAAAAGGTGCCTCGCTTCACGGGCTCCTTGACGGCGTTTCAACACCCCGTCGGAAACCCAGAGAGCCTGCGGACCTTTCACATGCGAGTCAGATGATGCCTCTCGCTGGAAGCCGGAGGGGAGGCTTCGGGCGTCTTCTGGGAACTTTATGAGACTGAAGATCAGCAGCGAGAGTTGATGACAGTCGGATAACTGGAAATTAAGAGGGTGCTGTGTTCAAATGATGCGTTTTATACTCAGTAATTACCAGTTATCTGATTATAAATGAGGCGTACAACTTCTAAACCAGTCGCCAGCTATTCTGACAATCGATCAGCTGGTTGAAACTAGTCTAAATCCTCAGATTCCAGCTTCTTTAACGTGAATATTTTCTTTCTTTACCTCACCGTGACAGTAAAACTAAACATCTGCAGGCTGTGGACGAAACAAGACGGGACTTTTTCTGATGTTTTACAGGCCAAACAGTTCATTTAGTGAGTTGCAGGTTTGCTTTTCTGTTTTTAAATGATGCGTTTTATGATGCTCAGCCTTTATAAACTGATTTTACTGGTAGGAATGACACAGCAGGGCAGCAATAAGCATAAACATCACCTTATATCGCTGTATTTCTTGCACTGGGTTCCTCAGCGATGATGTTTTTGCTAAGATTATATCGATAAATGCCCGATAACTCCAAAAATAATCCGTTTATTATGATGTAAGACAACAGAAAGCAGCAAATTATCACATTTAACAACCTGGAATTTTAATTTCTCTTTGCTTTTTTGCTAGAAAACAACATTTTATTCTATTTACTTTCATATATTTTACTATTAAATGAGTGCCGGGACTAAATGGTGAAGGATGCATCTGTGAGATGACACAAAAGCAGAGCAGCAACTCACTAATGATCTTATTTTTTGTGATTTTTGCTAGAAAAAACACAATATATTATACTTTTGTTATTACTTTTCTGGCTGCTAACTACTTGCAGCTCCAAAAACATGGCTGAGTTCAATTTAATTACATTTTTTTTAAGCTTTTATTACAAACAGACGGACAGAAATGCTTCATTCAACACAAACCTGTAATGCTTTGTCACTTATTTCCTGTATTTAATGTTAATTTAGTTATAAAAATGTCAGAAAATAGCTGCTGATGCATTGCACTGAGCAGAAATGAGTCTGAAATTCAAGAAATATGAAGTTTAGTCTCACGTTTGATGAAGAAAAGCAGCACGTCGTCACATTTGAGCAGCTCGAATGAATGAATATTATTAATATCTGACTTTTTATGCTTGAGAAATGGTGATTAAGCTGATTAACCTTCTGATAACTAGGTGGTTTCTTCGCTCACAGTTTGTTCCAGCTGTTATTAAACTTTTATATGACGTTAAAAAGGATTAAATGATCTAATTTTATGATGAAGTGAAGTTTAAAGTGGCAGCTTCACATTTCCGTCTCTTCCGGCTGTAAAAACAAACAAAGTCGTATTGAGGAAGAGAATCTGCTTCGTCACCGTCAACAGACTCTTTTTTTTTCTTATATATATATAAAAAGAAAAGGCATGTGTTGGTTTGTTTTCTGGGCCGGATTGTGAACAGATTCATTCTTAAAGGCAGAAACGGTCACAAGATGCGACTCGTTGGTTTCCTGGAAGCAGATCTGAGGATTTGTTCTCGGTAAAAACCGTCAGAAGCCGAGTGAAGCGTCGACGCAACAGCAGAGATTCTTCTTTAGCAGCTGTGTTTGGGGCTAAATGTGACTCTTTGAAAACAGCAGGACGGCAGCTGATTTATTGATTAATCTATCGGTGTGTCTCGGTTCAGGGGCTTCATCCTTCTAGGCTGCATCCGTCACAGCGCTGCCACTAGGCCATCCCGTCTCCTTAAAACTCCAAGACTCCCTCAAATGCGGCCGACGAATGCGTCCTTCTTTTCCACTTATTTGAAGGATGCATCGGTGCGTCCCTCGTAGCCCCAAATATCCCAAGATGCATTGCAGTTCGATCAACAGCTGGAGTTTTAAAAGATGGATTCATCAGCGGTGGAGGATTCTAGTTTTAAATATTAGTATTGTGTTACAGTTCACTCCGATAGCTAATGATACACATGTTGACAACGTTAAAGTTTGTTTTAAAAAGTCGATTAAGTTACGTTATTGATGAGCCGCTGCAGTTTAAAGCGTTTACTCTCCAGTTGAACAGCTTCAGCGTTTAAGCTTTATTTTACCGAGACTGTGGCGATTTTTTTTTACCGCATCCATCACATATTCATTCCTAAATATTCACATATTTAATCCTTATTTAAATTATTATATGGAGAAGAAGTAAAACGGTTACTAAATCCTGCTGGAGCTTCTATTGGTGGTGATTCTCTCTGTAGACCAGTGAAAACATGGCTCTCCTCACTGTTCTTAGTTTACTTCGACCAAGTTATCTGATAACATGTTTAACATACATTATATCTGGTTTCTGTTCAGACAGCAGGTATTTAGTGATCCTCATTATAAACACAAGTGATTTATAATATTTAAAGTTCATATCAGTGGTTAACAGATTTAAACCAGCTTCTTGTTTCTCAGACAGTTTAGTCCCGAACCACCGGACAGAACAAGACCCTCAAGTCTTCAAGGATATAAAACATATTAAAAACAAAAATCACAATTTCTGGATCAAATTCAGTCAAAAAATGAGGTAAAATTACAACATGGTCGTCTCGTCCTGATCCTCGGGATAAAAAGTTCGGCAGTCCGGGTTGCTAGGCAACAGGAGCGTCGCTACGGGACGTCATGATGCAAACAGGAAGTTCGTCGTAGGTTAGACTGTCTCATTTACAAACACTCAGGAAGCTTCTCATGCAGCCTACCCGACCTTCGAAAGACCCAGCCTTCAAAGGTCGGGTAGGCTGGTCCTTCCAAGGATGCAGCCCCTGAATTGAGACACAGTTTTTCATTTGCTCGACAAACAGTCCAAATATTAAATATTCTGAATCAGCAGCTGAAACTAAAAATACTTGCAGCCAGTTTTAGGAATTTATTACTTAGTTCAGTCATTTTTTTAAAGAAAAAGTACCGACACTTCTTTAATTTCACAGATTATTATTATTATAATACAGATTATTTTCCTGGCATGTTGGTTTTTGTGTCTAAAACTAAGACGTCGTCCTTCAAACTCTTTGATTTCCTCGACCAACAATCCAAAATCCAAAGGTTTGAGTGAAGAGATGAAACAAATAATCAATAATTTGACAGTTGATTGCGTTTTTCTGTTGTATTTTTTAATGAAAAAGCCCCAAACATTCTTCATTTTCACCTTTTCAGTTGTTGGATTCCTCTACTATAAAGTCCTGATGTGATTTGCTCCACCAGCAGTCTGAAATCTAAAGGTCAATCAGTACTTGCAGCTGATTTTGCTGCTTTTTCCAGTTGTTTTTAAATGAAAAAGCACCAAAACTTCTTTGGTTTCATAGATTATTGTTGAACTACTGAGTAAATCAACCATATTATAATGGTACTAACTGTAGAACAACAGCAGGACGTGTTTTATTTATTCGTTAATCAATAGATTCTGTTCTTCCTACGTTTTTTTGTCTGTAAAATATCAGAAAATAAAGGCATCTCTGCTTTTACTATGTTGTTTTTCACCAGCAGTCCAAAATCCAAAGGTTCCCAGTGAAGAGCCTGAACAAATAATCAATACTTTGATCAGTAGTTGCTTCTTTCAGTCGTTTGTTATTGATGAAACCTGTTCAGTTGTTGGGTTTCTCTGCTTTAGGTGACGGTTAACGGAGCGTCTTCAGGTTTTATCACGTCGTTCGAGCAGCTTTTCAAATCCTTTTATTTACCTGAGGGTTGATTGAAAAGGGAGCTAAAGAGTGATCAGTGAAGAAAAGCAGCATATTGATCGTTAACATCCCGAATCTGATGTGTTTTGTGCTTAAGAGAGGAGCCGTCGGTGGTGGAAACCCAGTCGGTGGGTTGGCTGGTCGTCTGACGGAGGCTGCTGCTCTGATTCACCCTGACTGTCCTGTTTCCCCTCCTCAGACGGTCCTTACGGGATCTTCGCCGGCCGGGACGCCTCCAGAGGTTTGGCCACCTTCTGCCTGGAGAAGGACGCCCTGAGGGACGAGTACGACGACCTGTCGGACCTCAACGCCGTCCAGATGGAGAGCGTCAGGGAGTGGGAGATGCAGTTCATGGGTAGGAAGACGGAGCCTGTTGATCGATCGGGCTCGTTGATCACTTTCCATCACCGAGGCTTCATGCAGCTGATTTTAGATGTTTTATTACACCTTTTAAAGCTGTTTGGTTTCACTCCAGTCACTGTTTTTAATAGAGCAAATACAAACACATAGAGATTATTAACCCAGCATGGTTAAATACTGAGGTTAGGATCATATAGTGGTAATTATAGTGATTAATTTACACAGTGACGACTAAAACCCGACAGAAATTCTATAAAATACTGCTTTACGTGACTTTAATAAAGAAGTTTTCTACATTTATTGATTATAAATTAGAAAATAAAGCAGCTCATCCTCAAAAAGAACCCATTTATTAGAGATTAGTTCCTGTAGTGTTGTTTAATGTGTGATTTTCACATTAAAATGACATAAAATACTACTTTATGTGACTTTAATACATGTTAAGGCCGATACTCTACAGTCTTATTGCAAGTAGTATAGAGTTATCATGTTTATTGTGCCCCAAAAAATCACAGTTTCAGCCTTTCAGATGAAAATATTTGCTGCTTTTCTGTGTTTTTAGGACAGTTTTTTCAGACCAAACGCAGAATTATTGTGTCAAATTGCACTTTCTGTATCTGTAGCAGGCATTTTTCATGATTTCTTGATTATATCAGACAAAAAAAGGCAGCAAATCTTCAAATTTAACAAGAAGAGTTGGACATTTTTACTTAAATCCTCAAAATAAACCCATTTATTGGAGATTAGTTCCTATAGTGTTATTTAAGATGGAATTTAAATGTTAGTTATATAAAATAATGCTTTACCTGACTATAATAAACAAATTTTGCACATTTTTTTCAATAAAAGAGAAAATAAAGCAGCTCATCCTCAAAATGAACCCATTTATTAGAGATGAGTTCCTGTGGTGTTGTTTAATGTGTGATTTTCACATTAAAATTCTATAAAATGCTACTTTACTTGACTATATTAAAGGAATTTTCCACATTTATTGATTATAAATTAGAAAATAAAGCAGCTCATCCTCAAAAAGAACCCATTTATTAGAGATTAGTTCCTGTAGTGTTGTTTAATGTGTGATTTTCACATTAAAATTCTATAAAATAATACTTTGTGACTTTAATACATGTTAAGGCTGAGACTCTGCAGTCTTATTATATATAATTTAATTATCATGTTTATTGTGCCCCAAAAAATCACAGTTTTAGCCTTTCAGATGAAAATATTTTGCTGCTTTTCTGTGTTTTTAGGACAGTTTTTTTCAGACCAAACGCAGAATTATTGGGTCAACTTCCACTGTCTGTATCTGTAGCAGGCATTTTTCATGATTTCTTGATTATATCAGACAAACAAAGGCAGGAAATCTTCAAATTTAACAAGAAGAGTTGGACATTTTTACTTAAATCCTCAAAATAAACCCATTTATTAGAGATTGGTTCCGATAGAGTTATTTAAGGTGGAATTTAAATGTTAGTTATATAAAATAATGCTTTACCTGACTATAATAAACAAATTTTGCACATTTTTTGGTTATAAAAGAGACAATAAAGCAGCTCATCCTCAAAATGAACCCATTTATTAGAGATTAGTTCCTGTAGTGTTGTTTAATGTGTGATTTTCACATTAAAATGACATAAAATACTACTTTACGTGACTTTAATACATGTTAAGACTAATCCAATGAAGTTTATGTTAAGACTGATACCCTACAGTCTTATTGCAAGTATAATTTATTTATAATGTTTATTGTGTTTATTGTGCCCCAAAAAATCACAGTTTTTGCCTTTCAGATGAAAATATTTGCTGCTTTTCTGTGTTTTTTTCAGACCAAACACAGAATTATTGTGTCAACTTGCACTTTCTGTATCTGTAGCAGGCATTTTCCATGATTTCTTGATTATATCAGACAAACAAAGGCAGCAAATCTTCAAATTTTAACAATAAAAGTTTGAGGTTTTTACTTAAATCCTCAAAATAAACCCATTTATTGGAGATTAGTTCCTGTAGTGTTATTTAATGTGTGATTTTCACATTAAAATTCTATAAAATACTACTTTACATGACTATAATAAATGAATTTTGCACATTTTTCTGATTATAAAAGAGAAAATAAAGCAGCTCATCCTCAAAATGAACCCATTTATTAGAGATTAGTTCCTGTAGTGTTATTTAATGTGTGATTTTTACCTGAGCAAGTTACATTTTTGGGATTAAAAACTACATAAATTCTTTAAAATAAAACTTTAGCAGACGGTTTCACTTCTTCCACATCTTCTTTTTGTTCCAAAATGGATTAAAATCATTTTTTCCCTTAAAACTCTACACATAATGCCCCACAATGACGACGTGAAATGCTTTTTTTAGACAGTTTTGCGTATTTATTAAAAATACGACACTCAAATACCACATGCACATGAAGCAGGATGATCAATAAAGCTACGACGACCCACGGAAAAGTAATCAGCCAACTTTTTAATAAACCAGATGTCAAAATGTGTCTTAAATGTGACATTAAATGGACTTTATTGTCATCACTTAAGTAAAAAAATGCCAATAACTGGTGGTTATGATGCTTTTAAAGACCATTTCTTCTTTAGTAGTTTTGTTTGGTGCTAAATAAGCCAATAAGTCCACCAGGCTAGCTGATAGCATTGATTATTTATTCATTAATCAATAGATATCAGGAAACAAAGGCGTCTCTCCTTCACAGTGTTTGATTTTTATCACCAGCAGTCCAAAATCCAAAGGTTTCAGTTCAGGACTTGAACAAATAATCAATAATTTGATCACTGACTGCTTATTTCAGTCATTTTTGTTCATGAAAAATCTTCAGTTTCACCTTTTTAGTTGTTGTTCTCTAGTTTAAGTGATCGTCTTTGGGTTTTTTTAATGTTGCTCAACTAAAACGAGCGATTCAGAGGCTTCACAGCGGGCTTTTTGAATCGTTTTATTGATCCGAGGACATATTCAGCCTTAAAATTTAGTGTTGTTGGTGACGCGTCTGCAGTTGAGCCAAACTTTCAAACAGTCCTGACTAAAAATACCTCCTGAAACCACATCTGCTGAGAAACGGTTACGACCGGAAGCCGAAACTGGAAGGAAACAAAAAGGCCTCGGTTTGGCGACGACGACATTTCATAACCCAGGATTATTCTGTAATCGGTGCAGCGGCTGTAACACGGTTTGATTTACCTCCGATCGGTGGTTTAGCGTCTAATTTTAAACCCCTCCGAGGAAAGAAAAGAGCCCCAGAGCAGCTCCTTTAAAGCTGCCCTGAGCTGCTTTGGAAGCTGGAGGCAGCAAACTAACTGTGGCTGATTGAGTCGGTTATTTACCCACAACAGGTTGTTTACATGTTGGAGGAGTTTCTGGTTCCAGCCTCTGAAATGTTGGGACTTTCTTTTTTTTTGTGTTTGGTTTTGGACTGTTGCTTTCAGTTTCAGGTTACGAGAAACAGTCTAGAACTTCAGCTAGCATTTATTTTTGATATCGATTGGTTCAAGAAGTTGGAGCCTCACATTTTTACCTCCACCAAGGAGGTTATGTGATGGCCGGCGTTGGTTTGTTTGTTTGTTTGTTTGTGTTCAAAATAACTCAAAAAGTAATGGACGGATTTGGATGAAATGTTCAGGATGTGTGAAATGGGACAAGGAACAAATTATGACATGTTGGGACTGATCCGGATCACGGTCTGGATCCAGGATGTTTTTAATGTAAGTGTAACCAGGTGGACAATTAAATGCGGTTTCCTCTAAAAGCCACCAGAGGGCACTCTTGTTTTTGGGGTAACCCCCTCTGACCACATGACATTTTGGGGCTCCACGCGACAGACAGCGACAATGACGGACTTCTCTTTCCTTCCTGAGCGACATACGCACGGTTGGGCCGGCATTCTTATCTCCGGTTGTCTAAGAAGCTGGGAGGCTGTTAGGAGCTGCCGTGCTAGAGGCCGCGCCTGTTCATTAGGTCAGATGGGGTGAAGGCCGCATTGTTGGTAGGACATTTGAACTGTCTGTAATTACATTTGTATCTGTAACGTTCCATACAAAATATGTGAATTGGGAGATTGTGTTGGGGGTGGACTGAAGCTCCTTGGCGGAGGTATGAGCTCTCTGAGGGCTTTTCTAGTTTTAATTAGTAGTTATAATATAGTTAATTATAGCGCTTATAAGAGGCCATAAAATATAGAAAATTGTCAGTTTCGAATAACAAAAGTTGTTGTGTTCAAGTGTTTCGTTTGAGAAACAGACCAAAACCCAAAGGGTGTAAGTAAAATGATTCGTCTGTTCATCAGTAACTAATCAGTCGCAGCATATTTGATGTGTTTTATCAAATTTCAAGCTGGAATTGCCAAAAAACATCATTATTCTAGCCTCTCATAGGGGAATTGCTGTTGCTTTTTTGTGTTTCCCGAGACAGTCAGCTGTTTTTTTAACTGCTAATCAGACCAAACAGTTAATTTCAGCGTCAGCTTCCATTTTTCACAAATCATGACAAGCAATTTTTACTATTTCTTGACGATACGAGACGAAGGAGGCCAGCAGATCTTTAAATTTAAGGTGCCGGAGCCGAGAAACTTTTGACATTTTTGGTTTTGGACTTTTGGTTTCAGTTTCACGTTGCGAGAAACCGTTTAGAACTTTATTTTTACTATCGATTGATCGGCTCGTTACTTACTTTATCAACGGATTCTTTGGTTTGGTCACTAAGACGTCAAGAAGTCGTTCAAGAACTTGGAGCAGCACATTTTTTAGATTAGTAGTTATAATATAGTTAATTGCAGCGCTCATAAGAGGTCATAAAGTTGAGAAAGTTGTCAGCTTCGAATAACAAAAGTTGTTGTTTTCAAGTGTTTTGTTTGAGAAACGGATAGAAACCCAAAGAAATGTAAGTAAAATGATTCGTCTGTTCATCAGTAACTAATCAGTCGCGGCATATTTGATGTGTTTTATCAATTTTGTAGCTAGAATTGCCAAAAAACATCATGTTTTCCCTGTTTTTTTCTTTGAGTCAATGTATGTTTTTTTTTAACTGTTAATCAGACAAAATAATTAATTTCAACGTCAGCTGTCATTTTCACAAATCGTGACTCGCAATTTTTACTGTTTCTTGACGATACGAGGCAAATGAGAGCAGCAAATCTTCAAATTTAAGGTGCTGGAGCCGAGGAACGTTTCACATTTTCACTTTAAAAATAAAGGATTAACCCCCAAAATCTACAGACCAGTTTAAAAGGCATAATTTCTTTGGAAAAATTGCCGAAATTAGCCCATTTATCAGCGCCAGAAACGTCAGATTTTAAAGATGCTTGTCTGATCATTGATGACTCTGACCTTATCTACTTCTTGCAGAGCCTCCATGTTTTTTTTCAGTATTAGTAACACTTGTTAGAAGAATGTTGGGCAAGTTGATTCCAGGTTTTTTACATTTTTGCAGAATAAATACCAAATTTAGCTTTTGTTCTTTCTTTTTTTTTTAATGATTTGTGGCATTATAAGTAGGGACAGACTGATTATCAGAACCGCAATTTGGCTGTTATTCCCCTGATTATTGCTATTGCTGTTTAAATTAACCGATAATCACTAAATTAAATGCACTAGTTTGGGCGTTTAAACTAGTTTTCTGATTGCATTTTCTCATAAGTGCTATTTTCCTGTTATCAGTGACTTACAGTGCATCAGAAAGATTTTAAAAACATTGAAAAGAGAAAAAAAAAACAGACACAGGCTTATTTATTCAGCCCCAAATCACATGTTTGCATCAGAAGGTTCTATGTGCTTAAAGCCCTTCACTGTAGTGAGGAATCGGCCCATTCATGGAAGAAAAAATCAGAAAGAATTACACCGATCAGCCTCAACATCCTGACCACTGACAGGTGAAGTGAATAACATTGATCATATTGGTTCTATGTGATGTTCTGATGGAAAACCTTAATCAGACTTAAACACCCAAATAAACATTGTCCCACAACAAACACACTCCCTCATGCTGATGGAAATCCCAAATGTCACTGGATGAAAATGCACCCCACCACATGGAAACAACATCAACCAATCAGGAACATGTTGAGGAACATGACAATGGTCCAACATGTTGATCTGACCTCCAGACTTCATACACCCCATTCTGATCAAGCATCAACAGGATGCAGTGGAACAAGTTGGATTGACAGAGGCCCCACTGCACAAGCCAGAGCACCCAAAGGATCCAGTGGTTCCAGACCCCATAGGACACCCTGAGAGGTCCTCTGGTCCATGTCCAATGGTTCAGAGCATTTT
Organism: Dascyllus trimaculatus; assembly: GCA_024666655.1. Classification (NCBI taxonomy): domain Eukaryota; kingdom Metazoa; phylum Chordata; class Actinopteri; family Pomacentridae; genus Dascyllus; species Dascyllus trimaculatus. The sequence goes on along the minus strand of CM045462.1, from coordinate 27,930,410 downwards.
GGACCACATAAGGGGACCAACACAGTATTAACCTTGCAGTATCTGAATCTCTACATATAGAATAATCTGTGCAAATTACCAGTATTTATGTATATTTCTTGGTTGTTTTTCTGTTTTTTACTGATGTCCCTGCACGTTTGAACTCTCCTCTTTGCTGCTGAAGCACTGCAAATTTCCTCTCAGTGGGATTATTAGAGACTTATTTTATCTAAGAAATCTACGATGTTAAAATTGACTTACTGTCCAGCATTAGACTGATTATATTTTTAACATAAAGAGCAGGAAGGAATTTAAATGTTAGTTGAAATACAAGCATTTTGTGGCCATAACTGCAATCATAGACCTGCGGTTTCACAACACTGATGTAAACAAACAGCACAGAAACAAGCCAGAGCACCCAAAGGATCCACTGGTTCCAGACCCCATAGGACCCCCTGAGAGATCCTCTGGTCCATGCCCAATGGTTCAGAGCATTTTAGGGGGACCAACACAATATTAGACAGGTGGTCATGACGTTATGTCTGATCGGTGTATTGAGTCAAAAATATCGGCCTGTCTTGATGCTAATAACCGACATCGGTATCGGCCCTGGGAAACTCCTATTGGTCGATCTCTGTTGTCAATTTACGTTCCTGTCCCTTCACTAATCCACTCGTATTTGAGCTCTGCGGTGATTCCACTCGTTGTTTTTCCTCTCCAGAAAAATACGATTACGTCGGGAGGTTGCTGAAGCCCGGAGACGAGCCGTCGGAGTACACGGACGAGGAGGACATCAAGGACCACCTGAAGCACGACTGAGCGGTTCCATCTTCACCGACCAAAGCCAGGAGCCCCAAACAGCTGCGACGGACCTCCTCCTCCTGCCCCACCGACCCACCTGCCGCCCCCCTTTACCTGCCCCGACTCCCACCTCCCTCCCTCCCCAATCATCCCACCACCACCACCGATGACGACGACGACAGGGAGGAGCTTCTTTTTGAAACAGCGTGCGGGGCGGCGGAGAGGGCCATTTAAAATATTTTAGTCCAGGCGGGGGGGAAGCGTGGTCGCCGCGGAGTCGCCGCTGGGTGGTCGGAGGCAGTCGGAGAAACATTGGTCTGAGAGGATCAGCAGGATCGGGACGGGGAGGCAGATGTTGTTTTGTTTTTTTATCTTCGGTTTCGTCACATCGAACTGCTTCAGCTTCGGACAGCTTATCAGTCAATCATTTCTGTTTCTTGTTCAAATCATTCTCCAAAAAAAAAAAAAATACACCCCAACAACTTTGTCGAGAGGGCGGCCTGAACCAAAGGCAACCAGGCGGGGCATCTTCCTGTTGTGTTTGTAGTGTATGCACTACTAGTTCTCTTTGTTTGTCACCATGTGATTGTATTTGTTGAGTAGCATAGCGGGAGTTTGAGCAGGCGGGCGTTCGGGAGGGGAGTTTATTTTCATTTTATTTTGAAAGGGTGGGTCAGAGGTCCTCGCCATAATGAATTTTGAATCACATCAGACGGACTGAATCACTGATCGGGAACACAAAGGGAAAGGTGATAAAGGCAGTCCTAATCAATCGACTCAATTGTTTACATGCCTCACAAGCCAGCTGCAAGTCTGTAGATTCCCCTGAAAAATGGTCCAAGTATTAATTGTGCCTTATTTTGTTCGTTGCGTCAGTCCTGAACCGGTGTAACGGAGGAGGCGAGCGGAGGGACGTCGGTTTTTTCTCCTCGACTTTAAAAAAAAACAGAAAGAAAGAAAGAAAGAAGGCATACGTTCTGTCAGTCGTCCACGCACAGACTGTAAGATTTCCCCACTTCACAAACTCTGTAAATAGTCCGTACGAATTACTCAGTGTTACTGCCATATTTATGTAGTTGATGAACTCCATATATGCTATGTCGTATTGGCCAAAACCCCCATTGTTTGTGTTTTTGTTTCGTTTTCTTTCGGTTCTCTTTTTAAATGTGGGTGAATTATTTCCAAAAACACGAAAAATAAAAAATCTGAGAGCGTTGCAAAGTGCTGCAGGGCGGGACCGGGAGCTGTTCTTGCGGAATCTGTTGTTGTTTTGTTTTTGTTTTCGGAGACGTTGCTTATCCTGTAAATATATCTATCATTTTATTAAAGCATGTGCAACAACGACGTGAGCTGATGCTGAATTCTCCACCACATCATGTATTTAAATGTCGGGTGTGTGCGTGCGTGTCAGCGTGACCGAGGCAGGAAGGGATTTGTTCATGCATAATAAATGGATTTGGTTAATAACTGAAGACGTCTGGAGTCTGTTTGCTTTCGGGAGGCGGCTGTGATTTGATCGGACAAGCGGTTGATAGGTGATGAAACTATTCTACCAGTGAGTGAGTTTCCATCAGATGTAGTGGGAAGTTAAAGTCCGAGGAGACATCAGACTCGTTTTATGTTAAAATCTGTCGGTTAAACTACCTCTGAGCTTGTTTACAGGTAAAAATAACCACATTTTAACAGTAAACATGTAGAGGGGCTTCTGTTAAACTACAAAAATGTCTGTTAATTGTAGTTTTAGTGACACTCTTCCACATAAAGTGTTCTGTGGCTGTAAATGAGGTAAAGATTATTAACAGCAGATGTTGAGAAGCACCAAAACAAACTGAGAAAATCATTTATTCTATTGTAAAGTAAGATTTTCAGAATAAAAGCCTTGTTGAAGGCGATTTCTGGTCAAAAGAAAAGAAAGAAGTGGTTGAATTAATTGAAATTTCTTCGTTATATGTGCTCAAAAGAGGACTTCGTCAACAGAAAAATAAGGAATTAGATAACCAGTATTATTTATAAATGGTAAATGGTCTGCACTACTATTAGGGCAGAACATTTAATTGGAATAATATCGCAATATTCAAGTAACAGGGTAAAACAACATACTGCAGTTGCTACAGAGATGCTTTAATTCTCCAGACTGAAGGGAAAATGCAGCAAAAACATCATTTTTATATTTTTCTCAGTAGAAATAAAATTTTAAAAATGGCCATTTTCTACTAAAACTTTGACTCATGTTGCAGAATTTTTCAAAATATTCATAACTCATAATTGCTCAGCCTCAACGTAGATATTTCCTTCTAAATCTAGCTGTTTCCCATTCACGCACACAGACATGGGTGTAGGTTTTGTTAGAACGCTCAGTGGGTTTACGTTAAACAGGAAGTTATGAGTGTCAAACACGTCGTTTCCTGCAGTCCGGTGAATATTGCTGCACCAGTTTACGGTAAAAATGTCTATTTCTGTAAAATAAAACACAAAATACAGCATATTGGAATGTATGTTGGTCTCGTTTTATTTCATTTGTGCATTTCAGTGCTAGTTTGAGCTCATAATTCATATTTTTAGAGTAAGAAAAATCCTGTCGGAGGCTTTGTTGCTACGAATACTAAAATAAATGGATATAAAAATGATAATGATAAACAGCATACAGGGACAGACAGGAATAGAAATAAGGCTTAGAACCTGTCTAGTAGAACCTAGTATTTATTATGTAAATATATCTAATGAAATTAAATGTTAGGGTGAACTCTACAGTGTTATTTATTATATTTAATTTAATGTTATGGTTAAGACCTGACAATGTTTTATATACTACACCAAATTTAAATTTTTAAGTAAAATAAACATGCAAGGAAATACAGAATAAAATAATATGCACAATATTAAAAATTCATATAATGGCTAAAAAAATCGAAAATGTTCATATATTCATTTTAATGTGTGATGCAGATCTAACAGTAAACTAATATATACATGTAAAACAAATACAGGGAGGCATAATGAAATAAACCGATATGAAAATTAATATATTCATAAATAATGTGTGGGAATAGAAATAATTTAAATCTTAAAGTTCAGACTGTTTTAATAGAAATAGATCAGGAAATAACACACAGGGACAATTTAAATATATATATGTAGCTGTAATATTATGTAGGAATATATTAGATGTTTTTAAATTTAAAAAATAATATATACATATAATAAAATATTAAAATAAAACGACATAGTTTAATAATATATTTTTTATAGATATAGGGAATATTCGTACTAAATAGGTAGGGTGGGTAAAGAATAGATTTAGAGGTTTAAATAAGGAAATAAATACGGTTTATTTTGCTTTTTTTGTCCTTTGAGGGCCACCGTAGTTGAACAATTCTCCAAAATATTCAAATCTTTTTATTAAATAAGTAAAATAGCGCTGTGGTAATATTTCTGACAGTGACATGAGCCTGTTATTGATCACTGATCGGCACCACAGAGCGACTGTGACGTGGAGAAACGAGGAGGTTGAAATTCAGCCTCCGCGGCTCCGCAGCGCCGCCGCTGCTGCTGCGGTTCAACCCGGAACTGCAGCTTCAGTCTGCGTTTCAAACTGCGAGAGTCTCCTGCTGCTCATCGAGCGTCTCTGCTGCCTCAAACCGGGTCCGATCCGGATCAGAACCGAGTCCGATCCGTCGACCTTCTCTCCGACTCCATCCAGGCTGCAGCTGCATCAAACTGCACCGACGTTTTTGCTGTTTGGGGAGAAAAAAGTTGAATTTCCAGCCTTTTTTCCTCTAAAAGAATCAGCGTCTTTCTCTCTGCTGCTTCCCCCCGGATTGGATCTTCAGGCCACAGCAGCCGGTAACATCCAGCAAACCCAGATCCACAGAGGTCTAAGGTCTAAAGAGGCTTCACTGTGCTGCTGTTGGAATGCAGTGATGGCAGAACATCTGTCCCAGAGCGAGCTGGATTATCCCTTCAAACTTCTGGAGTATTTCAACGGCTTCAGGGTGTCAAAGGTAACAGTTCTGGGTTTATTCACGTTTCTTTACTTCATGCACAGGTTTCAGTGTTGCAGCAAAATATGCAGGAATGATCGTGACGCACAGAGCAGGTGGAAAATTAAATATAATCCTGCAGAAAGTGTCTTAATGAGGTGTTGGAAACCACGTGTTGGATGATTAACTGACTGTCTACTTTAATCTGTCACCAGTCTGTGTGTTATTGTTTCATCTCAGGCTGCATCTACACAAACACTGTGCAACCATGAGCTACTGTCACACTGATACAAGCAAATGCTGCACTTCCTGCAAAGGCCTCGTGCACTTTGTGTTTTCATCGATGTGTTAAAGGTCGTCTGGGAATGTGACAGAATCTGCTGGGTCAGAAATAAACATCCAGAAACTCGAACTGTCAGTTTTGGTGATGCAGAAAGTTGAGTTAATAAAATGTTCTTAGTTCCATGGCCTCTTTACTTCTCATTAGTGATTACAGTTGACTACAGCTGGTGACTCCCCTGAGCCAATTTAAATAGGAACCGTTTGATCCACTCGTTAGACTCGGCCAAAAAGACTGCAGCGGGAAAGTCTGAGGAGCCCAGCAAAGATCTGAAGACGCAAATTATTGAATTGAACAAGTCAGGAAGTCACTTGGAGCCGTTTAAAAGCAGCTTCAGATCCTTAAATCATCTGTTCTAAGTATAACATTCATGGTCCAGTTGTTTCACTGCCACCATCAGAAAACTCAAACTACCACCTGCTGCTGAGAGACACCTGGTCAGGATGGTCAAGAGTCGACCAGGAACCAGCAGAAAGCAGGTCTGGATGAACCAGAAGCTGCTGGAACACAGCTGTCAGTGTCCACAGGGTTGGACATCAACATGAGCTGAGAGGCTCCATGAAGAAGGAAGTTCTTCCTCTAGAAGCAGAACCTTGAAGCTCCACTGATCACATGGACAAAGAAAAGGCCTTCTGGAGGAAAGTTCTGTGGTCAGATGGAACAAAGACTGGAGGAGAGAAGGTGAGGCCTTCAACCCCAACAACACCAGACCTACCATCAGGCATGGAGGTGGCAGCATCATCAAGTCAATGGAACAATGAAGGAAACCATCAGCAGAAGGTTGATCTTGGACACAGTTGGATGTTTCAACCAGACGATGAGTCCAAACACATCAAAGTGGTAAAGAAATGGTTCCATCAGGCTGGAATGAAGGTTTTAGACTGGTCCCCCCAAAAGTCCTGACTTAAACCATCAAAAACCTGATGAAGAAACAAGTCTGAGTCAGTTGGACTGAACCAGTTCTGTCTAGAGGGGTCAAAGAGAAACCAGAAGCTTGTGGATGGAAACCAGGAAAACTGAACTGAGGTGTAAATGTCAAATATGATCATTTCTTCATGTTTATTTCTGACCCAGCAGGTTTTGTCATATTTCTAGAAGACCTTTAATGAATCTATGAAAGAACCAAAAATCATTATTGTTTTTTTTGATGCTTGTGTTTCAGTGATTCCATGATAGTAAACTCAGAGTTCTAGGAGTCTTTAGAAACTCAAGACCGCCATGATAAACATGATCTGTACACGTGAATGTCAACGTTTTCTCATGGCTGTATGTTTTATAAACTAGTCAGAAGTATGTAAAGTAGCTCCAAGCCTCTCCTCAGGTGATATTTGCGGCCTGTGAACTGGGAGTGTTCGACCTCCTGCTGAGGTCTCAGGAGCCTCTCAGCGCCCAGCATGTGGCCCAGGAGCTGAACACCAGCGTGGACGGGATGGAGCGGCTGCTGGACGCCCTGGTGGGCATCGAGATCCTGGAGGTGGAGAAGACGGCCGGGACAGGTGAGGAGGAGGAGGAGGAGGAAGAAACCAACACTCCAGCTCTGTTTCAGTATCAGTCTAGTGGACATCAGGAGCTCATCTGCAGCCGCCAAACTTCTTTTCCAGATATCCTGATAAAACAGGGAGGGATGTTCCTCAGGGTGTGGCCACAGATTTTTAAAGTACACTTTAAAAAATACATGTAATAGTAAAAATCTGTCCAGAGAAAAGGTAAAAAAAAAAACAGTAGAATATTGTAGCGTTCAAATACTCTTAAAAAAAAGGCTAAAAAAATCTGTAAAATAATCATAATTTGTTGATTTAAACAGTATAACATTAATTTTCCAGTCACAAACTGTAAAAAATCAAATTACTATTTATAAAAATGCAGATTTTACATGTGACTGTTGTGTTCAGTTTAAACGTGATTCAACAAAACAAGAGAATATGGCAAAATAATAGTTTAATGAATTATTTACCATTTTTCAACTTTAAATACAGGCAAATATCTGTAGAGTAATGTTTTTTTTCCCAGATTTAAATTAAATTAAATTAAATTAAAATTCATGTTATTTTGCAGTGACATTATTAAAAGAAAAAAATACTTTTTATGAAAATGCAGATTTTTGATGTCGACATTATGTACAGATTTGGCTGTTTTTTGGTGTTTTTTTTAATTAACACGTAAATTAATATTTTTTTCTGTGATTTTACCAAGTTCCATCTTGGAAAATCTGCAACGTAGCAGCTTAATGAATTATTTACAGTTTTTCAATCCTGTATGCATTTTTTTCCTTAAATATTGGCAAATATATGTAGAATAATAGTATTTTTGTAGATTTTGTAGAACAGTACAAAAAAAATAGCATATTTTACAGTCAAGCGATGTAAAATTAGGAATAACTATTTGTAAAAGTAAAGATTTTTTTTACGATTAGCATGTAAATTAATATTTTTTCTGTGATTTTACTACATATTTTCTGTAATTTAACAAAACAGGCAAAAAATTAAAAAATATATTTTACGTTTTTCAAAAAATAATTAAATATCTGTAGTTTTTTCAAGACTTAAATACAGCAAAAATAATGCTATTTTGCATGACATTGTTGTAGAATAAGTTACTTTTTATGAAAATACAGTTCTTATTATGTTGGCATTTTGCACTGTTTTATCCTCTTTTCCCTTTTTTTTACAGTTAACTTGTAAATTAATATTTTTTTCTCTGCTATTATCAGAAAAAGCAGTGAAAATCTGCAACAGTTTAATAAATTATTTTACAATTTTTCAATCCTGTATGCATGTTTTTTCCTTAAATATTGGCAAATATCTGTAAAATATTAGTATTTTTCAAGGATTTAAACAGTAAAAAATAACGTATTTTACAGTCAAATGACGTAAAAGCAGGAATAACTGTTTGTGAAAGTACAGATTTCTTTTCAGTTTTGTCTTTTTTACGGTTAACATGTAAATTAATATTTTTTCTGTGTTTTCACTAGATATAATCTAAAAAAAACAAAAAAATATTTTATATTTTCCAGTGCTTAATATGCTGAAATATCTGTAAAATAAAGGTTTTTTCCCGAAAATTAAACACTGTAAAATAATGCTATTTTGCATCACATTGTTGAATAACAAATTACTTTTTTTTTGAAAATACAGATTTTTGTGTTGAATTTATGCACTGTTTGCTCCTCCTTTTTACAGTTAACATGTATTTTTTTCAGTTTTCATTTATAAAGACAGGAAAAGTCTGTAACATAAGAGTTTAATACATTTTTTCCATTTTTTCAAAAGTAAAAAAAAGAATTATTATTTGTAAAAGCGCTGATTTCTACAGGGACAATCTGTAAAATAGCAGTAAATATGTTGTTTTTACAGTGTATTATTGTGTGACGTGCAGCAGACGTCTTTTACCCTTGTAATAAAAATAAAGATTCTACCTTGTTGTTCAGTTTTAACCAGGCAGGCCTTCAACCTGAGTCTCCCTCTGAACCTTGGAACCAGTAACCGTCCTTCAGGGCCTTTTAAATTCTGCTCCTGAGCTCTCGGTTTGACTTCCTTCTGTCTCCTCTGGATGTCTTGTGTTCATCAGCGGTTTACAGCAGCTCCGACGTGGCGAATCTCTACCTGGCCAAAGGCAGCGTCAAGTCTCTCCACGACATGATCATCTACCAGTCCCAGACCATCTACCCGCTGTGGAACAACCTGGCGGACGCCGTCAGGTCAGCTCTATTTAATTACTCCCTGTTTTGATAATAAATTAATCAGTTTGAGTATTTTTTTAAGAAACAAAAGTCCACACTGTAAAAAATGAGCTTGTTTTCACCTAAAATTCATTAAAACAGTTTACAGTCATTTCAAAGATGTTGCCTGTTTTGTTAAATTACCGCTAATAACGAGTAAAACTGCAGAAAAAAGGAAATTATTTACATGTTAACTGCAAAAAAAAAACATACTAAAGCTGTAGATAACGTCCACACAAAATCCAAGTAGTAATTACTCTTGATTATTTTATTTTTTGCTGTAGTTAATTATTTAGTTTTATGTTTGTTTGTTTCCCTAATTCAGATTAGTTTATTTGTTTTATTTATTTTGGGCAGCGCTCTGTGCACTTCATGGTCTATAGGTACACTGTAAAACATTTTATATTTACAGATTTTCCCTGTTTTGATAATATTATATTTAAAAAATGAGGTAAAATCACAGAAAACGGTACAAATTTGCACGTTAAGAGCAAAAAATGGCCAAACTGTAAACAATGTAAACATCAAAAATGTGTTTTTCTCTTTTAGAAATGGTAATGGCAAGAAAAACATTATTTCCAGATATTTGCTGTTATTTTCACACTTTTTAACATTTCAGCATTCCACTGCTTTATCAGGCATGAATGCAGCTGTTTGCAGTCGTAAAGTAAAACCCAACAAAGGAAACTAAAATCAGGTTGTTGTTGCTGCAGGGAGGGAAAGAACCAGAACGAGAAGACGTTCGGCCTTCCATCAGAGGAGGTGTTTCAGGCTATTTACAGGTCGGTTCTGGTCCTGTTGTTTCAGATGCTTCATTTATAATCCAGGAGTCGATTTAAGAGTCTGATCGTGAAATATTCTGCACAGATCCGAGGAGGAGATGCTGAAATTCATGGGTCTCATGAACTCCTCGTGGATTCTGGACGGACACGACATCGTGACGGCATTCAACCTCTCCTGCTTTCAGAGCATAGTCGATCTGGGAGGTGAAGTTGTTGGATGGACGCTCGGAGCAGCTGTGCATGCTTGCTTTATGCTAAGCTAAGCTAACTAGCTCTGAACTTTAGCCCCATATTTTAGGAACATTTGCGTATTTCTAAAGAGACTCCTGTACTGTGTTTTCCTGCGTCATTTCACAGTAAACTGACGACTCTGTGTGATTAACTTCCAGGTTGCACCGGTGCTTTGGCCCGTGAGATGGCGAAGGCATATCCAACATCCTCGGTCACAGTTTTCGATCTGCCGCAAGTCGTAGAAACGGCTCAGAAACATTTCCTTCAGGAGAACGACGCTGTTTTATTTCAAACTGGTGAGTCTAATTGACCCTCATTCAGAAATCAGATAAATAAAACCTGCTGCACCATCTGTAGTGTGACGTTAGACAGAGAAAACTAGCAAAAATGGTGCTAAACAAAATTAATGTGCACAATTAGATAATGATGTCATGCATTGAAGATTTACTCTATGTGAAAGTCTAACAGTTTGTATATCAAGTGTAATAATAGGATTTACAGCAGACTAATTCTTCAGACAGAAACTTGAAGGACATTAGAGGGAGAAAACCAGGAAAAAATATGACAAATAAAATGAATCTCGTGTGTTTTTAGATAATAACGTCATGCACATGCATTAAGATTTACTCTAGTATTTGAAATTTATGGATATTTCATACCGGCGAGTCTCATTGATCCTCATTCAGAAATCGGATAAATAAAACCTGTTGCACCATCTGTAGTGTAACATTAGACCTGCAAAATGGCATCAAAAAGTTAATGTTGTGCACAATTAGATAATGATGTCGTGCATTTAAGATTTACTCTGTGTGAAAGTCTTACAGTTTGTATATCAAGTGTAATAATAGGATTTACAGCAGACTAATTCTTCAAACAGAAACTTGAAGGACATTAGAGGAAGAAAACCAGGAAAAAAATATGACAAATAAAGTGAATCTTGTGTGTTTTTAGATAATAACGTCATGCACATGCATTTAAGATTTACTCTAGTATCTGAAATTTATGGATATTTCATACCGGTGAGTCTCATTGATCCTATAAATAAAACCTGTTGCACAATCTGTAGTGTAACATTAGACCAGCAAAATGACATCAAAAAGTTAATGTTGTGCACAATTAGATAATGATGTCGTGCATTTAAGATTTACTCTGTGTGAAAGTCTTATAGTTTGTATATCAAGTGTAATAATAAGATTAACAGCAGACTAAGTCCCTAAACAGCAACTTGAAGGACATTAGAGGAAGAAAACCAGCAAAATGATGCCAAATAACACAAGTCTTGTGTGTTTTTAGATAATAACATCACGCATTTATGACTTACTACATTATGGGGAATTTATGGGTATTTCAATCCTGTGTGTCTCATTAAGCCTCATTCAGAAATCAGATAAATGAAACCTGCTGCACAATCTGTAGTGTGACATTAAAGGGGGGAAAATGCAAAATGATGCTAAATGTTACAAATCATGTGTTTTTAGATAATAACGTCATGCATTTAAGATTTACTCTATTATGTGAAATTTATGGGCATTTCAAACTGGCGAGTCTCATTGATCCTCATTCACAAATGAGATAAATAAAACCTGCTGGACCATCTGTAGTGTAACGTTAGACAGAGAAAACCAGCAGAATGATGGCAAAAAATTAATGTTGTGCACAATTAGATAATAATGTCATGCATTTATGTCTTACTCCATGTGAAAGTCTTACAGTTTGCATAAGATTAACAGCAGACTAATCCTCCTAACAGAAACTTACAGGACATTAGAGGAAGAAAACCAGAAAAGATATGAAAAATACAGTTAATCTTGTGGATTGTTTAGATAATAAAGTCATGCATTTACAACTTCCTCTATTATGTGAAATATATGACTATTACAGGTGGGCCTCATTGAGCCTTATTCAGAATTTAAATAACAAAACCTGCTCCACCGTCTGCAGTGTGATGCTAGACAGAGAAAACCAGCAAAATGATGCCGAAGAAAATGAATCTTGTGTGCTTTTGGATAATGATGTCATGCATGTAAGGTTTATTCTGTTATGTGAAATTATGGGTATTTCAAACTGGTGAGCCTCATTGGTCGTCACCGTCTGTAGTGTGACATTAAAAGGAAGAAAACCTGCAAAATGATTCCAAATACAATTAGTTTACTGTGTTTTTAGATAATAATGTCGTGCATGCTGATCTCAGATTTACTCATTTAAGTAAAAGTCCCGTATTTTGTACATCAGGTGTAATTCTTCAAACCGAAACTTGCAGAGTTCATGTTTCAGATTGATTTTAGCCAAGTCTGTAATTACAAAGCGTCATGTTTTTATCTTGTGAGTGCAGGAGACTTCTTCAGCGGCGAAATTCCTGCTGCTGACTTGTACGTTTTGGCCAGAATCATTCACGACTGGCCTGACGACAAATGTCTGACGCTGCTGAGGAAGATCTACGACGCCTGTAGGCCTGGTGGGTTTAAAAATGCCTCACAGTGCTTTTTTTAAGAGACGATGTGTGTTTGCAACAACTGCTACAGTCCCTCCAGGATTTCTTGGGCGTTTTTCCAGATTGTTGCTCCTAAAATGTCTGAATTCGCAGCAGCTTTTCTAAAAAATTACGATGTAAGTTTTGATGTTTTAAGTGTATTTGTTGCGATAAGATTGTGGGAGACGTTAAAAAATTGTCAAAAAGCTGCATTTTTTTCTTTGTTTTGTATAATTCATTAAAATTTTTAAAAGTTTAAAAAGTTAATTTCACATCCTGGCACACGCGTGTTCACACACACACGCTCACAGCTCGTCACGTCGGTTAATGAATCTAACTGACCTTCATTGTTTCAGTGCTGCCACAGATCTGGATGCAACAGCTTCATCACGGTGGTTTGTCTGGTCTGTGGTCCGCTGGTTTCACCCATTCTCCTGATATGTTTACGGTAGAAAAGTGTTTGTCAGTGGATGGTTTTGGTTTGTGTTCCACCTCAATATTCCACGGGGTGAAAACAGTTTAGCTCCGTTTTGGTGAAGAACATCAGGGAGTTGTTTTGCAGTAGTTTTTGTTGCATACGTATCTGTATCTTCAAACCATAAACAAGGAAGTGAATCCGGTGATGTGCGTGCATTACTGGGGACTGCTGTGATTGGTGGAACTCACGGGAGGCGGGACAAAATTGTGGAAAAGTCGTGGTGATTGGATGAAATTGTAAGGTCGCGCAGAATTCATGGAAATTGGTTGAATTTGCGTTAATTGTTGAGATCGCAGCATCGAGAATTCCTGGAGGGACTGACTGCTAGATCTCTTACCAGTCTTGTGTTCACCCTCTGGACCCAAAAGCCCCGCCAGTGGATTCGAAAAGCATGCTTTCTTTAGAAAATCCCCAAAAGAAGACTGTTTATCCGAGTCAGAAACTGTAAAAACAGAAAAAATACTTAGATTTCCGACTTTTAGAGGTTCCTTGAATGCATCATATATGACGTATGGTTTAAACACTAAAATTAACCAAATCTAAATTTAAAAATGTTATATTTAATCAAAAGCACTTTACATCTGGAGGAATTTAGACAATCTGAACTCGTACTTAAGAAAACTTTTGGTTTATTTTTATTTTTTACTGATATTTTTTCAGTATTTACACAATCCCCAATGCAAATTTTACTATAGCTGGATTAATAAAGGCTTATTCTATCATATTCTCAATCAAGAATTTTCCAAAACTAAACCATTAGCACCAGATCCTGTAAAAAAAGAACAAAACAATCCATACGTTTATAAAATCTGGAAGCCTTGAATATTCAACTGATGTTAAAGAGATACCGGGTTCCTTTGGTTTAATCTGTTTTCTGCATGGAGACATAAAGTTGAACCTCTGATGCCTTTGATTTTGGTTCTTCTTGTTCAACTCTGGGTTTCCGTGTCGTCCTGTCAGGCGGCGGCGTCCTGCTGGTCGAGGCGTTGCTGTTCGAGAACAGACGAGGACCCGTCATGGCTCAGATCTTCTCCCTCAACATGCTGGTTCAGACTGAAGGTCGCGAGCGTCCGCCGTCCGAGTACACCAGCATGCTGACCAAGACCGGCTTCCGAAACGTTCAGGTCTGCCGCACCGGGAAATCCTACGACGCCATCCTGGCCGTCAGATGAGCTGCAGGAGAAGCTCTCAGAAATCTGGACTGAACCTGGAGATGTCAAGGCCTTGAAAAGGTTTGGAGATGGACGGTTGTGCACATGGATCTCCTGTTGATGTTGTGTTTGCAGCTCATTCTCTGGATTAAAGTCGCTGCTGGATCGTATTTTTCATCAGTATTTGCCTCTAATCTAATAATAGCAACACATTCCTGCATCTCTGTACAGAATCAGGTCAAAATAAAAGAATTAATACAGATTAAAGAAGGAATTCTGCACTTTTTACCTTCTCGTCAAGACTGAAATGGAAAGACTGTTACCATTCTAGTATGGTAAAGTAGTCGGTTAGCCTAGCTTAGCATAAGGATAATCACATCTCAAACCATCAAATGTTTTAGAAATATTTCTGCTCAACTATCTCTGATTTGCCTGAACCTTTTATAGCATAAAATGTGGATATTTATAAAGATATCTGTGAGATTTTAGCTTGATATATTAAATTCCCCTTCAATACAGTTATTTTCTGGATCAAAGTCGCTCCTGGACAATATTTTTCATCAGTATTTGCCTCTAATCTCAAATTAGCAAAACATTTTTACATCGCAATTAGGTCAAAATACAAGAATTAATACAGATTAAAGGAATTCTGTATTTTGACATGTGCACTTTTTGCCATCTTGTCAAGAGTGAAATAAAACGGCTAATGTGCTAATTGTGGTTAGCCTAGCTTAGCATTAGGGTCATTTCATCTCAAATCATCAGATTTTTAGAAAGCCTAAAATATGGATATTTATACAGATATTTGTTAAAATGTAGCTTTATACATGAAAAACTTTTTTAAAAAAACAATGACCCATTAATGCAAAAATATTTGGATTTAAATTGCTCCTGGGCAATATTTTTTCATCAGTATTTGCCTTTAATTTAATATTAGCAATGCATTTCTGCATCTTTGTGCAGAATCAAGTCAAAATAAAAAGAATTAATGCAGATTAAAGAAGGAATTCTGCATTTTGACGTGCACTTTTTTGCTTTTTTTGTCAAGAGTGACAGTAAAACGGCTAATATAATAACTATGATTAGCCTAGCTTAGCTTTAGGGTCATTCCATCTCAAATGAAATATTTCTGCCTGGCCATCTCTGATTTGCTTGAAATTTCTACAGCATAAAATAGAGATATTTAAGAAGATATTTGTGAATTTTTAGCTTGATATATTAAATTCCCCATCAATACAGTTATTTTCTGAATTAAAATTGCTGCTGGATCGTATTTTTCATCAGTATTTGCCTCTAATCTAATAATAGCAACACATTCCTGCATCTCTGTACAGATTCAGGTCAAAATAAAGTAACTAATACAGATTAAAGAAGGAATTCTGCATTTTGACATGTGCACTTTTTTGCTTTCTTGTCAAGAGTGACAATAAAACAGCTAATATGCTAATTGTGGTTAGCCTAGCTTAGCATTAAGGTCATTCCATCTCAAATCATCAGACTTTTAGAAAGCCTAAAATATGGATAGTTATACAGATATTTGTTAAAATGTAGCTTTATATATGAAAAACATTTTTAAATGACCCATTAATGCGAAATTTTTAGAATTAAATTGCTCCTGGAAAATATTTTTCATCAGTAGTTGCCTCTAATCTTGTATTTTTATTACATTTCTGCAAATTGTCCATAATATATCTGTGCAGAATCAGGTCAAAATAAAATAATTAATGCAGATTAAACAAGAAAATCTGCATTTTGACATGTGCACTTTTTGATTTCTTGTCAAGAGTGACAGTAAAAACAGCTCTTATGCTAATTGTGGTTAGCATAGCTTAGCATTAGGGTCATTCCATCTCAAATGAAATATTTCTGCCTGACTATCTCTGATTTGCTTGAAATTTCTACAGCATAAAATAGAGATATTTAAGAAGATATTTGTGAAATTTTAGCTTGATATATGAAATATTTTCTGAGAAAATATATTTAAAAATTGGCCCATCAACCCAATTGCAACGCTTTTTTTTCTCACATTGAAATTTCGAGGCTGTTTAAGGTGTCCTGTATTTTTAATCCTGGATGGTTATTTGAGATTTTCAAATTTTTTTTAAAGAAAATCATCATAAAAACCAACCATGCACAGCTTAAAGTTGTAGAAAGAGTAGAAAAAGAACCACTACACATAGTTTTCGTTATCCCAAATACATATGATCCAGTTTATTCTTACTGTAAAGTGTAATTCTTTCTCAGTGGAGGATTCAAACAAACACAAATAGAACGTGTACTGAGGCGTTGCTTCTTTATTATTCTGTTGTTTCGCTGCCAGCAGCAGGAATCAAACTAAACCCTGGAAGTGCAGAAAGAAGTGCAGCTAAATTTAGAAAACAGAAACCTTCAAGCTTGAAGAAACCCTGAGTGTTGTGTGTCGATGTGTGTTTCACTGTGATGAGTTCAGGCTCCCTCAGACTCTGCTGGACTTTATTCTTCACGACAGCCTCAGTTTACCTCCGTCATTCCTCTGCTGGTATTAAACTTAAAATCAGTGTTTTACAAAAGTGCTCGGTGGTGTTTGATGCATTTTGTGTGGTTTTCTTTTTATTCATGATGTGACCGGTCTCTTTGTTTACACCTCAAATCATCAGTTCAACCCTGCTGTCAGAGGAGCAGTTTAGTTTTAATCTGCATGTCATTGATGAGATATTAATGCAAAACATCGACCTGTGCAACAGAAACGTAGAAAAACAGTCCTGTCCTCCTGTAACTCCACTAAACATGTCCTCAGCATGGATCCTTCAGATCAAATCAAACCACACATCTTGTTCATTCTTTGCTAAAAGGTCATTTTATTAGAAACCGTGCATGTATTCAGTTAATGCAGCTGACTTTTATTCATTGACTCACAACAAAATATTTAATGTATGTATTATTTTCTTCTTTTTTTTAACCTGTTGAATTTCTATGCGCTGATCTTTTACCTGGAGTTTATCGTTCAGATTAGTTTGTTTTTGTAAATTTTGGGTATTTTTTTCCTTTTGAAACTGAACTTCTAAGCATTAAAAAATGTCAAAACTAAGCAAAATGTGATCATTTGTTTCTGTTTGTATGTAAAATACAGTACAATGCCACAGACGGTAAGTTGTTATGGTGCAGCCATTGATGAATTACTGAATAGGCCAACCGGGCACAGCTCCAGGGATCCAAGGAGTCTTCCAGAAAGAGGCGTGTTAGAGCCTGATATGTAAAAACGACCGGGATTGTTATAAAAAAAATGTAGTAAAACCCGAAATGTGATAACTGGTCAATAATGTAACAAGAATCTGAGCCCAAAACGTGAAAACTTTTTGCCCAAAATGTAACAACATGTGGGCTTAGGTCAGTTTTCCAAGATCTGGACTCCAAATTGTCCATAATAGTTCAAATATTGTCATTTTAAACAAATTCTGGGTCATTTTGAGATCATCTTTAACAAGTTTCAGGTAATTTTGAGCAGTTTTCCGGACATTTTGGACATTTTTTGGGACCAATCTATTCAATTTGGGCAATTTTATGTTACTTTAGGCAGGTTTTAAGTTGTGAGAATAAAACTGTAATATATTGGATCAATAAAAAATGCAGCATGGCTCAGAAACAGTGAACAGAGCAGCAAGTTGTTGGAGGATACATTCAGCATGGTGAAACATCTATCTAAAACTGGACTAAATATTTTCTAAATTGTCTATAATGACTCAGAAAGTGTCATTTTTAAGTAGTTTTAAGGATTTTTTGATAACTTTTGGGTTAGTGTGGGAGCATGGTGGAACATCTTTCTACAGATGATGACCAGAGACTAAAAATTGGACTCATATCGTCCGTAATCACTCAAATATTGTCATTTTAAACAATTTCGGAGTCATTTTGAGGACAATTTCGAACAAATTTCAAGTCATTTTGAACAGCTTTTCAGTCATTTTTGGACATTTTTTGTTACATGGACAATTTATTCAATTTGGGGGGAATAAAATTTTAATATATTTGATCAATAAAAACTACAGCATGGCTCAAAAACAGTAAAGAGAGGAGCAAGTTACTGGAAGATACTTTCAGCACGGTGAAGCATCTTTCTACAGCTGATGAGCAGAGACTCAAAACTGGACGAAGTCTTCTTTAAAATGACTCAAATTGTCTATAATGACTGATAAAGTGTCATTTTGAGCTAGTTTTAAGGACTTTTTGGACAACTTTTAGGTCAGTTTTCCAAGATCTGGACTCCAAATTGTCCATAATAGTTCAAATATTGTCATTTTAAACAAATTCTGGGTCATTTTGAGATCATCTTTAACAAGTTTCAGGTAATTTTGAGCAGTTTTCCAGACATTTTGGACATTTTTTGGGACCAATTTATTCAATTTTGGCAATTTTATGTTACTTTGGCAGGTTTTAAGTTGTGAGAATAAAACTGTAGTATATTGGATCAATAAATAATTGCAGCATGGCTCAGAAACAGTGAACAGAGCAGCAAGTTGTTGGAGGATACATTCAGCATGGTGAAACATCTTTCTACAGCTGATGAACAGAGACTCAAAACTGGACTAAATCTTTTCTGTAATGACTCATAAAGTGTCATTTTGAACTAGTTTAAAGGAGTTTTTGACACCTTTTGGGTCAGTTTTCCAAGATACATTCAGCATGGTGAAACATCTTTCTACAGCTGATGAGCAGTGACTCAAAATTGAACTCAAATTGTCCAAAATTATTCAAATATTGTCATTTTAAACAAATTCTGTGCCACTTTGAACAAGTTTCAAGTAATTATGAACAATTTTACAGACATATTGGACATTTTTTGGACCAGTTTGCTCAGTTTGGGCAGATTTTAAGTTGAAAGGATAAAATTGTAATTTATTGGACCCATAAAAAATGCAGCATGGCTTAAAAACGGTAAACAGAGCAGCAAGTTGATGGAAGATACCTCCAGCATGGTGAAACATCTATCTAAAACTGGACTAAATATTTTCTAAA
This sequence comes from Dascyllus trimaculatus, assembly GCA_024666655.1. Lineage (NCBI taxonomy): Eukaryota > Metazoa > Chordata > Actinopteri > Pomacentridae > Dascyllus > Dascyllus trimaculatus. Next base: position 27,911,488 of record CM045462.1, on the reverse strand, counting down.
TTGTCTTCAATGACTCAAAGTGTAATTTCTGAGTAGTTTTAAGGTCTTTTTGACAACTTTTGGGTCAGTTTTCCAAGATACATTCAGCATGGTGAAACATCTCTCTAGATGTGAGCAGAGTGGTGTGAAAAATGTTGTTTTTAGAGTTGGTAAAATCTAAGTAGCTAAATGTCTGTAGCATGTAGAGCCACTATTTTTTTCTGCAGTGGTGAAAACACTTGTTTATTCCACTTTATTTTAGTTTTATTTAGATTAGATTAGATTATACTTTATTAATCCCACAACGGGGGAAATGCCTCGTTACAGCAGCAGAGGAAAAGCAGAAAAACACACAACATACCCTATACATAAAAATACATAAAAAAAATAAATAAAAAAAATAAAAATCAGGCTGAAAAAAATAAACAATCTACTTTAAAGAAACATGTTAAATATACAATAAGATACAACAATAAGTGAGGTATGAATATGAAAGTAATATTTAACAAGGAAAATTTGAATAAATAATATTGCACATGGTAATAGTAATAATAATACTGCACATGGTAATTTTATTTTATTTTATTTTAGGTAACTTAGTTTTATTTTATTAATTTATTTTTATTTTTTTAAATTAACTTTAGAGTTCATTTTAAAGCACTCAAACTATTTCACCAGTTTGAGTGCTTGTTATTTTCCTTCTTTGGTCCTCAGATCTGGTTCTCCGGCTCCTGCTGCCCTCTAGCGGCCGAGCGGCGCCGCTGCAGTCCGGCCAGGGGACCCTCCTCCCGGCCGCCGCTCCGTGTTTGTGTATGTGGAATGCGGGTCAAGCGGAACTCGCGGCACAAACTGCGCTTCTCATCAAACTCAAACACCGGCTCGCAGCTGCCTGACGCGCTCAGTATGTACCGAGTGGTTTGATTTCTACCTTCTAGCGTGTTGTGCTTTCTTCCAGGATGTTCTTGTGCTGCTATTTGACAGAGTTTATATTTCCAGTATGGCAGCAGTCCGCTAGGAAACATCGTCATTTAAAATGGCGCCAAAGATTAACCTCAGCCAGTGGCTCGCTGGTAAACTGCCACACCGTGCCCCGCCGGTTAGCCGCACCGGTAGCGAAACTGCACTTTATTATTAATTACCACTTTTAATTCACGTGTTCGTGTTGATATCGGTTAGTTTGCTTGGATCGATAATTGACCCCTAACCTTTGACAGTTAGCAGGCTGTGGTTGGCTTTTAATGATGCGAGCCAACGTTGTTAGCGGCGGTGGCTAATGCTAAACACAAACTACACTAACTTAACGTGTAGCCTCGAGCTAACAAGCTAGCTGACGTTGCTAAGCGCTAACGTCGGCTAAATTTCAAACGTTTCTGGCACGAACCGGTTTTTAGAGTTCATCAGAATGGCGTGTTTTAATCTCACGGACGTATCAGTGTAGTTTTAAACACTCGCCGCTCTCACAAACAACATTTCCACTCGAGGCGCCGGGTGTGGGTGGGCCCGCATGTTGCATAACGGCACTGGCACATTAGCAAACATGCTAACGCTAGCCAGCTAGAGTTTCAGCCTGATTGTTTTTTGAAAATGCAACGCTCTGTGGTGTGTTTAAAGGTTGCCACCACAACAGTTAAAGCAAAACACCGCCTTGTGCATGTGTCGCCGTGTTACTGGACTAAACAGCAATAAGTTATGGGTAGCTGCTAGCCGCTAGTTAGCTAGCCGCTACTTTCTGTTTTGAAGAAGGGGCGTCACACAGACCATGTTAGCCTAGCCTGCTAAGTTAGGGTTAGCACCTTTCCCCCCCTGTGCACGCTGCCAGAAAACCCCGAGATATTTCCGCCTGTCAGGAGTTTGGAGTCCTTGCTGGTGTATATATATTTTTTGCACGTCGTAGCCTGAGTTCATAACACTGCACGGCGTCGTTTCCTGCATGTGCTGCATGTGGTAACTTGTTGTTGTCGTCGCTGGAACAGTGAGTGTGGTGTGTACACATCCCCGCAGGGCTGCTGAGCTGTCAGATCTGCAAGGAAACGAGTGGAATAGTGACAAGCTTGTACTGTTTGGTCCCTGTTATCATTCATATCGGCTGGTTTGCTTTTAATAACTGATATTTTAGCAGTTCCAGCTCGGAAATAATGTAAATATTGAGTGAGGCATGATCAGATTCTTAGCTTTTATTTGCATAGACAGGCGTTGCAATGACTAATCAATTAGTTATCAACTTCTAAGTTATTCGGTAACTATTTCACCAGTTGAGTGCTTTTTTTAAAGGAAAAAAAGTCCCTGATTTCTGGTTTCTTTTCTCCTCTATGATAGTAAACTTAGTATATTTCAGTTGTGGACAAAACAAAACTTTTTAGAAGGTCATTGTGTGTTTTGAGGAACTCTGATTGTCATTTTGCACAATTTCCTGATGTTTTATAGCTTGAATAACGAATTGGTTATTGAAGGAAATAATCAATTCATTACCTGTAAATGAGACATAAATGTTAGTTGCAGGGAGCAGATTTGACCAAGTCCTGATAGTTTTGTTTAGTAACGTCTGCGCTTCTTTCATCCTATTTATTTTATGTAATTTGCCTTTTATGTCCTACACTGCGCCTTTTAGTCAAAGCTGCAACAGCTAATCGAAAAACAGCCAAAATCCTCTGATTCCATCTTCTTAAATGTGAATATTTGCTGCTTTCTTTCTTCCTCTGTGACGGTAAACTGAATATTTTGAGGTTGTGGACAAAGGGAAAACATTTGAGGATGTTGTTTTAGCTTAGGGAAACACGGATTAACACTGTGTTCTCACATTTTACAGATCAAACAACCATCCCATTTATCCGAAAAAATGATTAACAGATTAATTCTCGATGAAAATAAGCTTATTTTATTGTTTATCTATGAAAGAAACAGTCATTTAGGGTGCACATTTGAAATCTTAAATCAATATATCAGCTATTTTTAGTTGCAATGAATCTACAGCAGGTTGCAAAAACCTAGATAAGTATTTTTTAATTGAAGGTAAAAACTTATTTAATGGATAACGGTGTAATTGTGCATTTATTCTCATATGTTTCCTTAACTTGCTGACTGCATTTGGCAGTTGTTAATTATCTGTCAATAGATTTTTTTTAAAGGTTTACATTTAATGTTGTGTTGTTTTTTCCTTTATGAATTTGCTGAGGTTCTTTTTTGGATTTTGTGGCTTAGTTATGTATCTGCAAATGAGAAGTTCTTTCCCATCTTATTTGTATTTTTCTGATTTAATTTGCCGATATAGTTTATGTATGTGTCTGCAATATTATTGGAAAACGTGGAAAAAGGCGGTTTCCCCAACCTTAAACATAAATAATTGGATATAAAGAAGGTTTTCTTTATCACAGCTGTATGTTTTGCAGCCTCAGCGTGGCTTAACATGTTGTTTTATCCGTGCAGCGTCCTGAAGCCGGAGCTCCGCAGACGGACGACAATGAAGAGAAGCAGGCACCCGAGCAGCAGCGATGACTCGGACAATGGAAGTAAGCAAAATATTGCCTCTGCTGACTCATTCCTACCAGCTCCAAATATAGACGAGAATGAGGTCGGTACAGTTCTGCCACCTTCCTGGCAGGAAAAGGGCCAAAGAGACGTATTAGTTCAGCAAAAGTGACACGTTATATAAAGAATGTGATTCAGTATTTTTGAGGAGAAGTGGTTTTGCAGTTTGTCGGAGAAAGTCGTCTTGAAAATGCGTGTTTAATTAATGCGAGAAAGTCTATACTTCATGTTCAGGAAGGAGACAAAGAAAGGGAAAGAAAGGCAGCAGATGGATAAAGATTAAGGAAAAGCAAAAGAGAGCCTTCAGTCGGAGAATCGGGAGAAAGAGTAGAGACAGGAGGCACATTTGGACCTTTGAAGACCTCCAGGCAGGTCAGGCAGGAGCGATCTCAAATGTGACCGATTTCAAAATAAAGTTTGTGGTTGTTTATTTAATCCTCTGTTAGTTTTTCCCCACATAATTCAAACAGAAATACACAAACACACTCCTCACTGTGACAGAACCTCCTTATCTTATTGTGTCATCTGGAATAAAAACAAACCCAGAGCACTTACTGTAAATTGCTTTTAGCATCGCCTCTTAAGCAGGTTAAACGGCACATTTAATGCCTATTGAGCACATAAACACAACTCTTAAGGATGCTGTAGCTCCTCGTGTGTGATATGAGCATCATGCAAGTGATTTTTAATGGTGTTTTAATGCCAAGTGAGCATTAAAGTCATGAAGTCAAATGAGTGAAATTGGAAACAGAAAATGTCAGTTGCACCGTTTTAAATATCCAAATGAGCCGCACATGTTTTTCTTTAAGTTTCACCTCCTGGGGGAAATCCATTGAGGATGTTAATTAGAGCAGCAGTGGCGGCAGACAAAGAAGAAATGCTGAGACCTGTAACACTCTGTTGTGTTTCCTCTCCAGGTAGTTCCACATGTTGGTCCCAACATTCATCACAGCCCAGGAGAGGGACCGGGCAGAAACCCTCAGAGGTACGGCAGCGATTTGTTTTTTTTAAAGGATGATTTTGTATGTATAGCTGAACCACAAATGCATGTTATCTTTTAAAAATCGCTGATATTACCCGATTCATCAGCCGGAAACTAAAAAAAACAAAGAAAGACTTGCAGATTTTCAGGCTTCAGTCAAATCTAAGCTTAAAATTGCGATATTACATCAAAATTGCTTTATTCTGCATTTAAATTATTGCCAAAAATTAACCACTTGCTTTAACCAGATTCTGTAAAAACCAAAAAATTCTTTGCTCCTCTGCGCAATCGTGAAGCCTTTAGCGACTCAGCTGCCACCGACAGTCGTGTGGCAAAAATTCGGGGACTTTTCGGCTGAACTGCAGGATGTGTTTACGCAGAGCAGCTAGAAAACAAGTGTGGAACACAAATTAAAAACCTAAGCGGTATGTGGAAACCCAGTGTTTGTTTTTCTAGTATTAGTAACACCGGTGGGCACTTGGGAAAACATGTACACGTTAATTCCAAGTTTTAAAATAAATAATCAGATATATTCAGCTGTAGGTTTCTCTTTTTAATGATTTATTGCTTTATAACTGCGCAGAAGACATTCCTGAATTCTCTCTGCTTCTAGCCATCGTCGTGCTGTTTCCATAGAGGTGCAGGAGTTTAAATTGCAGTGAAAAATGTGACAACAACGCCCAGAAACTGCTTGGAGTTCAGAGGGTTAATGACCTATATTTTGTGGTCAGTCTGTATTCTCTCACTTTTGTTGATCATTTTATTTTTTTGAGTCTCCGAGGAAGAAATCTTGTAAATATATGAATCAAGAAAAGGAACCGCTGTCAGAGTATATGTTTGTTATTTCTGCATTTACTCGACTTATTATCAAGAGCCTGCAGTAGATTGTGGGTCCTTGAGGTGGAAACATTTCTGCTGTTATCTCCTCTACAGTCTGTGGACTTGGTCCCTGCAGGCCACTGTACCCGCCCTGTGACCAGAGAGCCAATCAAATTAAAGCAAAACAGTGACTCTGCCTGAGCGAGGATCCTGATTGGCTGGTTTATGGCTGTGGGTTTTAACCTGTGCAAACATTGATATACAGTATCGCCCTGGAAGATATGCACGTCTTAAAAGTTATCTGTTATTACTGGCAGATGGAGTGCTTTGAAACACATTATTTAATACTTTATTTTTTATTTAATGTGTGAAATTGTTGATATTACACTATTGCAGAGGTGAAAATGGGGACATACGATTGAGGAGATTAGGTGTTGACTGATTATTCAATTGAATATTTAGCAATTTTCCAAATAATTGGTCGCTTTTTTGTTTTTTTAAAACTTGTTTGTGATCAAATAAATTAATTTAAGACTGCGCTCTGATGCAACCACCTCTTTATCTGTAGCGACCACTCTGTTGTCTGCAGGAATGTCCCACCCAAAACTCTATCTGACTGGTTTCAGGTCAAATAATAAGCTGCCAACACTGAGGAATAAATGGCGGAAAGGTCGCTTGTAATCAAACATACTAGTATTTGAACAAAGATGAATAAGTTTGTGTTATTCTAATATTTTTACATTTTTATTGCGAATGTATATCAGCTCCAAAATTGGTTATTTATCTAAAAATAACAACAAAAAATCAGTTAGAGAAACAGGAAGACGTCACTGCATCCACATGTTTTCTGTTTGTTGCACTTGTTAATAATATTTTCACTGAATGCTATAAAGCTCTGACTGGTTTGGAGCAAAATACACATTTATTTGCTGCTACGTTACGAACCGTCCACAGCTTTCGGGCCAGCTTTCAGTTTAATGCACCACATAATATCTGGAACAAGCTCCCAGAAAACTGTGACTCTGCTGCAACTCTCAGTTATTTTCTGTTTGCCTCTGACTGTCATTGAACCAAATCTGAGGCTTTTAAATATCTTAAACTGCGCTGTCTTGCTTTTAACTCTTTAATCATGTTGAAGTGTCTTTTTTTATAGTGCTTTATGTTTCTTTTACACTTGGCCTTGATGGTTTTTATGTTTTATTCAAAGCACTTTGAATTGCCCTGTTGCTGAAATGCATTTGACAATTCAGAAGAATAAACCCCCACCTCTGACAGCTTTAAACTGTCAAACAGCATTTGCTTTAACCAGATTCTGTAAAATACAAAAAAATTCTGTGGTCCTCTACGCAATCAGGAAGCCTTTAACGACTCGGCTGTGACCAGCAGTCATGTGGCAAAAATTGATGGACTGTTTCGGGTGAACTGCAGGATGTGTTTACACCGAGCAGCTAGAAAACAAGTGTTAAAAATGGTAAAAGTCGTAAAATATCTATAGTGTTGCATTGTATAGCATTGGTAGTACTTGAAGGCGCTTAGAAAAACATGTTGATTCCAAGCTTGTTCAGTTTTTCTAAATAAATAATTATCATTATTTATAAATAATCAAAGAAAATTCAACTTTTTTTTATAATTCATGGCGTTATAACTGTGCCGTCCTGCACACAAGACATTTCTGAGTTCCGTCTGCTTCTAGTCATGGTTGTTCTGTTTCTATTGAGGTGCAGGACTTGATATTGGCGGTGAAAAATGTGCCAACAGTGAGGAAAAATGCCCGGAAACAGCTCACAGCTCACAGGGCTAACGACCCGCTTTGCTTTTGTTCGTAGCTTTATTCTGTAAATTATGTACAAATGTTTAATCGACTGTCGCCGTGATTTGCTGCAGGTCTTCAGGACGGACCTGATCACAGCCATGAAGGTTCACGACTCGTACCAGCTGAACCCGGAGGATTATTACGTCCTGGCCGACCCCTGGAGGCAGGAGTGGGAGAAGGGAGTCCAGGTCCCAGTCAGCCCCCAGTCCATCCCACAGCCGGTCGCCAGGTAGAGACTTCTACGCTCTAGTTTGATTTTACAGCTAGCAAAACCTGTGTGTGTCTGAGTTTTCCCAATTCCAGATTGATAAAGTTGTGTGCAGACGTTGCTGTCGGCCTTCAGCATGCATTTAGACCAGAGCTGGATCAATATATCAGCTGATAGGAGCTCACTGCACATCGATCTGTGTGTTTTGGTTTGAGGCGGTTTAGAAATGGTGTCACCATTAGCTACTAGAAAGCATCGGCAAATTGATTTTTGCACTCTGAAGCAGCCTTGTTGCAACCAGCGACGTAGTACCTGCCAATAACGTAATAATTTGGGCCATTTTGAATGTAATAAAGCCAGTAAAGTAATAACTTGCCAATAGTGAAAGAAGGTTTTTGAGCCAGTAGCGTACATAACACTCTTCATTTGTAAATGAGTGTTCATGTTCTGTGTTGTATATTGGAGTTAAGTGTCGTTATAGAGCCAGTCCAGTTATTTAAATCCAGTTTGAAGTGAGGACGGAATCGTTTTTCCTTGAGTAATGTTTGAAAAAAGTTTTAATGGAAGAAAGAAATGTGTTAAATTCATCTGACAATGCAACATCCAACAGAGACACTGACATGAAATGATGACTTTACATATCTAAGCTCATAAATAATATTCTATATAAAGATTCTGTACAACAAACAATTCTCAAATAGGCTCTTACAACTATAATTAAAGAGTGAGAGCTACATGGGACGTATCTTTGATGAGCAAACTGCACAAAAACTGCAAAAATAATCTTTTATTTCCGAGAAATGCAGTCCTACGTATGTATTATTACATTATCGGCTACAGATATTACATTTTCAAAGGATTTTTTTCATGCTAGGCCGTTAACTTATTACATTATTGGCAAAATGTTATTACATTATTGGTTGCTACAAGCCTGCTCAGGGCTTGTCTTGGTAAAAATTTAAAAAATGCACATGCAGCTTTGGAAATGATTACTAGAGCACAGCGAATGGGCCTTCAGCGGTGATAATTTGGTTTGAATTTCATCATTTTTGAGAAAATAAATGCGGCATTTTCTTTAAAAAACATGAAACAAACTCTTATAATACATTAAGACGAGGTAAACTTTATTGATCCTTTACTGGACAAGATGCTAAAATAAGATACAATACAGGTCTTATGAATTCACACATGGATATGTACGGATATATCCTAATAATTTAATACTTGCAATTGTTTTTGTTTGAAAATGTGAAGCTAAAAATGTAAAAAATCACATTAGATGACCGCAAACATTTTTTTGAGTCTGTTTTTTTGTGCGTATATAAACTTAACAGATAATCCAAATTATATAATCACTTAACAGAGCCTAAAATAAGAGAATTGTATTCAGCAAAACTGCGCCTTAACAGAAGAAATTGTAAAGTAATGCAAAACAAAACATGACGAATGCTTTATAATGTGAAATACAAGCTTTTGCTTTCATAGCTGATCGATTAAGACGTGTTTGTCCGTCAGCTGTACGTGCGACGTCGACAGATAATCCAAACTAAATCAAAATTATCACAGAGTAGAAGCCTGAGAGGAGAGAATTCTGATTCCTGGTGTCCTTTTTGCGACCTTAACAAGAAAAAGCGACAAAGTTCCAACAAGAATCGCAAAGGAGGAGGTAGAAAACAGATAGCAGTGCTCTAAAATTAAAATAAAAAGCTGCACATCCATGGATTATATTAAGACAGCATCTGCTTGGATAAACCTCAGACGATTTAGAGCATTTCTTTTTTGTATCCTGAGATATCTGTGACTCATGTGGGACCTACTGATGTGAGGAAAACTGTTAAACATCCCTTTTCCGACACATCATGTTGTAAAAATCATGCTGACATTAAACGCGGAACCTTGCCGTGCTTTTATTCTGAAAACCTGTCGCACAGGGTGCTGGCGGAGAAAGGAAAGGAAGTCATGTTCATCAGGCCAAAGAAGCTGATCCGGACGTCGGGCGCCGAAGCGCTCGGCTACGTGGACATCCGGACGCTGGCGGAGGGGATGTGTCGCTACGACCTGAACGAGGAGGACGTCGCCTGGCTGCAGATCATCAACGAGGAGTTTGCGGAGATGGGTGAGTCGCAGAGCGGACGTTTGAATCACCAGATTATTTAAAAAACACATTTAACCAACTATTAGGAGTGTGGCTTTAGAACTATACACGCTGCAAATGGATGAAAGTAGTTTAAAGCTGTGTTTACTTTCATGCGTTGAGAGATCAGACGTCACCTGCAGCTATTTCTACAGTTCCTTTGAGCAACACACTTTTAATTAACTGAAAGAACGTCCGTTAAATATCTTAAAGTCATAAAGTTTGTTTCTAATGTCTAAAGGTTATTTCATCTAAGCCATCTCTAATTTGCTCAGAACTTTTTTTTAATCATAAGCTAGAGATATTTAAAATGGCGTCTGTGAAATCTTACTTCCTGAGATGTTTTTCTTCTAAAATTTCCCGTAGACTCACTTTTAGCAGGGTTTTTCTCACATTGAAATTACAGTAAGTAAATTTAAAGCTCTTTTCGCAGACAAAAGGGGACAAAGTGCTTTACAACAGCGATATGAAAATACAAGAAAGCACTAAAACGATAAAAAGACCGCCTGAGCTACGAATAAAGAAATAAAACAAGTACAGGGCTATAGTGTACGAATTAGCCAAATACTCGAATAAACAGGTGTGTCTTTATCCGGCTTGTTAGAGACACCAGACACTAAGCAGACCGTAAAGGTGCTGGCAGAGCATTCCAATATTTAGGTGTAGGGATGCATGATAATATCGGCGTCTGATAATTAGTGGTTAATATTGGCAATTATGACGTCATACCGATAATAAAAAATGAGCCGATAATAATAAAGACTTGGAACCTTGGTTTTTGCCGTTGGTCTGTGTGTTGTGGTTTGTGCTCATGCCTGGCTCCTCAACCCCTCCCCGACGGTACTGTCGCATGTGTGTGATGTCATAAGACTGCGCTGGCAGAGAATACCAGCAGCATGGCGTCGCACTCATAGACATATATACGTAGACGCCGCGTTGACTGCTGCTGCCGATTGGAGCCGACGTGCCGACATGGCGGCCATCTTGGTACAGTGCCACTCGCCCCTACAGTGCATTACGTCTATAGAGGAATGACATGTCTGCACTATAAAAGTGATCATAAATCCATCAGTTGTCAACATATATTGTTTGTTACAAACGTCAGACATGGAGGACGGACAGGCAGACATAAACAGAACAAAAGCATCCAAGCATCCTGTGTCAAAGCTAAATGTGTGACGTTTTTAACAAACCAAACCGTTTGGAAATCAGTTGAAAATTCAGTGATTAATTCTACTTTAAGATTGTGGAGTACCTCTTACCTCCATAGACTTACATTCACTCCCCCCTCTGCTAGCCCTGTACCAAGATGGCGGAGCTTTAGGCACGTCCCTCCACAGTCAATGCGGCGTCTATGTATATATGTCTATGGTGGCACTGACCAGTGTGGACTTTGTTTACTGTGTCTGAAGAAGACATTTCACTGGGGCCGGTCCTGAATATTGAAATATCTGAATATTGGTTGGTTGTGGTAGTATTGGGATAATAATTTTGATATTCAAATAGTCGTCACTGAGCTTTGCTGAGCGTCGCCAAACGCTGCCGAGTGTTGCCGAGCGTTGCCGAGGCTGTTGTAAGCCGCCGAGCGCTGCCGGGTGTCGCCAAGGCTCTAGAACGCCATCGTGGTTGTAGTACGTGGACCTGCCAACTCCGGTGTCCCAAGTCCCATCTTTGAGCACAAATAAACAAAGAAATTAGTCGACTAGTGGTATTTTCTGATGTAAATGTATGTGGAACTTGATAACTGGTTGAGCAGAAATGACAAGTGGTACCACAAAAGCAAAGTTATTGTGAAGTAAGTAGCTGAACTGATGTGTTTCTCCTGTATAGGTCTTCATTGTAAACTGTTTTTTACTGCTGTGAAACTTGAACCACTGCGAGGAAGAACAATTTCCTTATTACTGCAGTAATATAACTACTGCTCCTCAGTCGTATTTCCTTGTTTTGAAGGCTGGTTGCTGATGTTTATGAGGCAGCAGACAAAACATGCATTTAGATTTAGTGATTTAGACGTTTGTTTACATCTTCCAAAAACAAAAATTCTAATTATTGTAGTTTAATCATCATGTTTGCTGTAGAAACAGACACTTCAGGTTTACTTTCCCATCAGGGCTGACGGCCAATTAAACCATTTCTGCTTCTTTTGACTCTTCCTGTTTGTTTTTCTCCGCTTTATCTCCTCCGTCAGCTCGAGTCTCTGCAATTATGTCGACTTCTTTGGGTTCAAGTTCGTGCTTTTAGGTTGCTCGTCCTGCTTTGACCTCGTCTTTGTTTAGGTTTTTCACGGCCGTCTGCAGAGTTTGCTTCGATGATTCACAGAGTAAACTCGAACCTGTAATTAAGCAGTTTTGCAATCTTGTGGCCGTCGGGGTTGAGTGAGTTCATCTCCAAACTCTGGGCTGCTGGTTGTCAGCAGCGTCGCCTCACAGCTAGAAGATCCCCGGTTCACGTCCCGGTTAGGACGCCTGGGATCTTCCTGTGTGGAGTAGGGCTGCACGATTATGGCCAAAATGCTAATCACGATTATTTTGATCAATATTGTAATCACGATTATTAATCACGATTATTCATTGTGTTAGAAAAACACCTGTATTTTTATTGCACTAAGCAAACAATACAGTTTAGGAACAGTTTTCAGCACTAAATGAAATTTTAATAAGAATAAGTAAATGATAACATAATTAAATAATGAATTCAGAACCTGATCCAGATTCTTCAGATGATCGGCAGCCGTCTGGGTCAACAGGCAGCAGCAGAGCATCGTTCCCAGATTCTTCATGTCTACCTCCTGCTTTATAAGGTTCTCACCTGACCTTATAAAGCAGGTTAGGTGAGAACTAACCTGCTTTATAAATAAAGATCGGTTTGATTTCCTAACTTCCTAGCTAGCTAACTTTTATTGCGATCGTTTTGAGCGTGGTTTGAGAGATAATCGGTCCCGACATCAACGCGATCCCGACCTCAAAGCGATCCCCCCACCCCCCATCCCCCCCACAAATAATTGCGCCAGGGGATCACATATTTCTTGTCCCGTGTTTTGACCATTTTTCTGAAGCCCTCGTTGCTCACTGTATTTAGTGGACACACGTCTTTGACCAAATAAAACGATATTGCGTCAGTTATTTCTGCGTGTCTTTGGGAGGTAGATGGATGCGGTAGGGAATTTTGTGAATCAGCGTTAGCTTTAGCCTTCATGCATTCCTCGTATTTGTGTTTGTGATGTTTTTCAGATGGTTGAACAGATTAGTAGTGTTACTCTGCAGGGCAGACACAACTCTGCCGCACTCTTTACATATGACTTGTTCTTGTTTAACATCATTTGCCCTGAATCCGAACAAGTCCAGACAATGGATGTTGATCTGTTTTGAGGCAGTAGCTCCTCACCATGATGCTCCTACTTTCTTCTGTTGACATGACTCTCATCAGTCCCAGTCCACCGAGTGACTTCAGGTTGCCGCTGCAGGTGCCCTCCCTTGTTATTTTGGCAGCTTCATAAAGCCTCAAGCATGTGTTCGCCCCCTGGTGTTTGGCTGACTACTGATTAAGAAAGTGCTTGATTAGATCTGCAGCAGAGCCGCATTTTAAATGTAAATATCGCCGACGATCAGGTTAGTTTAATCGTGGCAGCAAAAATCGTGATCGTGATCAAAATTCGATTAATTGTGCAGCCCTAGTGTGGAGTTTGCATGTTCTCCCTGTGCATACGTGGGTTTTCTCCAGCTTCCTCCCACAGTCCAAAAGCATGCTGAGGTTAATTGATGATTCTAAATTGTCCATAGGTGTGAATGAGAGCGTGCTTGGTTGTCTGTCTCTATGTGTAGCCCTGAGATAGACTGGTGACCTGTCCAGTCCCCAGCCTGGAGTCTAGGTTAGGCTCCAGCCACCTTACATAGGATTAAGCGGTGTCTAGATGATAGATGGACGGATTCCATTTGATTTGTGGTGCAACTAATCAGGACGCCTTCCCTCTTCCAGCCATTTCGCCGCTGGACGAGATCACCATGGAGCGGGTGATGGAGGAGTTCGAGCGCTGCTGCCACGAAAACATGACGCACGCCGTGGAGACGGAGGAGGGTCTGGGCATCGAGTACGACGAGGACGTAGTCTGCGACGTCTGCCAGTCGCCCGACGGGGAGGACAACAACGAGATGGTGTTCTGCGACAAGTGCAACATCTGCGTCCACCAGGTCAGAAAGCAGCACGCAAGTTCACTTCAAGTCGAGAGAAACATGATGGAAGTAGATCTGTGGCAGGTGTTTCGTTTCCATTAAATCTGTATGGAAACAGCATAAAAATATAGTGTTTCAGTCACTATTTCTACATCGTTTTCTGCTGTCTTCAGCTGTAGGTTAGTAATATGATAATAATTATATGATAATAAATGCAAAATAATTAATTTTCTCGGTTCTTAGCTTCTAATTGACTGACTGTGTTTAGCTAAACGTCTGTTAGCATTAATAAAATAGAATTACTTTCACTGTTATCGTAAATTTTCCAATGAAATTAATCAGTAATCTTGAAATTGAATAAATAAAATCTTGCGTTCAGTTTTAAACACCACACTGCTAGGGATACGTATTGTAGCGGCGCCGCTGATGTCGTGGTGTCATGCAAGATTCCCATTCATTCGACCCGGGTTCGATTCCCAGGAGCCGTATGTGTTCAGTGGCAGTGGTGGCCAAGTGGTGTGTGAAGCGAACTTGTCTCCGGTTCGAGTCCCCGGACTGGCAGAGTGAGGTCGACCGCTTGTCCCAGTCACCACCACTGTGGGCCCCTGAGCAAGGCCCTTAACCCCTGACTGCTCCTAGTATGTATAGTTAAGATGCTATGAATAGGATGGGTTAAATGCAGAGAAGGAGTTTCCCCAATGGGATCAGTAAAGGTTGGATTATTATGATTATTACAGGTTATAAGCAAAATAGAGTTCACCACCTCGCAGCAGGAGATTTGTTTGATCTGCAGCAGAAAGGTGGCGTTCAAAGGCGCTAATACGACTAAGCTAAAGCTAATAGATGCTTTAAATTATCATCATTAAATCCTTAATTGCAATTATTTATATGGCGGTTAATCACTGGCTGAAATGTTATAGTTGTGACATTTTGAGTTTTAAAACTTTTCAAATCTGTTAAAGTGAAATCGCTGCATACAGAGATTAATAATGTCAGTTATGCTTTTTATTCTGGCTTGTATTCAATAATTTTAGTCCCGTTAATTGATTTATTGATTAGTTTCCCCCATGCACTTTGTTTCTGGTGTCATTGTACCACGAGTTAAAGTGATTTCTACTGTCCGTCCTATTTTAGTTACTTTATACAAGACTATCAGCTAAATATTTATGTGTTTTAATCTACTATTATATCTATTTTTAGTGCAGTTCTGCTACCTCTAAAAAAATCAGTGTAAATTGAATTAAAACAGCAGGAAGAGAAGATTTTTTTTAGTTTTTATTGAATGAATGAATTAATGAGGAGTAAAGAAACTCTGTTTGGCTCATCTTTGGTTGTTAATTAATGTGAATATTTCAAAATGAGGTAAGAAAAACTGACTTAAAACATGAAGAGCACGAATTTTCCTTAAAGTAGGAGGAGAAAAATTAGTAAAATTAATAAAATGCAACTCGTACAGTGAATAAAGGGTCTATATCATCTAATAGTTAATAAATAAACATGAATTAAAATCAGTTTATTTCAAGATAATGTTGGTTTTACGCCTCTTTACCTCTACAGTTACATGTAATATCTCAAGTTTGAGTGGTTTGTAATATATTAAGGTGGAATTTATGTTGTTTGTGGTCTAATTTTTTCACTTCAGTGTCATATATCGACAGCTTTTAGTAATAAAAGCACCCAAATATACGTTTCTTCAGCTTGTTATGTCGTGTCTGTAAAGTATCAGTGAAATTAACAGCTAGAAAAATCAGAAATTAAACAGATTTAATGTTTATTTAACCAGAATTGTGTTAATTGTTTCCTGCTTGGAGACTGATTTGGTTTAATTGGGAAAAAAAAGCAAATTGAAAACAGCTTCGGTCCAGATCAGCTGCTGTTGTAGCTCCGCTCATCGTTCCGTCTGGTTCCTCGCCGGTTTTCGATTTCTGCTTACTGTCTGGAAGCTGAGCCGCCGTCTGTTTTCCCACCAGGCCTGCTACGGCATCCAGAAAGTCCCGAAGGGCAGCTGGCTGTGTCGGATCTGCGCCCTGGGCATCCTGCCGAAGTGCCAGCTGTGTCCCAAGAAGGGCGGAGCCATGAAGCCGACCCGGAGCGGGACCAAGTGGGTCCACGTCAGCTGTGCCTTGTGGATTCCAGAGGTGAGCATCTGTGTTTGTATTACTCTGTTTCTACTGGGCCTTTCTTCTCGTATTTTATGCTCGAGTATTGCGTAAAATGACAGTTAAAGCCCTGACATAAATCACGGTTTAATATATTTTAAAATGTCCAAACAACAAGGCAGGAGTTTATTATAACATTAGTAGTAAAAGTGATCCACTGGTACAAATGAAAAGCAGCTACGTTTGGCAAAAGTGCATCAAGTTTCCACCACGATTTTACATAAATGTTCATATCAGTGAATTTTTACATTATTCTGCTTGTAAGCAAATAAGTTTTACTGCCCAAAATAACATTTTTAACCCGAAACCAGTGAGTTCAGTTATTTCAAACTTAATCAAATCAACTTCGAGCTGCAGTTTTTCATGATTGCAGCCTTAAAAAGTCGCTTTCTACCTGTTTTTATTTGGTCACAGTTTCTTGGTTCACGTCAACATCTTCAGCCAAGGCCTTGTGTCCTGGCATTAAAATGTGATCAAGTTTACTTATGAACTTCTTTTTACTGTAATTTTAGATGATTGCAGCCTTAAAAAGTAGTTTTCTACATGTGTTTATTTTTTTTTCCAGAACTGTTTTTATTGAAATCAGATGGGTTTGGTCACAGTTTCTTGGTTCACGTCAACATTTTCAGGAAAGGCTTCATAAACTTTTATTAAATATGTGTGTGTCTGTAAAATTAGATGAATAAATAAATTCTAATAATAAAGAAAATCCTAATAATAATAATCATGATTTTTTAAAAGTAGAATAAAAATTATTAAAATTAAGGATATTTAGGGAAATAAATTACGTAACCAACTGAAAAATGTATAAAAATATCATAATAAAAAAGGAAAACTGTGTTTTTTTTGTACACCAGAGTTTGCTGACATTTGTATATATATTCATATTATTATTATTATTATTATTATTATTATATATGTGTGTGTGTAGAAATAGATTAATAAATAAATTCTAAGAAAGAAAATACTAACAATCATAGCCGTAGCAATGATAATAATAATAATAATAAGGAATTTACAAAAATTAATACAAATAATAAAAATAAGGGGAAGTAGGGAAAATATTTATATAACTAAATAAATAAGAAATATAGTCCAGTATAGTTTATTTTGCACAATTAAAACACAGAAAAGGCACGGAAAGAATACAGTGCACTGCAGGAAGAAGCAAAAACCCCAGAGGCTTATTTGAAGCCTCCACCTAATAAAACTATGACAAAGTTATTAAAAACTCAAAAACACATAAAGATAAAAAAGCATACATAAAATAATACAGATGATAACAAACTGCAAATGACAAAATATGTTAGATTGCAAAAACAACAACAAAAGGCAATGATAGCATCACTTTAAGAGCATATAATAATAATAATAATGGAAGAAAAAATCATAGAATTTCAACCATATCTGCAATTATAGATGTGCATATACACATAAAGTTATATGAACTCTGTAAGCAAATCATTTTAACTGTCCAAAATAATATTTCTATTTTTACAGAGTGTTGTTTTTGTCCACCAGATTGTGTATAAATTTACTTAAAAACCTCTTTTAACTGTGGTTTTTCATGATGGCAGCCTTAAAAAGTGGCTTCCTGCTTGTTCTTGACGTCACTTATTGCAGAATATTTACTCTCTCAGATTTTTTTTTCTAAGATTTTATGACATGAATGAACCAGAAAGTATTGACAGTGTTTGCACGTTTAAGGAATTTAAACCTGGCAGCTGTTTGTGCTGTTAAAAGAGGTCTTATCCCCATTTTGTCTTCAGTTTCTGCACATCTCTGCAGCCTCTGGTGATTTAAGTGTCCGCTAACATCCACCGCTCTGCACACATTCTCACATTTTAATTCGTCAACGTGTCAAATCTGCTGTGCAGGTGAGCATCGGGAATCCAGAGAAGATGGAGCCCATCACCAACGTGTCCCACATCCCCAGCAACAGATGGGCTTTGATCTGCTGCCTGTGCAAAGAGAAGACCGGAGCCTGCATACAGGTAGGAGCATCGATCGCGTCGTCACACACGGTCGGTCAACGAGACGTGGAAAAGCAAAGCGTGCAGGAGTGACGCTCTGCTTTTCACAGCCCAGCAAAACGTGGGATCATATTAACTTCACAGCTCAGCAGGACGGAGAAGCTCATTAGTCGGCACTGAGGAGGCTTCATGTGTTGGGTTTATTTTGTGTAAACATTATGTTTAATCTAATTAGTGAGAGCGACAGCGTGAAAGGAGCGAGTATCTCAGTTTAACACAAGTTTAAAGTTTAAATGGTGTGTCTGGCATTCATCAGGTGGACATAAACACTCCAGATGATTGAAAATGTTGCTCCAGAACTCATTTAAACTGTATAAAATGTAAATGTTGTGTTTGCAGTTTGCCCCAAAAGACAATTAAATGATAC
Source organism: Dascyllus trimaculatus (assembly GCA_024666655.1). Classification (NCBI taxonomy): domain Eukaryota; kingdom Metazoa; phylum Chordata; class Actinopteri; family Pomacentridae; genus Dascyllus; species Dascyllus trimaculatus. Next base: position 27,893,300 of record CM045462.1, on the reverse strand, counting down.
TTAATTAAGACATTTGGTGCCATTTTATCATGCTGGACATTTTGGGCTTTTTTTCCCGCTTGTCTGTTCTTTGACTGATTTCTACCAATAATTCACTGAAGATTTGTCCAGCGTCTTGCATTTCATAGCATCAGTTACTGTGTTACCAGGAGGTCTAGTTGCAGCAACAACAAGTAGTAACACGAGCAGGCGTTTCAATGGTTACGCCATAGAAAATGAAGAGTTACAGGAGTTGTTTGAAAACTCAGAACTGCCATAACATATACGGTCTTTACATGTTTTTGTAAACTTTAGTTCGCAGCTGTCTGTACTGTAAAAAGTTATGTTTTGCAACTGGTTTTTGAGGTTTTCCAGGTTTCTTAAAGACCTCCTCTGAGACTTGAAAATCAAGCTTTTTTCTTGTCAATGTGTCAATATGGTGTTTTTTTAATCTCATACACTGTGTTGCCAGAAGTATTACGACGTCTGCCTTTAGATGCACTTGAACTTTAATTAATGACACCCCATTCTAAATCTGTCGGGTTTAATATGGAGTTGTTCCACCCTTTGCAGCTATAACAGCCTCAACTCTTCTAGGAAGGCTGTCCACAAGGTTTTTAGGAGTGTGTTCATGGGAATCTTTGACCATCTTCCAGAAGAGCATTTGTGAGGTCAGGCACTGATGTTAAACCAGAAGGCCTGGCTCTCAGTCTCCACTCTAATCCATCCCAGACCAGTCCAGTTCCTCCACACCAGACTGGATCATCCATGTCTTTATTGACCTTACTTTGTGCACTGGTGGCAGCCATGTTGGAACAGGAAGGGGCCATCCCCAAACTGTTCCCACAAAGTTGGGAGCATCAGATTGTCCAGAATGTCTTGGTCTGCTGAAGCATTAAGAGTTCCTTTCACTGGAACTAAGGGGCCTGAAAAACAAGCCCACCCCATAACCCCCCTCTACCAAACTTTACACTTGGAACAATGCAGTCAGAAAGTACTGTTGTCCTGGCAACCGCCAAACCCAAACTGGTCCATGGGATGTCCAGATAGAGAAGTGTGATTGGTCCCTCCAGACATAGACAGATATACGTAGACGCCGCATTGACTGTGGAGGGACGTGCCTAAAGCTCCGCCATCTTGGTACAGGGCTAGCAGAGGGGGGAGTGAATGTAAGTCTATGGAGGTAAGAGGTACTCCACAATCTTAAAGTAGAATTATTCACTGAATTTTCGACCGATTTCCAAACGGTTTGATTTGTTAAAAACGTCACACATGTAGCTTTGACACAGGATGCTTGGATGCTTTTGTTCTATTTATGTCTGCCTGTCCGTCCTCCATGTCTGACGTTTGTAACAAACAATATATGTTGACAACTGATGGATTTATGATCACTTTTATAGTGCAGACATGTCATTCCTCTATAGACGTAATGCACTGTAGGGGCGAGTGGCACTGTACCAAGATGGCCGCCGCGTAGGCACATCGGCTCCAATCGGCAGCAGCAGTCAACGCGGCGTCTACGTATATATGTCTATGCCTCCAGAGAACACGTCTCCACTGCTCTAGAGTCCAGTGGCTTTACACCACTGCATCACACACTTTGCATTGTACTTGGTTAATTCAATTATTTGGAGGGATGTCCCGATACTTTTGGCAATACAGTGTTTGGAAGACATATAAGTGAAATAAGCAGTCAGTGTCATGTGGTTCAAATCACTGCCTGTTTCTTCTGTTAACTTTTTGCAAACTAAACATGTGACGGTGCGTTTGTGTACAGAGTTTGGAAAATGTTTTTAATGTTTAATATTCTGTTATTTGCTCGTTTAGTGCTCAGCGAAAAACTGCCGGACTGCCTTCCACGTGACGTGCGGCCTCCACGCCAGCCTTGAGATGAACACCATCCTGACGGAGGACGACGAGGTCAAGTTCAAGTCCTACTGCCCCAAGCACTCGGGTCTGGAGGGCGCCGAGTCCAGGGACCGAGACTCTGGAGACGAGGAGGAGAAGGAGGCGACCAGAGACAAGAAGGGCCGGAGGAGAGGCCGGGTTAGAGGGGAGGAAGACGCCTCCTCCTCCTGCTCGCCTCCCCGCGTCGCCCCTCAGCTCCTCGACCGGACGCCCGGCGGTCCGGAGGAGCTCAGCAGCCGCCAGCAGGAGAACAGAGTCAACCACCGCAAGCTGAAGCTGCAGGAGATGGAGGAGGACTTCTACCAGTTCGTGGAGGTGGAGGAGGTGGCGGGCAACCTGAAGCTGCCGCCGGAGGTGGTGGACTTCCTCTACCAGTACTGGAAGCTGAAACGCAAAGCCAACCACAACCAGCCGCTGCTCACGCCCAAGAAGGACGAGGAGGAGAGTCTGGCTCGCCGGGAGCAGGAGGTGCTGCTGAGACGCCTCCAGCTGTTCACCCACCTCCGACAGGACCTGGAGAGGGTAGGTTTCTGTTTCCAACACTTGAAGACTCACAGCAGCAGAGACAGGAAGGGAAAGGTCAGCAGGAGGAAGGAGTTTAAGGAAGTTTAATAAACACTGAGTGCAACGCAAACGTGTGCCGGCTTGTAGATGAGATTTGAAATTCACAGGTTGCAGCTGCACGAGAGACAAAAGAGAAGCAAATAAAATACATTAGGAATTAAAATACAACTGTTGTATAGATTAAAAGAACTTAGAACCAGTATTTTGCGTCACTCTAGCTCAGTGGTTCTCAACTGGTCCAGCCTCAGGACCCACTATGTCTCTATTAATAACAGTCGCGACCCAAATTGTTGAAGTTTGCTGTTCCTGTTAACAAATTAAGGTTTATTTGGGTGTAGTCTGAATGCATTTTGATACAACTTGGGGAAATTTTGGCTTATTTTTTGGCTCATTTTGGTATATTTTGGGGTATATTTTGGCCCAATTTGACAGATTCTGAGCACATTTTGGTTCATTTTTGGCTCGTTTTAGCATAAATTTCTCCAATAAGCTGGAAGAGCCAAATCTAGAGGTTAACAGTGGGCAACTACTGGTGTCACCACTAAATATCCTGCTATTGAAAGCAAACGGCGTCAAAAGAAAGACGTCCTTTAAAATTAAAGACTTTATACCACTACTTTTTTTGCTTTTGCGACCCTCTAAAAATGGCCTCGCGACCCACTTTTGGGTCCCGACCCACCAGTTGAGAGCCACTGCTCTAGCTCTGCTTTAAGGCTTTATTAAAGACATTTTCACTCAGATGTTCCTGCATGAGCACCAAAACCTGGCATCAAATTGGCCAAATTATCGACTGAAGGATCAATAAGCTCCGACATTCTCAGTTCTGCTATAAGCATCTGAGAAATTAAGAAAACAAATATAATATAAAGGTTTTTCTGCACATTTCGTCTCTTTAACTCTGCTTCTGATTCCTCTTAAATGTGTTTTTGCTGTTCCCAAATCCAGGAGACAGTTCTGTTTCTCTTAATACGTTATAATAGAATTTAAAAACCTAGATTAAAGTCGGGACGATCAATACGGTTCTCTTTTCCTGAAGCATCATCTCAACTGTTGGAGCCAAACTATTAAAGACGGTTTCATTCAGTTTAGTTTATTGTCACTCAAATGTGTTAAAAACATGAGGAAACGATACCTGCGTACAGAATTAATACCATTTGGCGTTAAATATCTGAGATAAACAAACGATAAATACATAATTAAATAACCTAAAAACCTATAATAAAGACGGGAAGATCAATACGGTTCTATAGCTACTGGAGAAATTAACAAAGTAGATTTCCCATTTATTATTGCGACATAAACGTGCATGTTTTGTCCACCAACTCTGTTTCTTAATCCGCTATAAAGAGACTTTTCTCTTCTTGTAAAATGATCACGGCGTTATCTGACCTTTTGTTTATGAAATTAACCTGAATTTAGTGATTTTAAAGGCTGCAGGAAAACTCTGACTTGCTTTATTTTCACATTTTTCTCCAATTAAATGTCGGTAATGACAGTGGAAAAAGTGCACTAAACTATTTTTCTGAATTTAAACAGTTAATACCGCTCAATGAAAACACTGTCAAAGCAAAAGTCTCTAATTTTAGATTATTTTTACTTATATTTCCTCTAGTCCCGTTTACCTAAGGGAGAAAATAAAGCAATGTTAATTCTGATCTGTTTATTTACTCTTAAAAAATAACAAAAACAAATAAGAGTATCATTAAAATACTTAACTGATGAGCAGTATTCCTAATAGTGCCGTTAAAATCTTACTTATACACATTCGTAGCTGTGTTATAGTGCTGCTGATGATATCTTAAATGTTCTTTCTGGTAATTGGTGCAGCTTCCTAAGTGTCAAATATGAAATAAAAGCAGTTTTTATCCTCAGTTTGATCAGCCTTGTTGGAGAATCTTAAAAAAGCTGCTGCAAAATGCATCTAAAAAACAGTTTGAGGCTCCTGATGTCAGATTATTTACCATCATGCAAGTCTGTTATATAACTATAGTGACTTTTAAACATGCAGATGGACGTAAGAGGAGGAAATACAATATGCAAAGACATTCATTACTGTGACGTGTTTATTACATGTGTGTTACAGAAAGAATATGATTCTATAATCTGACCAGGGTGTGAACGAGTACAAGAACACGACATGAGCCTCCCAGTTATGAGGTTTATGAGGTGATAAATACTCGTGTCCTGGTAGCAGGTTACAACATGCTGCATGAACAGGTGTCAAACATGCTTGTTCCACTGTACGTGTTGGGTAACATGTCTGCTATAGGTCAGCGATTCTACGCCGTCTGTATCAGTGGTTCTCAACTGGTCCAGCCTCAGGACCCACTGTATCTCCATTAATAACAGTTGCGAACCAAATTGTTGAAGTTTGCTGTTCCTGTTAACAAATTAAGGTTTATTTGGGTGGAGTCTCAACACATTTTGATACAATTTAAGAAAAAAATGGCTTATTTTTTGGCTCATTTTGGTATTTTTGGACGCTTTTTGCCAAGTTTTGGCCATATTTTGGCCCATTTTGACAGATTCTGAGCTCATTTTTGGGACATTTTAGCTTAAATTTGTCCATTAAGCTGTCAGAGCCAAATCTAGAGGTTAATAGTGGGCAACTACTGGTGTCACCACCACTAAATATCCTGCTATTGAAAGCAAACTGTGTCATAAGAAACACGTCTTTTAAAATTAAAGACTTTATACCACTACTTTTTTTGCTTCTGCGACCCTCTAAAAATGGCTTTGCAACCCACTTTTGGGTCCCAACCCACCAGTTGAGAACCACTGGTCTATATTACCAAGCACATTTAACTCTTTCATTACTGGAAGGTAGATACTCTCCTTGTATTTGTCGTATCAGTTGGATGAACCTGTGCAGGTGTTTGCAGCATTTAGAAACATGAAGATGTAAAAGTGTAGTTATGATGAAGGCTTCTCCAGGTTTCTTAATTAGCGCAACGTTTCGGTCACAGGCCTTCGTCAGGCAAACAAGTCAAGCGATGAGTCTCCACAAACTGAACCTGCATCCAATCAGTTACGAATTGACACACAGATAATAAACGTCCATGCAAAACAAAAACCAGAAGAGCATTCGGAGCTACACAGAAATAAGGGGTCAGTCAAACCCAAGCTGACGTAACAGTGACAAACACAATGTTACAGTCAGTCAGAAGAGATGTGATGGTTTCATGAAGTGCAAACGCCAAAAAAAATCATGTTGTGTCCTATACCACTGGTTTCAACTGGTGGGTCGGGACCCAAAAGTGGGTCGCGAAGCCATTTTTAGAGGGTCGCAGAAGCAAAAAGTAGTGGTATAAAGTCTTTTATCTTAAAGGACGTGTTTCTTATGACTCAGTTTGCTTTCAGTAGCAGGATATTTAGTGGTGGTGACACCAGTAGTTGCCCACGATTAACCTCTAGATCTGTCTCTGCCAGCTTATTGGAGAAATTTATGCTAAAAATGAACCAAAATGTGCTCAGAATCTGTCAAAATGGGCCAAAATATGCCCAAAACTTGGCAAAAAAATACCAAAATGAGCAAAAAATAAGCCAAAATTTCCCCAAGTTGTACCAAAATGCGTTGAGACTACACCCAAATAAACCTTAATTTGTTAACAGGAGCAGCAAACTTCAACAATTTGGGTCGCGACTGTCTTTAATGGAGACATAGTGGGTCCTGAGGCTGGACCAGTTGGGATCCACTGTCCTGTACACATAAATAAGCACAAATCATTCAGCTCATTCAGCAAGAGATGAGCCTAGAGATTTGTGTGCATGCATCATAGGTATAATAGGCCAAAGGAAACGCACAAGTCTGTAAAAAGAGTATGATGTTAGTCAAAACCATCGATCAGAATGCAAACATAGCAGGGGAAAAAAACACATCACAGGAAGCAATTCAGTATCAGTTCATCATTTAATCCCTGAGGAGCCAGTGTTTGAAGAGCATAAATCCAAAAAGCCTCCCGCTGTTCCCCCAGGAGGCTGATGCTTATTATCTGTGTGTCAGGATGCAGGTATTTAAGATGACCTGCCCTTTTCACAAACGTTTGCCCGACGAAGGCCTGTGACCGAAACGTTGCGCTAATTAAACAACCTTTTTTTGCAAGTGAGACAGCAATTCTTCAGCTTATTCTTCAACTTTATGCGTTCATTGTTTATTGTTATGCACATTGTCGTCAGTGGATGTGCGAAGGTTTTTCTTCTTCTCCAGGTTTCTCAAATTAGGATGCGATGTGAACATAAACGCTTCTCACATCCATGCGACCGCTTTCATTTCGACAATTTAGCCTTTATGATGTCAGAAAATGTCCAGAGCTCAAAATGTGTTTGAGTTTTACAAGTTTGCAGTCCACAGATTTTCACTTAACACCGATTTAAAACAGCAAATCTGCACATTTTAAAGGCTGGACTTGCCTTCAGGTGTTGTTGATCTACATTCAGCGTGTCTAAATAACCTGCTGTCGCTCTTCAGGTCCGTAATCTGACCTACATGGTGACGAGGAGGGAGAAGATGAAGCGCTCGCTGTGGAGAGTCCAGGAGCAGATCTTCCAGCACCAGGTCCGACTGCTGGACCACGAGCTGCTCAGCGGTGAGTTGTTGAAGCTCCACGAAGTCCACAAACCTGCACATTTAAGTCTGTTTGCCAGCTGATACCAAACTGATGCAGCTTTATCTCACTGAAACCTCCCAGTAGCTACGTGTACATGCAATTTACACTGAATAATTCATATTATGAGAGCAGCACTGCTGATATCTGACGCACACATTGTAGAATAAAGTGATTTTGAGGGAACATTAACAGCTTAAACTCAGATTTAGTTATTTTCCAAATGAAACAGTCACACGTGATTATTTCTGGGACTCTCCAATCCAACAAATCTGTCTGTTTTTACAGTTTCTGGCTGAAAAATGCACTAATTTTGATGATTTTTGAAGCAAATATTGTAGTAATTTATTTAACAATATTATTTAACAAGAATGTTTAGTGGTGGCGAGGATGCAGCTTAAATTGAGTATATTTGAATGGAGTTCTGACTGTAGAGAGTTTGATTATTACCATTATTTTAGGATTTACCAGCTACTTAACTCAGATATTTGACCATTTACATTTAAATACAGCTAACAATATTAATTTATAATGATTTTAAGATGATGAAACAGCATTCTTTGACGTTTCTTAATTTATAAACTGAGCTGGAGGTCACTGATTGTAATTATGTGATATTTCAGGAGGACAATCACAAAATATTACCAGAACAATGACACCTAACAGCCTTTTAACCTAATAAAAACATGAAAATTATAAACATAAGTCAATAAAGAAGCTTACAGATACTTTAATATTGAGCAGTTCACTCTATAAATATATTCTTCCTAAATTTAAAGTCGATTGCACCACATAAACTAGATCTTACGTAGAGTTTAGCTGTTACTGATTGAGTTGGAGCGAACCAAAGAAGCTCATCTTGATTGGTCGTTGGAGGGGGGAAATAAAGTTGCACATTATCTATACATGACCTAATTGTACCGAAATCTTAGCCTGTTAGCCTAATTAGCCTAAATCAACATAAAAACTAGTATTATAGGCATAATAAACAGAAGTAGTAGCAGTTATAGTGTGGTAAATCATCAAAAAAGGAAAATCTAATTACTTGGGCGGATGGCGAAGAACTTTCCAGGCACAAATTTAGAGACAGGTTTAGCAAAACAGCTGGTGAAACTTGATTAGTAGTCATTTAAATAAACGGCAAATGTTGGATGCAACACGGGAAAATAACTGAAGTGATATTCAAAGTAAAGATCTGCACTCTGCCGTTTGACAAAGTGACTAACGTTCTATATTATCCTCCACCTCCGACTACATACTGAACCTGTTCTTCACTGTGTTTTGTTGCAGGCGACCCTTCATCCAAGGACCTGGAGAAGCTCTTCTCTCTGGGCTGGTTATCGTCTCAGGGCTCCCAGTCCGGCTCCTCCTCCTGGGGCCACTCTGGGCTCAAGACCAAACGAGGCTCTTCGAAGCAGGAGAAGAGGAAAAGCGGCGACAGGAGAAGCCAGTCCGACTCGTCGCACACTCACAGGAAGGACAATCCGAGCGAGAAGGACGGCAGAAGCTCCCGACTTGCCGACGTCGAGCTCGCCGAGGTGTTGGGCGACGCCAAAACCCAAAGCTCTGACATCAAGCCAGAGTTCATTCAGGAATCAAAGCTGCACAAACCCGAGAGCAGGAAAGGTCCGAGAAGAGAGGCCGAACAGGAAGTGCTGTCGAGACGGAAACGAGAGAGGCGGAGCGACGAAAGCTTCTCCGGTCAGGCGAGGAGCAGGTTCGGGTCGAAGCACCTGGAGAAGACGGTGTCCATCAGGCTGGTGGACATCAGGAACTCGGACTCCGATGACTACTTCATGGAGGAGGGACGAAGCCACGTTTCTCTGGATGTGACGACCAGCAACACTAAGCTCAGCAAAGACGCAACCACAAAAACCAACGGCTGGCTGAGGAAAGCCCAAACGAACGGCTCGCACTCGCCCAACGGACACCTGAAGAGCTGGGGGAAGTTCAGGATCCCCAAGAGGAGCGACAAGCCTTTGACTATGAAGGATGAGGAAGAGGAAGAGGAGGAGCAACGTAAGCCTCTTCTCCGGCCGCTGACCAACACGCCAGAGTCGACTTACCCCAGAACTCGACTTCGAACTGGGACGGAAGGCGACGAATTCGAGTCCCAATCAGGCGATGGTGAGCTGGAGCCCTGCCTGAAGCGATGCCACTCCCACCAGCTGAGGGGCGACTCGTCTCTCGGGCGCCGCTACGGGTCCGACATCATCCGGCGAGGAGTCCTGGCCTCGTGATGTCGGCGCCACGGATCCGACGTCATCCGCCGAGGAGTCCTGGCCTCCTGGTGTCGGAGCTGCGGGTCAGCCGAGAAGTCGTGGCCTTCTGATGGTGGCGCCAAAGGTCCGACATTGTCCAGCGAGGAGTTCTGACCTCCAGCTGGCGGCGTTACGGGTCTGACATCAGCTGGCAAAATCTCCTGGCGTCGGCGCTACGAGTTTGACATCATTCGCCCAGGAGTCCAGCCTCCCGGTGGTGGCGCTAAAGGTCCGATATCGTCCAGCGAGTGGCGCGAGGTGTCCTGGCCTCCGAGTGTCGGCGCTACGGGTCCGACATCGTCCGGCGAGGAGTCCCGGCCTCCTGATGGCGGAGTTACGGGTCCGACATCAGCTGGCAAGGAGTCCTGGCCTCCTGGTGCCGCCAACTTCTTCCGCCAAGAAGTCCTGGCCTTCTAAAGGTGGAGCCAAAGGTCCGACATCGTCCAGCGAGGAGTTCTGACCTCCCGATGGCGGCGTTAAGGGTCCGACATTAGCTGGCAAAATCTCCTAGCATCAGCGCTACGAGTACGACATCATTCACCCAGGAGTCCCGGCCTCCCGATGGCGGTGCTAAAGGTCCGATATCGTCCGGCGAGGAGATCTGGTAGTGGCGCGAGGTGTCCTGGCCTCCGAGTGTCGGCGCTACAGGTCCGACATCAGCTGGCGAGGAGTCCCGACCTCCCGATGGCAGCACTACGGGTCCAACATCAGCTGACAATGTGTCCTGGCCTCCTGGTGTCAGAGCTGAAGGTCCTTCTGATGGTGGCGCTAAAGGTCTGACATCGTCTGGCGAAGAGTCCTGGTGGCGGTGGCGGCGTGAGGTGTCCTGGCCTCCTGGTGGCGGCGCTACGGGTCCGACATCATCCAGCGAGGAGTTCTTGCCTCCCCATGGCGACATTACGGGTCCGAAATCATCTGGCAAGGAGTCCTGGCTTTCTGATGGTGACGCTAAAGGTCCAGCGAGGAGTCTTGGCCTCCCGATGGCGGAGCTACAGGTCCAAAATCAGCTGGCAAGGAGTCCTGGCCTTCTGATGGTGGCGCTACAGGTTCGACATCGTTTGGTGAAGAGTCCTGGTGGCGGCGCCGGCGTGAGGTGTCCTGGCCTCCTGGTAGTGACGCTGCAGGTCCGACATTAGCTGACGAGGAGTTCTTGCCTCCCGATGGCGGCATTACGGGTCCGAAATCAGCTGGCAAGGAGTCCTGGCTTTCTGATGGTGGCGCTAAAGGTCCGGCATCGTCCAGCGAGGAGCCCCGGCCTCCCGGTGGCGGTTCTGGATAAAATAAGCTGCACTGTGTTAGTCGGAAATGAACGTCGGTCGCTCTTTGTACCTTTATTTTTCTCGATGAATCATAAAAAAAGAGGCTAGATTAGAAAAAAAGAACAGAGCAGATATTTATTTTTTATTTGTAACATATGTAAAACTGGGAAATATTTTACTTTAAGCTAGTTTTTATTTTTTCTTCCCTCAGAGTAGAAAGATGTCAAGTTGCCACTTAAGTCTCGCTCAGATATTTACAAGCATCAGCAGGGGAGGAGTTGTGATTGTTGCTTGGGACCATAAGCTTGCAATGTCTTTTGTTTTTTGTTTTTTTTTTAAATAGTATTAAACTCGACTCATGAGTCAGCTGCACTTAGTTGGAAAACAGATAATCCTCATCCTGTCAGCCAGTAAGACTGTCTAGGTTTATTTTCTGTTGTTTTTATATTCTAAATGAAGCTTCATTGGATGTTAGCAGCCACAAACGTCAGACAAACTGCCCTTTTTACCGCTATTTAAACCCATCGATTGTCGAACAGAACGAACTGAGAAAATGATGTTTCACCCGTCATCAGCACTTAAGTGTAATTGAACTGCGATCGTATCCATCATGTGCCTAACTTTTATTTGAAGCGTTTGCACTACGAGAGGACGGCACAGGAGAGAGGTCTGAGTAGAGATATTTTTACACTGAAAAAGGAAAAAAGCGTTTTTTGTACCCTCGGCCGCTGCTGTACTACTGTTATGCAAAATAATGAATCTTTTTTTTTTTTTTTTGGTCGTCTTAAAGAGGAAATTAAAAAAATACTCTGGAGGACTTAAATCTGGAATCTGTCTCATTATTCTTCAAGGTGTTTGTCACGACGTCGCTGCTTTGCAATCATTGAAACTGGAGTTTAAAATACAGTTTTGAAGCAGAAATTATGAGTTAATGAATTTAACAGTTGCTCTGATGATCAGTTAATCATCTCAGTAAAACTCCAAGCCAGAATATCCACTTTGAGATGGTTGAACTTCTGAGAACTCTGCCTTTATACAGGAAAGCAACATGATTAATGAACTGAGATAAGAACAAGTGTGATGTCTCAGTAGATACCTACTCTATTTTAAATGGTCTAAATCATCTCATGTCAGCCATTCAAAAAGCATGAATTCAGCAACCATACCAGGTTTTTATCAACTGAAGGTCACATGACGTACTGAACTATGACTTATTTATCAAATTTTGGATGACATAGTAAGCTATATTATGATTTTCTTTTAATTTTGCACAACATACTAAACTATGACGTTTTTTTCAAATTTTGGACGACATACTAAACCATGACGTTTTTATCACATTTTGGACGACATACTAAGCTATGACATTTTTTTCACATTTTGGACGACATACTAAACCATGACATTTTTATCACATTTTGGACGACATACTAAACCATGACATTTTTTTCATATTTTGGACGACATACTAAACCATGACGTTTTTATCACATTTTGGACGACATACTAAACCATGACATTTTTTTCATATTTTGGACGACATACTAAACTATGACGTTTTTATCATATTTTGGACGACATACTAAACTATGACGTTTTTATCACATTTTGGACGACATACTAAACTATGACGTTTTTATCATATTTTGGACGACATACTAAACTATGACGTTTTTATCACATTTTGGACGACAAACTAAACTATGACGTTTTTATCACATTTTGGACGACATACTAAAGTATGACATTTTTTTCAAATTTTGGACAACATACTAAACCATGACGTTTTTATCACATTTTGGACGACATACTAAACCATGACGTTTTTATCACATTTTGGACGACATACTAAACCATGACGTTTTTATCACATTTTGGACGACATACTAAACTATGACGTTTTTTTCAAATTTTTGACAACATACTAAAGTATGACATTTTTTTCAAATTTTGGACGACATACTAAACTATGACGTTTTTATCACATTTTGGACGACATACTAAACTATGACGTTTTTATCACATTTTGGACGACATACTAAACTATGACGTTTTTGTCACATTTTGGACGACATACTAAAGTATGACATTTTTTTCAAATTTTGGACGACATACTGAACTATGACGTTTTATTCACATTTTGGACGACATACTAAACCATGACGTTTTTTTCACATTTTGGACGACATACTAAACCATGACGTTTTATCGTATTTTGGACGACATACTAAACCATGACATTTTTATCACATTTTGGACAACATACTAAACTATGACATTTTTATCACATTTTGGACGACATAGTAAACCATGACGTTTTTATCACATTTTGGACAACATACTAAACTATGACGTTTTTATCACATTTTGGACGACATAGTAAACCATGACGTTTTTATCACATTTTGGACGACATACTAAACTATGACATTTTTTTCAAATTTTGGACGACATACTAAACTATGACGTTTTTATCACATTTTGGACGACATACTAAACCATGACGTTTTTATCACATTTTGGACGACATACTAAAGTATGACATTTTTATCACATTTTGGACGACATACTAAACTATGACGTTTTTATCACATTTTGGACGACATACTAAAGTATGACATTTTTTTCAAATTTTGGACGACATACTGAACTATGACATTTTTATCGTATTTTGGACGACATACTAAACCATGACGTTTTTTTCACATTTTGGACGACATACTAAACTATGACATTTTTATCACATTTTGGACGACATACTAAACTATGACGTTTTTATCATATTTTGGACGACATACTAAACCATGACATTTTTTTCATATTTTGGACGACATACTAAACCATGACATTTTTTTCAAATTTTGGACGACAAACTAAACTATGACGTTTTTATCACATTCTGGACGACATACTATACTATGACGTTTTTATCACATTTTGGACGACATACTAAACCATGACGTTTTTTTCAAATTTTGGACGACAAACTAAACTATGACGTTTTTATCACATTTTGGACGACATAGTAAACCATGACGTTTTTATCACATTTTGGACGACATACTAAACCATGACATTTTTATCACATTTTGGACGACATACTAAACCATGACGTTTTATCATATTTTGGACGACATACTAAACTATGACGTTTTTTTCAAATTTTTGACAACATACTAAACCATGACGTTTTCATCACATTTTGGACGACATACTAAACCATGACGTTTTTTTCAAATTTTGGACGACATACTAAACCATGACATTTTTATCACATTTTGGACGACATACTAAACCATGACGTTTTATCATATTTTGGACGACATACTAAACCATGACGTTTTTATCACATTTTGGACGACATACTAAACTATGACGTTTTTATCACATTTTGGACGACATACTAAACCATGACGTTTTTTTCAAATTTTGGACGACATACTAAACTATGACGTTTTTATCACATTTTGGACGACATAATAAACTATGACATTTTTATCACATTTTGGACGACATACTAAACCATGAGGTTTTTTTCAAATTTTGGACGACATACTAAACTATGACATTTTTATCGTATTTTGGACGACATACTAAACTATGACATTTTATTCAAATTTTGGACGACATACTAAACCATGACGTTTTTATCACATTTTGGACGACATACTAAACCATGACGTTTTATCACATTTTGGACGACATACTAAACCATGACGTTTTATTATATTTTGGACGACATACTAAACCATGACGTTTTATCACATTTTGGACGACATACTAAACCATGACGTTTTTATCACATTTTGGACGACATACTAAACCATGACTTTTTATCACATTTTGGACGACATACTAAACCATGACGTTTTATTATATTTTGGACGACATACTAAACCATGACGTTTTATCACATTTTGGAAAACATACTAAACCATGACGTTTTATCACATTTTGGACGACATACTAAACCATGACGTTTTATCATATTTTGGACGACATACTATACTATGACGTTTTATCACATTTTGGACGACATACTATACTATGACGTTTTATCACATTTTGGACGACATACTAAACCATGACGTTTTATCATATTTTGGACGACATAGTAAACCATGACGTTTTTATCACATTTTGGACGACATAGTAAACCATGACGTTTTATCATATTTTGGACGACATACTATACTATGACGTTTTATCACATTTTGGACGACATACTATACTATGACGTTTTATCACATTTTGGACGACATACTATACTATGACGTTTTATCACATTTTGGACGACATACTAAACCATGACGTTTTTTTCAAATTTTGGATGACATACTAAACCATGACATTTTTTTCATATTTTGGACGACAAACTAAACTATGACGTTTTTATCACATTTTGGACGACATACTATACTATGACGTTTTTATCACATTTTGGACGACATACTAAACTATGACGTTTTTTTCAAATTTTGGACGACATACTATACTATGACGTTTTTATCACATTTTGGACGACATAGTAAACCATGACGTTTTTATCACATTTTGGACGACATACTAAACTATGACGTTTTTATCACATTTTGGACGACATACTAAACTATGACGTTTTTATCACATTTTGGATGACATACTAAACCATGACGTTTTTTTCAAATTTTGGACGACATACTAAACCATGACATTTTTTTCATATTTTGGACGACAAACTAAACTATGACATTTTTATCACATTTTGGACGACATACTATACTATGACGTTTTTATCACATTTTGGACGACATACTAAACTATGACGTTTTTTTCAAATTTTGGACGACAAACTAAACTATGACGTTTTTATCACATTTTGGACGACATAGTAAACCATGACGTTTTTATCACATTTTGGACGACATACTAAACTATGACGTTTTTATCACATTTTGGACGACATACTAAACTATGACGTTTTTATCACATTTTGGATGACATACTAAACTATGACGTTTTTATCATATTTTGGACGACATACTAAACCATGACATTTTTTTCATATTTTGGACGACATACTAAACCATGACATTTTTTTCAAATTTTGGACGACAAACTAAACTATGACGTTTTTATCACATTCTGGACGACATACTATACTATGACGTTTTTATCACATTTTGGACGACATACTAAACCATGACGTTTTTTTCAAATTTTGGACGACAAACTAAACTATGACGTTTTTATCACATTTTGGACGACATAGTAAACCATGACGTTTTTATCACATTTTGGACGACATACTAAACCATGACATTTTTATCACATTTTGGACGACATACTAAACCATGACGTTTTATCATATTTTGGACGACATACTAAACTATGACGTTTTTTTCAAATTTTTGACAACATACTAAACCATGACGTTTTCATCACATTTTGGACGACATACTAAACCATGACGTTTTTTTCAAATTTTGGACGACATACTAAACCATGACATTTTTATCACATTTTGGACGACATACTAAACCATGACGTTTTATCATATTTTGGACGACATACTAAACCATGACGTTTTTATCACATTTTGGACGACATACTAAACTATGACGTTTTTATCACATTTTGGACGACATACTAAACTATGACGTTTTTTTCAAATTTTGGACGACATACTAAACTATGACGTTTTTTTCAAATTTTGGACGACATACTAAACTATGACGTTTTTATCACATTTTGGACGACATAATAAACTATGACATTTTTATCACATTTTGGACGACATACTAAACCATGAGGTTTTTTTCAAATTTTGGACGACATACTAAACTATGACATTTTTATCGTATTTTGGACGACATACTAAACTATGACATTTTATTCAAATTTTGGACGACATACTAAACCATGACGTTTTTATCACATTTTGGACGACATACTAAACCATGACGTTTTATCACATTTTGGACGACATACTAAACCATGACGTTTTATTATATTTTGGACGACATACTAAACCATGACGTTTTATCACATTTTGGACGACATACTAAACCATGACGTTTTTATCACATTTTGGACGACATACTAAACCATGACTTTTTATCACATTTTGGACGACATACTAAACCATGACGTTTTATTATATTTTGGACGACATACTAAACCATGACGTTTTATTATATTTTGGACGACATACTAAACCATGACGTTTTATCACATTTTGGACGACATACTAAACCATGACTTTTTATCACATTTTGGACGACATACTAAACCATGACGTTTTATTATATTTTGGACGACATACTAAACCATGACGTTTTATCACATTTTGGAAAACATACTAAACCATGACGTTTTATCACATTTTGGACGACATACTAAACCATGACGTTTTATCATATTTTGGACGACATACTATACTATGACGTTTTATCACATTTTGGACGACATACTATACTATGACGTTTTATCATATTTTGGACGACATACTAAACCATGACGTTTTATCATATTTTGGACGACATACTATACTATGACGTTTTATCATATTTTGGACGACATACTAAACCATGACTTTTTATCACATTTTGGACGACATACTAAACCATGACGTTTTATTATATTTTGGACGACATACTAAACCATGACTTTTTATCACATTTTGGAAAACATACTAAACCATGACGTTTTATCACATTTTGGACGACATACTAAACCATGACGTTTTATCATATTTTGGACGACATACTATACTATGACGTTTTATCACATTTTGGACGACATACTATACTATGACGTTTTATCATATTTTGGACGACATACTAAACCATGACGTTTTATCATATTTTGGACGACATACTATACTATGACGTTTTATCACATTTTGGACGACATACTATACTATGACGTTTTATCACATTTTGGACAACATACTAAACCATGACGTTTTATCATATTTTGGACGACATAGTAAACCATGACGTTTTTATCACATTTTGGACGACATACTATACTATGACGTTTTATCATATTTTGGACGACATACTAAACCACGTTTTTTCACATTTTGGACGACATACTAAACTATGACGTTTTATCATATTTTGGACGACATACTAAACTATGATGTTTTTTTTTCCAAATTTTACTAAAATATGACGTTTTTTCCTAATTTTAGATGACTGTAGGGTTTTGATGGTAATAAACCTCTAAAAAACTGGACAGAGGAATCAAAAGCAGCTGACCAGCAGTAAGTGTTTGTTCCAGAGCTCTGGTTTTACTTGTGTCCACATACAAAGGAATACATGTCTCACCAAACCAGCAGGACAAAGGAGTCACCAAGGTGCAATGGATTACTGCAGATTGCAGATTGCAGAGTGCAGCAGCAGAGCCTCATCCTGACCCCCTCCTTCTCACACACTGCACTGATCTATCACCTGGCTTTTTGGACCTGGAGTCTCCTCCCACTCCAGGGAAATTCCTAACACCTGCCCACATTTACATTTAAAACATATGTACATAATTTAACATTATTTATATTTAATATACACAATGCAAAGGACTACTGCCTGATACAGATTAAAGCAAACACATAGTAAACTGAAGAAATACTCAACAAAGGTAAAACTGAGCAAAGATCCCCATCTCCCCTCTCTCCTCTGATCCCTCAACTCAGCCTAATCAGATGATTGACAACTGCTGGAGACCTGTGGCTGCATCCTCATGTGTCCACTCCATGAAAACACGCCCCTGAAGTGAACCTCGAAGAGACAGCAGTTAGGAAGAGATGTCCACAATCACACCAAATAATAAATAAACTTTCTGTATCAGTCTGTGTTGTTTTTACTGTCGATGTACATGTGTTCCTTTTTCATTAGTGAGGGGAATGATTCCCAGCTCCCTCACAATGACACAATTATTCAAATTTTGGACGACATACAGAATTATTTTTGGACAACACACCATACAATAACGTTTTGGCCAAAATTTTTGATGACATACTATACTATGAAGTTTTGAGACCATTTTTGACATCATAGTGTGACATGTCGTCAAAAATGGTCTCAAAACGTCATAGTATAGTATGTCGTCAAAAAAGGTCTGAAATCATCATAGTATAGTATGTCGTCAAAAATTTGGCTAAAAACGTCGGAGTATAGTATGTCGTCAAAAATTTGGCCAAAAACGTCATAGTATAGTATGTCGTCAAAAATTTGGCCAAAAACGTCATAGTATAGTATGTCGTCATAAAAGGTCTCAAAACGTCATAGTATAGTATGTCGTCATAAAAGGTCTCAAAACGTCATAGTATAGTATGTCGTCAAAAAAGGTCTCAAAACGTCATAGTATAGTATGTCGTCAAAAATTTGGCCAAAAACGTCATAGTATAGTATGTCGTCAAAACTGGTCTCAAAACGTCATAGTATCGTATGTCGTCAAAAAAGGTGTCAAAACGTCATAGTATAGTATGTCGTCAAAAATGGTCTGAAATCATCATAGTATAGTATGTCGTCAAAAATTTGGCCAAAAACGTCACAGTATAGTATGTCGTCAAAAAAGGTCTCAAAACGTCATAGTATAGTATGTCGTCAAAAAAAGGTCTCAAAACGTCATAGTATAGTATGTCGTCAAAAATGGTCTGAAATCATCATAGTATAGTATGTCGTCAAAAATTTGGCCAAAAACGTCATAGTATAGTATGTCGTCAAAAAAGGTCTCAAAACGTCATAGTATAGTATGTCGTCAAAAAAGGTCTGAAAACGTCATAGTATAGTATGTCGTCAAAAAAGGTCTAAAAACGTCATAGTGTAGGATGTCATCAAAAATTTGGCCAAAAACGTCATTGTATAGTATGTCGTCAAAAATTTGGCCAAAAACGTCATAGTATAGTATGTCGTCAAAAAAGGTCTCAAAACGTCATAGTATAGTATGTCGTAAAAAAAGGTCTCAAAACGTCATAGTATAGTATGTCGTCAAAAATGGTCTCAAAATGTCATAGTATAGCATGTCGTCAAAAATGGTCTCAAAACGTCATAGTATAGTATGTCGTCAAAAATGGTCTGAAATCATCATAGTACAGTATGTCGTCAAAAATTTGGCCAAAAACGTCAAAGTATAGTATGTCACAAAAAAAGGTCTCATAACGTCATAGTATAGTATGTCATCAAAAATTTGGCCAAAAACGTCATAGTATAGTATGTCGTCAAAAAAGGTCTAAAAACGTCATAGTGTAGTATGTCATCAAAAATTTGGCCAAAAACGTCATTGTATAGTATGTCGTCAAAAATTTGGCCAAAAACGTCATAGTATAGTATGTCGTCAAAAAAAGTCTCAAAACGTCATAGTGTAGTATGTCGTAAAAAAAGGCCTCAAAATGTCATTGTATAGTATGTCGTCAAAAATTTGGCCAAAAACGTCATAGTATAGTATGACGTCAAAAAAGGTCTCAAAACGTCATAGTATAGTATGTCGTCAAAAATTTGGCCAAAAACGTCATAGTATAGTATGTCGTCAAAAAAGGTCTCAAAACGTCATAGTATAGTATGTCGTCAACAAAGGTCTCAAAACGTCATAGTATAGTATGTTGTCAAAAATTTGGCCAAAAACGTCATAGTATAGTATGTCGTCAAAAATTGTCTGAAATCATCATAGTATAGTATGTCGTCAAAAATTTGGCCAAAAACGTCATAGTATAGTATGTCGTCATAAAAGGTCTCAAAATGTCATAGTATAGTATGTCGTCAAAAATGGTCTCAAAACGTCATAGTATAGTATGTCGTCAAAAATGGTCTGAAATCATCATAGTATAGTATGTCGTCAAAAAAGGTCTCAAAACGTCATAGTATAGTATGTCGTCATAAAAGGTCTCAAAACGTCATAGTATAGTATGTCGTCAAAAAAGGTCTCAAAACGTCATAGTATAGGATGTCGTCAAAAATTTGGCCAAAAACGTCATAGTATAGTATGTCGTCAAAACTGGTCTCAAAACGTCATAGTATCGTATGTCGTCAAAAAAGGTGTCAAAACGTCATAGTATAGTATGTCGTCAAAAATGGTCTGAAATCATCATAGTATAGTATGTCGTCAAAAATTTGGCCAAAAACGTCATAGTATAGTATGTCGTCAAAAAAGGTCTCAAAACGTCATAGTATAGTATGTCGTCAAAAAAAGGTCTCAAAACGTCATAGTATAGTATGTCGTCAAAAATGGTCTGAAATCATCATAGTATAGTATGTCGTCAAAAATTTGGCCAAAAACGTCATAGTATAGTATGTCGTCAAAAAAGGTCTCAAAACGTCATAG
Organism: Dascyllus trimaculatus; assembly: GCA_024666655.1. Lineage (NCBI taxonomy): Eukaryota > Metazoa > Chordata > Actinopteri > Pomacentridae > Dascyllus > Dascyllus trimaculatus. The sequence goes on along the minus strand of CM045462.1, from coordinate 27,872,423 downwards.
TATAGTATGTCGTCAAAAAAGGTCTGAAAACGTCATAGTATAGTATGTCGTCAAAAAAGGTCTAAAAACGTCATAGTGTAGGATGTCATCAAAAACTTGGCCAAAAACGTCATTGTATAGTATGTCGTCAAAAATTTGGCCAAAAACGTCATAGTATAGTATGTCGTCAAAACTGGTCTCAAAACGTCATAGTATAGTATGTCGTCAAAAAAGGTCTCAAAATGTCATAGTATAGTATGTCGTCAAAAATGGTCTCAAAACGTCATAGTATAGTATGTCGTCAAAAATGGTCTGAAATCATCATAGTATAGGATGTCGTCAAAAATTTGGCCAAAAACGTCATAGTATAGTATGTCGTCAAAAAAGGTCTCAAAACGTCATAGTATAGTATGTCGTAAAAAAAAGGTCTCAAAACGTCATAGTATAGTATGTCGTAAAAAAAAGGTCTCAAAACGTCATAGTATAGTATGTCGTCAAAAATGGTCTCAAAATGTCATAGTATAGTATGTCGTCAAAAATGGTCTGAAATCATCATAGTACAGTATGTCGTCAAAAATTTGGCCAAAAACGTCAAAGTATAGTATGTCACAAAAAAAGGTCTCATAACGTCATAGTATAGTATGTCATCAAAAATTTGGCCAAAAACGTCATAGTATAGTATGTCGTCAAAAAAGGTCTGAAAACGTCATAGTATAGTATGTCGTCAAAAAAGGTCTAAAAACGTCATAGTGTAGTATGTCATCAAAAATTTGGCCAAAAACGTCATTGTATAGTATGTCGTCAAAAATTTGGCCAAAAACGTCATAGTATAGTATGTCGTCAAAAAAAGTCTCAAAACGTCATAGTGTAGTATGTCGTCAAAAAAAGGCCTCAAAATGTCATTGTATAGTATGTCGTCAAAAATTTGGCCAAAAACGTCATAGTATAGTATGTCGTCAAAAAAGGTCTCAAAACGTCATAGTATAGTATGTCGTCAAAAATTTGGCCAAAAACGTCATAGTATAGTATGTCGTCAAAAAAGGTCTCAAAACGTCATAGTATAGTATGTCGTCAACAAAGGTCTCAAAACGTCATAGTATAGTATGTTGTCAAAAATTTGGCCAAAAACGTCATAGTATAGTATGTCGTCAAAAATGGTCTGAAATCATCATAGTATAGTATGTCGTCAAAAATTTGGCCAAAAACGTCATAGTATAGTATGTCGTCATAAAAGGTCTCAAAATGTCAAAGTATAGTATGTCGTCAAAAATTTGGCCAAAAACTACATACTATGGTATGTCGTCAAAAATGGTTTCAAAATGTCATAGTATAGTATGTCGTCAAAAATGGTCTCAAAACGTCATAGTATAGTATGTCGTCAAAAATGGTCTGAAATCATCATAGTATAGTATGTCGTCAAAAATTTGGCCAAAAACGTCATAGTATAGTATGTCGTAAAAAAAGGTCTCAAAACGTCATAGTATAGTATGTCGTCAAAAATCGTCTCAAAATGTCATAGTATAGTATGTCGTCAAAAATGGTCTCAAAACGTCATAGTATAGTATGTCGTCAAAAATGGTCTGAAATCATCATAGTATAGTATGTCGTCAAAAATTTGGCCAAAAACGTCAAAGTATAGTATGTCACAAAAAAAGGTCTCATAACGTCATAGTATAGTATGTCATCAAAAATTTGGCCAAAAACGTCATAGTATAGTATGTCGTCAAAAAAGGTCTGAAAACGTCATAGTATAGTATGTCGTCAAAAAAGGTCTAAAAACGTCATAGTGTAGTATGTCATCAAAAATTTGGCCAAAAACGTCATTGTATAGTATGTCGTCAAAAATTTGGCCAAAAACGTCATAGTATAGTATGTCGTCAAAAAAAGTCTCAAAACGTCATAGTGTAGTATGTCGTAAAAAAAGGCCTCAAAATGTCATTGTATAGTATGTCGTCAAAAATTTGGCCAAAAACGTCATAGTATAGTATGTCGTCAAAAAAGGTCTCAAAACGTCATAGTATAGTATGTCGTCAAAAAATTGGCCAAAAACGTCATAGTATAGTATGTCGTCAAAAAAGGTCTCAAAACGTCATAGTATAGTATGTCGTCAAAAAAGGTCTGAAAACGTCATAGTATAGTATGTCGTCAAAAAAGGTCTAAAAACGTCATAGTGTAGTATGTCATCAAAAATTTGGCCAAAAACGTCATTGTATAGTATGTCGTCAAAAATTTGGCCAAAAACGTCATAGTATAGTATGTCGTCAAAAAAAGTCTCAAAACGTCATAGTGTAGTATGTCGTAAAAAAAGGCCTCAAAATGTCATTGTATAGTATGTCGTCAAAAATTTGGCCAAAAACGTCATAGTATAGTATGTCGTCAAAAAAGGTCTCAAAACGTCATAGTATAGTATGTCGTCAAAAATTTGGCCAAAAACGTCATAGTATAGTATGTCGTCAAAAAAGGTCTCAAAACGTCATAGTATAGTATGTCGTCAAAAAAGGTCTCAAAACGTCATAGTATAGTATGTCGTCAAAAATTTGGCCAAAAACGTCATAGTATAGTATGTCGTCAAAAATGGCCTGAAATCATCATAGTATAGTATGTCGTCAAAAATTTGGCCAAAAACGTCATAGTATAGTATGTCGTCAAAAATTTGGCCAAAAACGTCATAGTATAGTATGTCGTCAAAAATTTGGCCAAAAACGTCATAGTATAGTATGTCGTCAAAAAAGGTCTCAAAACGTCATAGTATAGTATGTCGTCGAAAATTTGGCCAAAAACGTCATAGTATAGTATGTCGTCAAAAAAGGTCTCAAAACGTCATAGTATAGTATGTCGTCGAAAATTTGGCCAAAAACGTCATAGTATAGTATGTCATCGAAAATTTGGCCAAAAACGTCATAGTATAGTATGTCGTCATAAAAGGTCTCAAAACGTCATAGTATAGTATGTCGTGAAAAAAGGTCTCAAAACGTCATAGTATAGTATGTCGTCAAAAATTTGGCCAAAAACGTCATAGTATAGTATGTCGTCAAAAATGGTCTCAAAACGTCATAGTATAGTATGTCGTCAAAAATTTGGCCAAAAATGTCATAGTATAGCATATCGTCAAAAATGGTCTGAAATCATCGTAGTATAGTATGTCGTCAAAAATTTGGCCAAAAACATCATAGTATAGCATGTTGTCAAAAATTTGGCCAAAAATGTCATAGTATAGCATATCGTCAAAAATGGTCTGACATCATCGTAGTATAGTATGTCGTCGAAAATTTGGCCAAAAACGTCATAGTATAGTATGTCGTCAAAAAAGGTCTCAAAACGTCATAGTATAGTATGTCGTCGAAAATTTGGCCAAAAACGTCATAGTATAGTATGTCGTCATAAAAGGTCTCAAAACGTCATAGTATAGTATGTCGTCAAAAAAGGTCTCAAAACGTCATAGTATAGTATGTCGTCAAAAAATTTGGCCAAAAACGTCATAGTATAGTATGTCGTCAAAAATGGTCTCAAAACGTCAGAGTATCGTATGTCGTCAAAAATGGTCTGAAATCATCATAGTATAGTATGTCGTCAAAAATTTGGCCAAAAATGTCATAGTATAGCATATCGTCAAAAATGGTCTGAAATCATCGTAGTATAGTATGTCGTCAAAAATTTGGCCAAAAACATCATAGTATAGTATGTCATCAAAAATTTGGCCAAAAACGTCATAGTATAGTATGTTGTCAAAAAAGGTTTCAAAACGTCATAGTATAGTATGTCGTCAAAAAAGGTCTCAAAACGTCATAGTATAGTATGTTGTCAAAAATGGTCTTAAAAGTCATGGTATAGTATGTTGTCAAAATTTTTTTTCCAAAATAGTTATAGTATGTCGTCAAAAACTTGGCCAAAAACATCAAGAGTATAGTATGTCGTCAAAAATGGTCTCAAAACGTCATAGCATAGTATGTCATTAAAAAGTCACAAAAATATCATAGTATAGTATGTCATCAAAAATTTGGCCAAAAACGTCATAGTATAGTATATCGTCAAAAAAGGTGTCAAAACGTCATAGTATAGTATGTCGTAAAAAAAGGTCTCAAAACGTCATAGTATAGTATGTCGTCAAAAATTTGGCCAAAAACGTCATAGTATAGTATGTCGTCAAAAAAGGTCTCAAAACGTCATAGTATAGTATGTCGTCAAAAAATTTGGCCAAAAATGTCATAGTATAGCATATCGTCAAAAATGGTCTGAAATCATCGTAGTATAGTATGTCGTCAAAAATTTGGCCAAAAACATCATAGTATAGTATGTCGTCAAAAATGGTCTCAAAATGTCATAGTATAGTATGTCGTAAAACATTTGGCCAAAAACGTCGCAGTATGTCGTCAAAAATTTGGCCAAAAACGTGATAGTATAGTATGTCGTCCAAAAAGGTTTAAAAACGTCATAGTATAGTATGTCGTCAAAAATTTGGCCAAAAACGTCATAGTATAGTATGTCGTCAAAAAAGGTCTCAAAACGTCATAGTATAGTATGTCGTCAAAAATTTGGCCAAAAACGTCATAGTATAGTGTGTCGTCAAAAAAGGTCTCAAAACGTCATAGTATAGTATGTCGTCAAAAATTTGGCCAAAAACTTGATAGTATAGTATGTCGTCCAAAAAGGTTTAAAAACGTCATAGTATAGTATGTCGTCAAAAATTTGGCCAAAAACGTCATAGTATAGTATGTCGTCAAAAAAGGTCTCAAAACGTCATAGTATAGTATGTCGTCAAAAATTTGACCAAAAATGTCACAGTATAGTATGTCATCAAAAAAAGTCTCAAAATGTCATAGTATAGTATGTCGTCAAAAATGGTCTCAAAACGTCATAGCATAGTATGTCGTCAAAAATTTGGCCAAAAACTTGATAGTATAGTATGTCGTCCAAAAAGGTTTAAAAACGTCATAGTATAGTATGTCGTCAAAAATTTGGCCAAAAACGTCATAGTATAGTATGTCGTCAAAAAAGGTCTCAAAACGTCATAGTATAGTATGTCGTCAAAAATTTGACCAAAAATGTCACAGTATAGTATGTCATCAAAAAAAGTCTCAAAATGTCATAGTATAGTATGTCGTCAAAAATGGTCTCAAAACGTCATAGCATAGTATGTCATTAAAAAGTCACAAAAATGTCAAACGTAGTATGTCATCAAAAACTTGGCCAAAAACATCATAGTATATTATGTCGTCAAAAATTTGGCCAAAAAGTTTTTGGCCAAAAACTATGACATTTTTCCCATATTTTGGATGACACACGATACTATGAAGTTTTTTATCAAATTTTGGACGACATACTAAACTATGATTTTTTTTCTAATTTTCAACAGCATAGTAAACTTTCACGTTTTTGTCGAATTTTGGACGACATACTAAACTAAGTCTGCAATCAAAAATAAAGATGGACGTATGAAATATTAATATATCCATTCATATGAATTATTAAAAAAAGTAATAGATTAGAATATCAGTAATTATGTTTGTTATGAGGTCCAATATCCTGTATATTACATGTAGATCGAAACAGTGATTTTTAGACATTAAACAAGACCAAATACTCTCCTGTTCAAGTTTGAAGTGATGTGAAGTGATACTGTGTACTTACTTAATACTGCAAATTCAGCCAATGCAATATGCTGGGACGAGCTGGAGCAAGTATCCATTGGCTTTACCTCCTTTGTCGTTTGGATTCATCCAAGGCATCACTTTGCTTGAAACCTGCATTTTTCTGTCGATTTACCTCAAGTTCTTGTAAAGACTCTTCAAGACCTTAGGAAGGAAATCTACTTTGAAGAAACAAACTGCAGAGCGATGCAACACGATCTACTTAACCTCTGTAATTTAAATGATCTATATTATCTTATGAGCTGTATCAGTAATTAAAAAGTACAACTACATGGAACTAGCAATGGTTCCAGGTTTCAATCAATTGAAGGGTAAATAAAAAACCTTATTATACTGTATAAGAGATACTTCTACATGGAAGTCATGGCTGTATAAACAAATAACAGTGATTGACCAAAAAAAACATACTATTTAACCTCAACACAATAAAAATAAGAGATTGTACCAAACTAATGCGAGTAAACTGTTTTAGAGCTAAAAAAAATTAATTACCAGGCTGAAATTTTCGAAAAAGTTTCTTAAAAAAAACTTTAAAAAATTAAATTAAATTAAAAAAAATAATAAAATTACCAGCAAAAGTTAGTGTATGGCTGCGCCCCTAAAATAATAATAAAAAAATAATAATAAGTCACATTTTTAATCACACTGTGTATAATAAATTACTTTTAAAGTATACATATTTTTATTCGTATTTTATTTATATTTTTATTTTTATGTGATTAAACATTTGACTCTTCGTTCTATCAAACTACAGCTACACTTTTTTAAATTTTATTTTTAAAGTATAAATATTTCAAAAGACAAAAACATTTACACTTTAAAAACCCTTAAAAACTTAATTTTAATTAATAATTAATGCATTTTCCAGCTCTCGTGGTCAGGATAACTGACATTATTTACTCATTATAAATTAAAACCAAAAACAGAAAGTGTAGTTTTTGCAGAAGAGTCAAAGCAACATGCAAAAATAATAAAAAATAACAGTACAAATTACATCGGTTTTGCATGACTCATGACTAATTTATGCATGGAGTAACTAATCTGCATACATGAATTAATATGCAGTCAGGTTAGCTGGATTTAAGTTACATTAAAATAGATTTATGCACATGAATTTATGAATTTAGGTGCATCAAATCATTCGTCATGCGTCAATTAAGTGAATTATTTGTACCGTTCTTATAAAAAAGTCACCAAAATAACATCTAAAACCAATTTTTAAAGCGTCAGACAAGATTTAAAGTCACATTTAAGACCTTTACGCTGCCATTAGAGGTCAAATTAAATGAACAAACCCAGCAGTGCAGACGGCGGGTGAACGTTCGACCACTTTTTATTGCACGATTCAACTGAACGTGAGATCCTGCACAAAAGTGTTTCAGCACTGCATCGAGAAAAGGGGGGGAAAAAAAAGACGACGACAACGTACAACGTGGAGGAACTGTATGATATTTACAATAGATGCATCACTATTACTCACTTATACATTATGTACATATTAGTCTCTGGTTTTGCTATGACAGTAGTTACAGAGTGAAACCTCTACGCGGCGCACGTTTACACCTCATCTCTACGGGGGAATTACAGTGCTTACAAAAAAAAAATAAACAACACAACTGGCTGGACTACATTCACTCAACACAAAAATCAAGGTTAGGATGAAGATCGTTACGTAGAAAAACACTCGCTGCACTTCGGGGCGCCTCCCGTTCCCCGTGGGTGGGAAAAAAACAAAACAAAAAAAAGTGCAGGTATGTTAAAAAATAAAACAAAAGACGGCCTCCTGTTGCGTCTGTACAAGTCGAATCTGGGTTTAGGGGGGTTTCAGGGAAAGAACGAACAGCGGGTTGAAGGTGAAACGGCTGAAACGAGGTGAATTTAAAGCCTCAGCGTCGCCCAACGAAAGCCTCAAACCAGAACTGAATCTTCAAAGTGCCCCCGTTTGCTCGAAGAGGGAGAGCAGCAGCACCGACGAAACCATTTAAATGAGCATTATGATCACTGTTCAGGCTAAAACTAGCACCTCTACACTGTAAAGAATCATGAAAACAAGCCTGACTGTGCTTTGGGAGCTCCTGTACCTCTCAGACTTTCAAATATACACATTGATTGCATGTGAAGTGATGACACACCGGTGCAAATGTGGGTTTAACAAGTCAAAAACTCAACACGGTAGCTGGACGAGACGCACGGCTACATCTAAAGGGGGTTGCCTGATGACTTACAGAGCAGAAGGTGAGAAACGCGGATGCATTTCGGGATTTTTCTTTCATTTTCTGGTAAAAAAGCGCACAATTTTACCTCTTCGGACCTCAAAAAAGCCACAAAACTCCTGATCTACTGACGTGCAACCAGTGATGTTGGACGATAGACAGATTAGGACGTCACAGGCGATTAAAAAAAAGTTAGAAATCAGGATTTAGCTTGAGTTTTTGATGTAAAAATCATAAAAACAGACAAATACTTTGACAGGTATCATAAGACCTGGGTGAGCTTTAAGACCGTCACTTTCAAATATACCCACTGGTCGCATGTAAAGTGACGTTACACCGCTATGATTGTGGTTTTACCAACTCAAAAACTTCACGCAGTCGTTGGGAAAGAAGGCAAGATTACTTTAAAGATGATTCACTGAGCAGAAGGTGGGAAAAAAAACTGATTCAATTTGGGATTTTTTCTCTTCTTGCAGCCTTTTCTGCTGAAATAACGCACAGTTTTACCTCTGTAGAGCTCGAAAACTCAAAATAAACAACCAAAGAAGGGATAAAACGCTTGATTTTCAAAATGCAACCAGTGATGTTGGGTAACAAGCATATTTTGGCATCACAGGCAATAAAAAAAAAGTTATTTCCTGAACCAGCGACAGTTTAAATTCAGCTAGATCTCGTAGAAATGAGGTTTTACTGGAGTTTTTGATGTAAAAACCATAAAAACTGACAAACATCTTGGCTGCTGTGCATTTAAACCGCAGATTTTTGAAAGAGACGAGCCTCAACTGGAGTAGATTCTGTTTACATAGCATGCATCAGCAGAGTTGTTCCCCTGTGGGATAAAAATACAGTCCTTTGATAATTTAGCACAAAATCTGAGTTTGAGCTGCTGTTAACTTCTTTCTCTGTTGTCCTGAAGCTAAGGATTTTCACTTAACATCTGAGAAAGGTTGTCCGGCCTGCAGATTTTTGGACTAATTTACCGTTTTCAGCTCGTACATGCGTGAATCTTTAGGTTTACTGAGGACTTCAGCGTGAACTGGAGCTTTCACATCATTTTTCACAGTGGTAACTGAGACCTGGACGCCAGTATGAGCAGTATTTATAAGGATAAAGGCGTCTGGAGGTGTGGTCAGCCATGTTTGTAGTCACAAATCCCTGCTTGTAGTCATAAATCCCTGCAGGAAGCCCGTGTGGAAACTGGAGGTAAAGGGTTTTAGGTTGTACTGGTGTTTCGGACATAAACGTAAAGGAGAGAAACAGGTTTCACACGTGAGACTTGACAGCACAAAACTGAATGTCTCAAAAATCCCCACTTTGCCCTGCAATCCTTCAACACATGATGAATTCCCCAAACTCTGCGCTACGAGGTGTTAGCCAGTGTTAAAGTACTCAACAATAATCGGTCTTTCTGATCGATAAAAAGTCCAGCAGTCGGGTTCCAGACAGCAAAAAAAAAAAAATCTTCGCATCTCAGATTAAAAAGCACCAAAAAGGACTCGGCTTTGAAAAAAAATCGCTCTCACTCCTTCATTTTCGTCGTTCTTATCGTCAAACGGGGAGCGTCGAAGACCTGCAGACCCTCCCGGTAGTGTTGTAAAAGAGCGCTCTCCTTTTTAATCCTGTGTTTTCCGGACATGATTTGCAGCGCCGCCGTTCGGCACCTCGCGAGAAAAAAAATAAACAAATCTAAAAAGTAAAACTGAGCTAAAACAAAATAGCAGGTTGTAAAATAGCAAACATGTCTACAGTTAAATGATCTATGGCTACGCAAACAAAGCAAAGAGGTCATCTGAAGCCTATCCATAGTGTCTTGTTTGATATTAAATCTGGCATATATATACTATATATAAAAATAAAAACAATCCATTTGGCAACCTGTCTGACGTCTTACACTAGTCCAGTAATCATAATTTTGGTCTTTGATATACACATATATAGATATAGCAATAAAACTCTGCTGTTCAAGATAATCCGTGTTGAGTGACGGTGGGAGGAGGGGGAGATTCAAGTTAGCAGACGGCAAGTTTTACTTCAGGCTGGATCAGTTTGTTTTTTTTCTTTCTGCAGAAACAATCAGGTTTCTTTTGTTATTCTAATAAACAAAGACAACAACAACAACAACAACAACAAAACAACAACGAAAAAGGCAGTTTGGTTGGTGGAGGAGTGAATCCAGTAGCCGAAGTAAGTTTCCTGACCTGCTGCTGATTTGTGCTTTACCACAGATGGTTCGCCTCAGTGCAGACAAAACAAAACAAAACCTGAAAATGTGGAAATAAAAAAAACGAGCGGCTAGCTGAAGGCCGAGCACGTGAGAGATCAGCGGCTTTCCCTGATGACGAAGATGTACAGTGCCTTGGTTCCTGTGATTCTGACGTCTGACGGTGAAGAAGAAGAAGAAGAAGAAGAAGAAGGTGGTGTGAGAGTCTTGGTTTGGTCTGTATTCGCTCTGAAAGGTCTCTTCAGGCCTCGGCTGCTTTCCTCTTGGAGCCTTTCGTTTTGGCTTCGGCCCCGTCCCCCTTCCTGGAGCCTTTAGAGGGATGGCCAGCGGTAGCAGCAGCGGCGGCGGCGGGGTTCGTCTCCGAGCCGACGTCCTGGGCAGCGTTGTCGGCCCCCTCCAGCTCGTCGTGCTCCATGCAGCACAGCTGGCCGGTGGGAGGCCACGGACGCAGCGCCCCCTCCTGGTGGGCCTTGCAGAAGGAGTTGGGGCAGAGCTGGCAGAAAGCCTCCGAGTTTTTCCCGCAGACGTCACAGTGGTGCCAGGGGCAGTCCCAGCGGCCTGGAGGGGGAAACGCATGAATAAATTTACCCAAAAATAAGCATTACTGTATTTTCCGCACCTTAAGGCGCACCGGATTATAAGACGCAGTCTCAATTACCGGGTCTGTTTCTGTACTTACGCCATACATAAGGCGCACCGGGTTATAAGGCGCATGCTAAAATAAGGAAACGGAAGTAAAACAGTGAGTTTGTTGAACGTTATTCTACTACGTACCGTATTTACAAATACACTCACATTATTTTTTGATCAATCTGTATCTGAATTGAACAGCTGGTCAATTTTGCCACCAAACATGCCGGGTTCCCTCTCGTCATTGTCGGAGTCAGTCTCGTTGCCGGGTGGCTGTTCAGCAAAGATGCCGGCTTTCGTGAAAGCTCGTACAACAGTCAAAGCAGATACCTTAGTCAGATACCTTGGTTTATCGCTGCCAGCGTACTTAGTGTACGTACTTTACGTACCGATGTCGGCGGGAAATGGTCTGACAGTCAATGAAGCAGAGCACTTGGAACTCAGTGCACACATAAGGCCCACCGGATTAAAGGGCGCACCGTCGATTTTTGAGAAAATTAAAGGCTTTTAAGTGGCCTTATAGTGTGGAAAATACGGTACTTCCACTAACCTCCTGCTTCCTGTTTAGGGATGGACAGATTATCAGCTGGGCCGATTATTGTGGCCGATATTTGGCCTTTTTTCAGATTGTCGATATTGGTTTGCTTGTTTTTTCCTTTCTTTTTGTTCGATTGATAAATTAAATGCACTACATCAGGCCGTTTATCATGGCTGATAGTTGGCATTTTCTGATTTTCAGTACTTTAATTGACTGATTATTGATCAATTAAATGCGCTACTTCAGGTGTGACGCAACCACCTCCACTCTGTGATCTCAAAAACATCTCTCAAGCAGCAAAAACTGAACAACACAAACCAGGAAGTTAGCTTCTCTCACAGTTGCTAAAGCTACGCTAATTGCTAGCGGCTAAGCTAGAAGGCAGCCACAGATTAACCTGAAACAGAATCTGGAAAACAATTAGTAATGCTTCAAGATTTGGACCTTAGTGGGAAATAAAAGTGATAAGCGCCTCTTTAAAGGCCTATGGAGGTGTGGTCAGCCATGTTTGTAGTCATAAATCCCTGCAGGAAGCCCATGTGGAAACTGGAGGTAAATGCTTTTAGGTTGTACTGGTGTTTCAGACATAAACGTTAAAAAAACAAAAAAAAAACAGGTTTTACAGGTGAGACTTCTGACATGCCATACAATATCTGATCTACTGACATGCAACCACTGATGTTGGATAACAAGCTCAGTATAAAAAAAAAATGTTAGTCCTGAACCAGCGACACTTTAAATTCAGCTAGATCTCATAGAAATCAAGATTTCACTTGAGTTTTTGATTTAAAAGTCCTAAAAATGGACAAATACCTCGACTGTGCATGTGAATAATGCCGATTTTTGAAAGAAACAAGCCTGAACTAGATTAGATTTGAACTGGGTACATAGAACATCATCAGCAGAGTCCTTTTTTAATAATTCAGCACAATCTCGATTTAGGCTGCTGTGAATTTTTACCTTCTCAAAGTCAAAGATTTTCACTTTAATGTCTTACAAATGTTGGTTAGTCATTTTCCGTCGCAGCAGCTGCCGATTTCTTGATTAATTTACTTGTGACTCATCAGTTAAAGCTAAAGCGGTTGTGTTTGAGGCGTTTCCTACCGAAGGGTCTCTTGGTGAGGTTCAGGCAGGACAGGTGATAAGCTTTGGTGCAGGTTTTCTTATCACAGAGCACCAGCTGCCCTCCGTCTCTGCAGCGGAAGCACTCGTCCTCGGACTTCTTCTTCCCCTCGGTTTTCCTCTTCTTGTACTTTCGCTTCAACCTCTTTCCTTTCGGATCGGCTGTTTGGCCGTTTGAGTTCTGTGAAGGAGACGCAGACATGGACAATTAAACTTAACTGAACTGATATTTGTAACGTGAGATCGTCAGTTTACCCATTTTACCTGAAAGCAACCCAACCCCTTCAACTTCAAAGCAGCTGTTAGTCAGTTAAGTGCATGTTTCCACGCTAATACAAGCACGCTGTGAACTGCATCAATAATCCAGATTAGATGAAGAAACTGCAGCTCACCTTCGGTCGATCACCCAGAAATCCGCTGCAGTTCGGGGCTCCGCAGCGACAGACGGTCTTCTCGTTGCCGAGGCAGTCCAGGTTGTAGTTAAAGGTGAGCTCGGTCCCTGAGGTGTGGAAAATATAATTAAACAAAAACCCATTAAACAGGGATCCAAAGAAATGTTTTGTCCGTCTTGGAAGAAAAATTACATGTGGCTCATTTGATTTAATATCATCAGATTTTTAGAATAATTTCTGTTTGGCCATCTCTGATTTAAGTGTATATTATAGTATATGAATATGGATATTAGGGTTTCCCCCAGTGCTTTATAAGCCTGGGGGGCCGTCAGGCTTTCCTTGCCCCCCCGCCAGGCTAAGAGTCACTTGTTTATTTATTTTAAATAGGTTTTTTATGCACCAAAACAGTGATAGCAAAGACAGTATACAGAGCTTTCAACCAGCAACAACAGCTCTACCTGTCTACAGGCTAACAACTTTTATGTGACATGTCATGGAAAAAGGGTCAAAAAACATTGGACGCTTTCTTTTTCCGAAGTCAGAGGAGCACTAGAGGAGACGATGAGCCGCTCGTTCACCTCCAGGCCAAGGGGACTTCATCCCCGCCGAGCCGACCGAGCCGCGGCTCCATGATGAGGCAGAGCCAGTGGAGTTAGCACGGATGTTAGCATGGATGTTAACACGGATGTTAGCATGTTGTCGGAGCAGCCTTCTGCGAGTCGCAATGGTAAACATCAAACTAGCAGATTTAATCCAAAATGGTAGCTGACCCTAAAATTAGCGGATGGTTCTACCAGACCCAGTATGGTAAAAACCCATGGATTGATGCACTGATCCAACCTGAACCATGTGCAGCAATAAGTAGTAGAGGTCACACAGCACAGCAGACCTGTTCAGCCTCTGAGTTCCCTGGTTTTACCCCTTGGCCATGTTTGTAGTTTTTTATTTATGTTAATTTATTTTACTTTTAAATGTGACCAGCAACGGCTTGTTTTAAGATTCACTAGGATTTAAGTTAAGTAAAAACAACTGATATTATTTATTTTAATTGTATTTTTTTGTGTTTGTTAAAACCGTATTTCAAGACTGTGCCTTTTTGTAAAACACTACATTTAAGTATTGTTAATAAATGGCTTATAATAACACATAATAGTCAGAATTTTAAAATTCCTGTCAACTTTTAACTTCTTTTTTTTTTTTTTTTTACAAAAACACGGTGGGCGGCCGGTGGACTTCTCTCCCTCCAGGCTTAGCAAGTTTTCTTGGGGAAACCCTGGATATATTTAAAGATATTTGTATAATGTTAGCTGAACAGATCAAGCACTTTCCAAAATAATTTTTTAGTATTTTTGCCCAAAGACCCACTTGTGGCTCATTTTTTCGCACACTGAAATCTGAGGCTGTTTGAACGACAATATCTCAGGAACTACTAAAGATAAAAGTTCAAAAAAGAAAAAACATGCCCATATATTTTTTTTAAAAGTTATATTTGGAGAATCATTTTGAAACTCTACAACTCTACTTGGATCAGAGCATCTATCGATATTTTTGTTTTTGTGGTGCCACTTGTCATATCTGCTCAATCAGTGACAAAAGGTAAATAAAGGTAACTTTACTTTTTTAAAATTTTGTGATCAAGTGGCTCAAATTAAGTAGTATTTTGTTTTATAGTAAAAAAAGTTTAAAGGAAGTGAGAAATGGCTGAGCAGAAGGCCCCTGATGATCTGAGATGGATTAATCCATACATGACATAATCAAACATGCTGCATCTGTAACTCCTCTCACCTGATGGGATGTCACAGACGGCGAACAGGCCGACTCTCGTGTCTCCGTTCACCGTCCACTTCTGAGTCTCACAGTTGGGCTGACAGCTGTGGTTCATGAAGCGAGAATAGTTTCCTTTCGGACCGGCGTCGATGATTCGGTCCTAAATCATCGATGCAACAGCGGGAGGGAATTCAGAGTCGGGGATTTGTTGAGCCTCAACCTCACAACAAACACCTTCTATCACTTTACTTGTATTAGCAGCAGATCTACTTATCATCTGGCGTTGTAAATGTGGTATTGACGACTGTAATGTTGCAGCTATCTAACGTGCAACACTCCCAATGCAATACTGCTCTGTTTATGTAGCTCCCAGTGGAAATGGTTCTGCTGCTGAGCAAACAGAACCCAGACACCCTGCGGAGCCTCGTGCCGCTCGAAGGTATTTAACACAACATGAACAAGAGCGAACACAGTGCACGGTTGGTACCGACCTTGTCGATGGTGAGCATGTAGAAGTCCGTGATGTTGTTTTCATGGGCGTACTTGATCCTCGCCCTGCACTCCTCCTCGTCGATCAGCTCCCCGATGTACTCGTTCACAAATTCTCCCTGTTTGAGAAACGCCATAATCAGACCAGCGATGTCTTTAAGTCAGGAATGTTCTGGCTCAGTCCGCTGGTTTTAACGATCCAGGCATTTTTTAAAACAGGTCATGACCACAGTGCTTATAAAGTAGTATTTAAATGCCTTGAAAGATGTTTTAAAGGGATGCACTGAAGCTCTTAGCACTTCAACTCTAGTTTACTTCGATAGTCTTTTATGCATATCTATAGTCACACGTAGAGGTTAGAACTCATTTTTTCTTTCTGTAATCTGCTGCTCGTGTTTTAATGCACTCTATATAATCTGTAAGTACTCAGAGCAAAGAAAACACTGAAGTCACATTTCTTGTTCACACACTTGGCCAGTAAAGCTGATTCTGATAGCAGCAAGTTATAAGAAATAACCAACACTGACCAATAAATACTTTAAAATTAGATATCAGCTCTGATCAATAATGAACCAGGAAGAGTTCACAGTTCTGTTTGACAATAAATTACAAATTTCACATGTAAGTTGAAGTAGTTTATTTATTTCTCCTAGTAAATGTGTGTACATTTATGTCTGCACCTGCCAGTGGACCATCACATTAATAGTAGGGACAGTACTGCATAATAATAAATTAATTACACTGCAGGAGAGATTTTACAGTCTCTGCAATTAGCTGGAAAAGCATATGTGCATATATGAGCGATTGGCCAAATGAGTTGGAAAATATCAACATAAATCCAGCGTGGTAGATCCTCATTTTTATGCTTTACAACATTATACCATAGCGGATTTTTTGACACGGATCAAAGTCTAAAATGCCGACGATTTTAAAAGCAACGTATAAAAGCCACTTTCAGTAGATAAGTTTATTACTACAGAAGCACCACAAATATTCCCCCATGTACAGCATTTCACGTAAAGCCAACCGATACAGGATTTCTGGAGAAGAGTTAAGATTTAAATGAAAGTTAAACTGTCACCGTCTGACATATTAGAAGGTAAAAATGAAACCGTATTGGCCTTGCAGACCCTGATGACAAGGGATGGGAATTGGAAACCGGTTCTTTGTTGAGAACAGGTTCCCAGTGTTTCAGCTCCTTGGAATCGTTTGTCAATTTTGCAAACGATTCCCTTTTCGATTCCAGTTGGCGCGAATGACAGTGCAGCGAGCGGGAAACGTGGCTCCCAAGTGGCACAAACACTGGAAAGTTTGGTTACATTTCACAAGAACGGATGACAACAGGGCAACTTGGAATATTTGCAAAGTGGGTGTTTCATCAAAGGGAGGAAGTACTACCAATATGGAGCAACATGTGCACACAAAGCATGAGATAACTCTGAATGACTGATGTGTTTTCGATCCGCTCTGGAGTGAATCTCAACCCAGCAGCAGCGGCAACGTTAGCACGTCCTCTGCTGTTAATACTGCAGGTAACTAACGAACACAGCCTTTCATGTCAGCGCTATTTGCCTCACTGTTTTTCCAAATGTGAATCGATAACAGAATCGATAAACAAACTGAATCGTTGAGCAGAATCGAAAAGGGATTCGTAAAAATCTTATCAATTTCCATCCCTTCTGATGACCCTTAAAAGTCAGTGCAAGTTGGTCTCATTTGCTTTTATGCTTAAGAAATCCATTTAGAATATTCTTTAATATCCCAGATCATGTTTTGACTTTTAACAAGTGTAATTTGTGTTTTTTCTTCAGACGTCTCACACTCATCTCTGCATCTCCACCCACCTTCTTGATGTCCCTCAGAGAGATCAGCCCCCAGCCTTTTCCCGGCGTCTTGATGATCTGCGTCTCCGGGTAGAGGCGTTTGGTGAAGTCCTGGTTGCAGCAGCGCTCTCCGCTCGGACACACCTGAGGGTGACACTCGTACTGCAGCATCCGGTTCAGGCACTCGGACTCGAACCCGCACGGCCTCTCGTCCGTCGGCTTGCAGTTACACTTGGGGATCTCAGAAATGTCTGCGGTGTAGACCTGAACCTTGCCGAAGGGTTTGTTGACCTGAGAAGAGGAAAGAAATAGAAAAGAAAACATCAATATTGCTATAAATCTACCCTGGGAGTAAAGTTCAACCTTCGTTTCTTCTTCTACGTGCAGCAAACTCCTCACATGGAGTGGGTTTGCATTTGAAAGATAAAAAGCAAAGATGCACACAGCGGCTTCTCAGACCTTGATGAACTTATACGGGGGCGGTTTTCGGCTGTTCTCTTGTGCTTCCTTGGCCTCTCGTTTCAACTTCATCTCCTTGAATCGAGCTTCAGCCTCCAACAGAGCTGAGGAGAGAAAGAAAAACAGCGTAAAAAATCACAGCACATGTAATCTAATCTTCAGAAATGGTCACTTAAAAGTTTAGTTTAAGATGATACTTCAAAATAAAAGTCACTGTGGTTTACACAAAGCAACAAATGTGCTAATATTTACAAAATATGATGCTAAATAAATAGAGAAAAATATATAAAGTGGTATTTTACAGACTTTATACAGTGTTAAAACTAGGGGTGCACCAATACACCAATACACCAAACCAAACCGTTCGGTACAGGCCCTTTCGGTTCGGTACAGAGGTGCACCGCGGTATGAAAATTTTAAGACTATCAAGGATGGTCAATGTAGAGAATTGTTTTAATTGTGAACCTCGTAGTGCCCACAGTTGTGGTGGACCTTCTCCGTCTCATAGTTACACAGTACTGCGGAACTAAAGAAAGACTAGTAGGAGTTTCCAGGGGAACACAGGATGTGACGGACTGTTTATTCTCCTGTTGGCACTTCTGTGACGTATGGCTAGCTAATGGGATGCTAATGCTAACAGCTGGAAGACGCTCCGCCGTGGTTAAAACCACCCGTCTGGGATCACTTGGTTTGAAAGTATGAAAAAGGAGTAAAACAAGTGGACCAGACCAAAGCTGTAAGGAGCTCCAAACGTGGAGGAAGTATGGTGTTTATTATCTGTCATAACTCTGGTTTTACTTGACCGATCAACACGATTCAAAGACTGGTAGATAGTTAGAAATCCACACTTTGGACACAAGTTGGAACGGAGACTCAGCGAGGCGTCTTGATGCTACGTCGTCTTAAATTAAATCAGTCATGTTATTTTGACACGCCGACACGTCCGTCGACTCCAGAGGGTTCCGTACTGAACTGAACTGAACCGAACCGTGGCTTCCGTACCAAAACGTGATTATTGTGTACCGTTACACCCCTAGTTAAAACTAGCACTGGTATTTAATTTTCACAAAACACTCCCCTTACGTGTACATAAATAGGCGTTTCTTTAATCAAAGTTTAGACGTACGATGTAAAAATCAAATGTGCTAATATGTACAAAATAAGACGCTAGTAACTTTCATGAAAAAATAAATATTGTGGTGTTAAACAGTCTTTATATGGCATTAAAATTATTCCAAACCTTGAAAGAAACTTAATTAGAAGCTGCATGTGTTATTAAAAATGGGTAATATTTAATTTTTGCTCAATCTTGCCTTTACATGTACATAAATAAACTTTTCCCTATTCAAAGTTTAGACGGTCGATGTAAAAATCAAAGAAGAGAGAAGCATTTTCTACGATTATATGGTGCATCTGTGCTTTTTTTCTTCAGTTTTTTCATTAGCCATCATTTGATTAATAAATAAATAAACTATGCAGGTGTCAGTGGAGATCTTCACCGTTCTTGAAGACTTTTCCGATGCCGGTCCTCTGATGTTTGCTGCCCCTGTCGCCCTCCATGTAGGGAAACACTCGGCCCTGGTGAGTCCAGAAGTAATCCTTGGAGCCGAAGAAGAAGACCGGGAACTCCCCGATCTCGTGTTTAAGGTGCTGGATGTTGGTGGGGATGCTTCTGGGGTGGTGGATTTCCGCCGGCCACCATCTAAGAGGAAAAATGAAAGAATAGCAGGAGCGCACGTAAGCTGCTTGTTCAGCTCAAACATAAAAAGAAACAGCAGCGTGTTTTTCTCACCTGTACGTTCCCAGTTTGACCCAGATGATGTCCCTGTACTTGGGCTTCTTCCCGGCCCGGCAGTCGTTGCAGAACCAGCTCCCGTCGGGCATCGCGATGTTCAGGCAGTCGGGGTGAAAAGCTGCGGGGCACGACTCGCAGCACAGCAGCTGCCCTCCTGCAGCGCACAGAGAGGAAAAAACAAATTAAACCCGAGAGGCATTTAAACGGATGCGGTTTGGGATGTTTGATTATGAGTCAGCTCCATTTTACAGAGGAGTCTTCTGCACAGGGGTGATAAAAACAAGCACAATAAAAACGCAAATGTAGTCTGAATGACAGCCAAGAAGAATTAAAACAACAAGCTGCCACGTACCACCTTGTGAATCGACCCAAACGCATGCTGCAGTAGTTTTTTTGAGAAGCAAACGGGACACGAACATGACTGCTGTGCTCAAGCGACTTTCTGCAGGGTTTTGCTTTGACGGCTAAACTCTTAAACATAAAAGCAACCAGACGGCTGGAGAAAACAAGCTCTCGGTATCATCTCAAACAGCGTTCTCCACAAAACTGGCTGCGATTTCAGCTGAACATTGCCTCCCAGGAGCTGCAGCGCTTCAGCTTCTCCTTCTGATTTTCAGCAGCGTGTAAGATTAACAGCTCCACAGCCAAGATTTAGAGCCGTGCCAGAATGATTTTCTAACTGCCCTTTAGAGAGATTAGGGCGATGATTTTCATGCTCATGTTGCTGCTCTGGGGGAAAATCTACAACCTTTTAACTTGACATAATTCTCTCTCTGCAGAGCTGCTACGTATTACAGCAGAGGCTCCTGCGGCGTTTGATAGCAGAGTTTCGGGCCGCTTCGCCTGGAATTAAGACCAACTCTGCAATTTTACACTGCATTCTGACAAAATCTTAATGACTGCAGCTCCTGTTAATGCCGTTATCTGCTAAATAAACTGATAAAGAGCCAAAGTGGGGCAGAATCTGGGCGGCTCATCCCCTCTGCTGAACAAAAGAGCAGAAAACGGATTTCACAGCGGTTCTTCTTCAAAGCCAGAGGAGGTCTGGTTCATATTAGCTGTGTTTTCATGCATATTTTGAAGTATCATGTTGGAAAAAGTTTAATGAAAACTCGAATTTTTAAAAAAGTCCCCCCCTTTTTTTGTAGAAACAGTTTTTACACTCGCTCGAGGTGGTTTTTGACTTTCTTGAAAGTGTTAATATACTTAAAGGGAGATGAAAACACATTTTCTGAGCAAGTTATGATGTAGAAAACATATTTCCCACGACTGATCAGCTGTTTAAGTTGTCTTCGTGTCTAGACGACATTAAAACGTGTTCAATAACAGCTGACGTGATAAAACAAGCACAACTTGCCCGGTTGAAAACAACTCCTGAAGACTTTTCTCTCATAGATGGACAAAGTTTTGCTTCTAACATGGTAAAATGTACAATGCAACAGGGAAATCATGGATCCTTAACTGCACAAGCCGTAAAATAATTTTAAAAAAGAGTCTAGAATAAATCAGGTCAAATAAAAGAAAAGTTAAAAATATATGTACACCGGTCCTGATACACATTTTTAAATTCTAAATCAGATAAAGCAGCTTTAACCAACTGTAGCCGGCAGCTAGCTCACATGCACATGTGATTTTGTAGCCCATATATCTTGGATTTATCGCTATTTTACTGCAAACACTCTTTTAAATTAAGTATATTCTTTGCGTTTAACGTTCTTTTAATCGAGCATCAGTTAAAACATGGTGATTACCTTATTAGCTCCAAAGCAGTTTATGGAAACCAGCTTAATTCACAGTTTCTCTTTATAAAAAATCTTCAAATTCACTTAACAACTGTCATCTGATGTCCCTAAAGCTGTGAATCAAACCAGCTACCGTGTGCGTAGCAGCAAAGACATGAAGCAGGAAATGAAGAAAAGGATCGTATATGAAGATTTAAAGAAGTACAGGAAACACCAAAGCTGTTTACCAACCGTAGCGACCTCCATAATTAGGAAACAGCCCTGTTTCTTAATATTTAATAGAGGTTTAATGTAAAAGTTGCGACCTTGCAGCTGAAATTTGATCTTTCCTGCATAAAAGTGCCTCAAAGTGATCAATAAACGCCCATTAGTATCGGCCCTCGCTGCTGATGAAAGGAGACTTGGCAAACCTTTGGAGCAGACGAAACACCAGCTGACGTTGACGTGACTGTGGTGGCTGTAGCCCTTCTTGGCGTTGAAGTGGTTGGTGCAGATGATGGCCGTGTTGGTGATCATCTCACTCCCCGCAGCAACGCACTGGTCGCCGACGTGATACGCCACCGGGCAGCGCAGGCAACGCATCAACCTCCCTGCAGCACAGAGAGTAAAGAGGGGCACCAGATTACACAAATACACCGACAGACAGGGCTGCAGCTTTAGTGTTTGTTGACAACTGTCGATCAGTGTTTCCTAAAGCCCAGTATGACGTCCTCAAATGTCCACAACCCAAAAATATTCAGTTTACAGTCAAAGAGGAGGAAAGAAATCAGAAAATATTAACATTTAAGAAGCAGGAATCAGAGAATTTAGACTGTTTTATTAAAAAAAGAGACTAAAACCAAATATTCAATAATGAAAATAGATATCAATGTAATAGTTGACTATTAATGGACACATTGTTTTGCAGCTGTAATGTCACCAAGAAACTCAGCGATCCAAAATACTGAAACCATCAATTAATACCTGCTGTTGCTTATAATCTCAAATATTACTGCTCTGTAATTACAGCTTTTGGTTTAATTTTCCGGACATTCTGGTGTCAGATCTCGAGATATTTTTACACTAAAGTTAAACAACTTAAAAATGTCTGCATTTGCACAAATAACTACAGAATCCTTAAGCTAGTTTACCCTTTTTATTTTAATGTTTTTATCTCTAAAGATGGTTTTTCATTATATAAACTGTGGAAACTAACAACAGTATAGATTTTGGCTCCTGTTGATCGTTTTATGTCCATTGATCATTATCTAATCTGTCTTTTCTTGAACTCATAAAGTGCTATAATGCATTTCTGGCTGATAAGGGTGATGACGGTTTGCCTTTACAGAACAAAATCACAAACTTCCAACCTTCAGAGCTTCATAAAAGCCACAACAAATTCATGTAATCTGCTCTGAAGTTCAGCATCCCAGAAATTAACAGCTCATAACTGCATATACATAGAAATGAATATAAATGATTCATAAACTGATGAGAGCCTCACCCTTGGTAGACCTCTGCTTGGTGCGGCAGCCATAGTGGCAGCTCAGGCAGGTGTGAAGCGGGCAGCGGAAGCCCCTGTTGTCGAACACCGTCAGGGGGTTGAGACGGACACAGGCCTCGTGGTAAAACCTGCCGCAGTGTGGGACGTGGCAGCGGCGGACTTTACCATCGGACTGCTTGCAGTTGAAACACGAGTGGACTCCTGAGAGGGAGGAAGACGGCAACGGTCACAAGCACGCATCATTAAAACCTTCGGATACAACGTATGGCTTCCAGGACAAAGCGTGGCCTCCTCACCTGTGCTACAAGCCTGGCACATCAGCTTGTCCTCAGGTTTGAAGGACGAGCCCATGCAGTGGAGGTGGAACATGCCACAACACTGTCCTTCACAGGGCACCAGGTCCTCACCAGCCTGCTCACACACCTGGACAAGAACACGTGGACTCAGATCAGAACACATGCCGACACCGAGACACATGGAAGCAGAATTAAAGCATTTGCACTGAAGGAACTTTGCAGGCGGTTTTATGGCGACCTCAATCTTTTTGCTTGTTCCGACTGCAAGAACCACCCTTGCAGAACCACTTTCAGAATAAAGTACCTACTTCAGGGTCTGGATGCTGTTTGGTTACCTTGGAGAAGACAACAGGTGCCATCTTTCTACTCTCTCAATGTCCTTGTAGAGTAAGTTTTCTCAACAACAACATAAAATGCACCGTACAGGCCAACGAGATAACAGTATAAAGACTAAAATAAAAATAAACATTCACAGACATAACATGATGAATAATTGCACCCATATTTGTAAGACTTATATTTTGTGTAGAATTAAAATTATACTAATAGAGCACAAATTCTTTAAAAAAATAAAAAGATAAAGCAGAAGTCAGCTATTGTTATTTACTACTGACTCATACGTAGCTGCATGTCACAATAAAACAAAAACAGAACTTTGAAAATTGATTGGTTTGATGAATATAGGCATATTTTCTCCACATTTTTTTAATGTTTAATTGTTCCTGAGATATTGTCGTTAAAGCGGCCTGAAATTTCAATGCGTGGAAAAAACCTGCTGGTATTAAATCATCTCGGAAAGCATTTCATACATCGAGCTGAGATTTCTGACATCTTTAGAAATATCTCAGTTTTATGCTACAAAAATCTGAGGCAAATCAGAGAAGGTCGAGCAGAAACGGCTTTTAAAATGTGATGATTTGAGATGGAACGACCGAATTATGAGTCCAATTATCCGCCATTTCATATCTGTATATGTGAGAGGTGTACACGGTATATTTAGACTTAATAATTTCATGTTTGTATCTTTCATCTTGCTTAATTTTGTAAATGGTAAATGGTAAATGGTCTGCACTTATATAGCGCTTTTCTCGACCTTAGTAGTATCCAAAGCGCTTTACAATGTGTTTCACATTCACCCATTCACATACACATTCACACACCAATGGCGACAGAGCTGCCATGCAAGGCGCTAATCTACCATTGGGAGCAACTTGGGGTTCAGTGTCTTGCCCAAGGACACTTCGGCATGTGGAGGTGCCGGGGATTGAACCGCCAACCTTGCGATCAGTGGACAACCGCTCTACCACCTGAGCCAAAGCCGTCCCTTATCGCTCATCACTTTTCCCTCCCTGCTGCTTATTATGTCCTCTGAGCTGCTGCAACGTGTGAAGTTTACCTTATTACAAACCCTCACTTGCTCTACTTCCTATGTGCTCACAGATTGCGTTTACATCTTATAGGCTGCCGTTTATAATTGTACAGCATTTTGGTTCAACTCCAGATGTTTAAAACGAGGAATTTTACGAATAAAATTGACCTGAAGCTGTCGGCCCCTACAAATTAAGGACTGCAAAACACTGAAGACCTACCTGACAGACGAACTCCTTCTTCCGTTCACCCTTCTTTATTCCGTCTAAACTGTCGCTCGGAGAATCGGGACGTCCTTCACTCCCAGAACCCTGCAGCAAACATTTTAGTTAGGCGATAGCAATCAATAACGCTTCGACTTTATGCTAAATAAGGCATATTTATTGAATATTAACCCAATAACATCCGAGTAACAAAGGAAACTAATCACAACTACCAATGGGGCTTTGTTACTTTAAGACGTCTGCTCATCAGCTGGAAAACAGGCTTTGCAGCTTTTCAAAGTTCGTTATGTGGAAAAAAGTCTCTAAAATGATGCAAGAAGAAAACTTGAATTACTGATAATTCAGGTTAACACCATCTGAGGCCCTTTCCTCTCACCTCAGGATCAGGACATGGCGAGGACCGCCTCTTCTTTGCCTTGGAGGGTGTCGCTTGACTCTCTCCGTCCTGTTTCCTTTTCCTCCTACGCTTTGGTTTCGCTGCATCTTCGTCATCTGCGTACAGTCAAAACGTTAATAACATATTGCAAACCAAGAAAGCGCAAAGCAGAGGTGTAAATTTAAAGGAGAAGCCAAGAAACTGTGCTTTTAAACTACAAAGTAATTCGGTTGTTTACCAGTCAGGCGGCCTTTAGGCTTTTTCACCCATTTCTTGGGCTCTTTCACGTCTTTTAGTTCAGTTTTCTTTCTTCTTCTTCTCTGCTTTTTCTCCGTTCCTTCTGAAGTCGAAGCCTGGAAAGGTAAACTCTCAGTCAGCATGTGGACACGGCGACGATCCCAAGTGCTTAATGTCGATTTTGCACATTACAAGTGGACAATTCAGCTCCTCCGCAGCACAGTTTCTTCAATGTCATCCAATACTTTTCAAGAGCAGGTACAGTTTTATGTCCGACGTCGCATCAAGGTAGAAACTCACCTGTTTTTCAGCATCTTTGACGGTTCTGCGTCTCTTTTTCGGCTGCTGATCCTTGTCTGCCGCGTCTGCTAGCGGCCTTTTCTTCTTTCGCTCCCGTTTTACTAAAAGAAAAGTTATTAAAACACATTAATTTGGTTTATCTGGCAAAGACATTAAATGCTGACAGTGTTTTTAGGCAGCTTGATAACTGATTGACAAGTTTTTTTTCCCACCACATGCAAAAGAGACTAAATAAAACACTTAGTTTAAGGAAAATAATAATCTAAGAGGGTTCTTCAGTTCTCAGAGCTAACGCAAGTAGTATCAAGGAGGATACTGATGCCGGTTATTGGTAATCAGGAAAGGCAGACAACTGATATTTAAAACTGACATACATTAAATGTAATGTTTTAACAGCATGTGACAGCAGAGAACCTGTCATTCATACCTAGGCTTCTTCATTAATAGAGGTGACTATGACTGAATATATAAAATAGAAATAGGAGTGATTAAATCAGGACACCCTCCTCTGTTTATGTGGGATCGGCTGAGATTGATTAGTTTGCCTCCTGCTTTTATTTTCTTAATCTTTCACTGTATCGCTTTTATTGCCCACTAAGGTCTGTATCTTAAAGCTTTATTAGTTATTGTTTTCCCGACTCTGTTGCAGGTTAATCTGTGGCTGCCTTGTAACTTAGCCACTAGCCGTTAGCATAGCCTTAGCTGCTGCGAGAGAAGCTAATTTCCTGTTTGTTTGTGGTGTTTCTTGTTCAGTTTTTGCTGCTTGAGAAACATTTCTGAGACCACAGAGTGACGACAGACAGAGAGACAGTTGCATCAGACTTGAAGGAGCGCATTTAATTGATCAGTAATCGGCCGATTCAAAATACCGATAATCAGAAAAATGCCAAATATCGGCCAGGGCGATATTCAGTCTATCTCAACTGTGTGTTGCATGCAATATTCCACAGTAATCCGCAGTATAAAACTGTTAAGTCGTCTTAATTTTGTAGTATGTCAGTGCAGGCATAGCTGGTTGCTAGTTTTGGAAAGCAGAAATTAGCAACAGCTGGAGAATTTTAAAATGCCGATGCTTTGACCAATACTTGACCGACGGCTATTTCTGACGCGCTGCGAGAGTTTCAACTTTCAACCAACCTGGAACTGAAAGTGGAAGCGAGACGGCTTCCGAAACAACATCCGTCGAAGAAACCAGCTTCGTTTTTTTCCTTTTCCTCACGGGGTCGGAGGTGTCGTCCCTCGCAGGAACTTTCTTTCTCCTCGCCGTCTTGGTGGGAGACTGGGGCTGTCTGGGTTTCCTCTTTTTCTTCTGAGGTGCTCCTGGTTCAGAAGTTGACGGAATCTGCAAAGAAAACAACCAAATGATGATCGGATGCTTTCTCAGGATGCTAAATTATGACCATTTTATTAACTTATTAGGCTTCCAAGACTAAATAGATTACAAAATGCCATCAATACATTCAAAGCTTGAATATTTTCTGACTTTTTAGATATTTTTAGTTGAAATGTGGAATAAGGCATGGGTCAAACGACCAGCTCTGTTCTGCTAGATGACTCCATACTTGCCTGATTTGCTTTTTAGACCGAAACACTTGTAAAATACTGAATTACAATCACATTTCCTGCTTTTCAACCTTGCGCAGGAACTAGAGCTGCACCTAAGCCAACTAGCTGATGGACAGACGAATAATTACCAACAGATTTGCTCATCGATCAAGTTTCTCTTTCCGTTTTGCATCATCAAAAACTAATATTTGAATGCTGGACAAAACAAGACATCTCAAGAAGTCGCTCTGAGCTCTACAAAACTAAGACATTTCAATATTTTCTGAAGTTTATTAAGCTAACTGATTAATCCAGAAAGTGATGAGAACATTTGATAGGGTAAAGACTTATTAATGATCTGTTACCTGTGAGGATGGATGTTGTTGAAGCATCGCTTTGGAAGAAACTGTGGCGTTCAGCTTCTTTTTTGACAGGAACATATTTAGCTCGCCCGTTCCCCTTTTCTTCCACTCCCCAGCTTTGCGTTTTCTCCCAGGTGCTTTTGTCTTTTTCCTTGTTGAAGTGCTGTCTTGGGACCGGGGGGCCGCCGAGGGTTCACCGGCAGAACCCGCCAGCGGGAAGGGCAGATCCGGGCTGAGCCGACACTCTCCGTCCGGGCTCGCCTCGTCTCTGTGCACTGGCTTCAGCTTCTCCAGGATGAGAGGGTTCAGATGAGGCCCGCTGTCGTCGTAGACAAACCCGAAGTTGGCCATGCGAGTATCCATCGACATGGTAAGAGCCTCCTTGGCCTGAATGATGCCCATGTTCCACTGAGCCCGGAGTTTACGGGGTATAGAGGGAGTCGCCTGCATCACATACAAAAAACATATTACGGCAATGATGCTCAAACGGTTGGTTAGCAGTTACACAGATTACCTGTCCAAATTTGTGTTGCAAACATTATTCCAGTGTCAGAAAGTCAGCTAAAGGTAAGATTAAACTAGCTTCTTGTGCAACTGCTTTGTATTTAAAAATCCTCTAACACAACAAGTTTGACAGCCAAGCAGCAAAATAAATGTCGCTATCTCCCTATTATATTACTTTATTGTATTTTTTTAAATGTTTTTTGTTGCTTTCTTTGTATGATATGCTATATTTTGTGGCGTTGCAGCTGTACTGTAACACTCCTGCCCCAGACAAATTTCTCTTTGGGACAATGAAGTTTATCTCACCTTATAAAACCAACATTTTATAACTTGGAATGGACGTCTCTACCTTTCTAATAACTGAATAATTAAGGAACTTGTACTGAGCATTTTAGGGAAGTGCAGTGTTTTAATGTTGCAAGATGTTTGAGCCAAGTCTTTCCAAACGCCACATCCTCTGAAGTCAAAATGCAAAGACGTAACTCAGAAAGTCGCTGATTTACCTTTTTATGGATAGCCCGGGAGGCTGGCTGTTTGTTTCTCTGGCTAAGCTCCTGGTATTGATCCTCCCCAGTGAAGGACACCATGTTCTTCTCGAAGATGTAGCTTCTCTCTGGGGCATCTCCAAAATACTGCACATGGTAAAAAAGGCCCGTCCTGCTGTTGACTGTTAAAAAACGCAACAAAAAATTGCAATAAATTTATAAGAATGGCATCAAAGTGGCGCTCTTAAACTGGAAATGTGTCCCGTGCCCGAGCACAAGTGTGACACTAGTCATAACAAAAGTATTTATTAAACCACGAAGCTCCACTTGTTAACTTTATGACAGAAAAGGTAAACATTTCACAAGTGGTAAAGAGCGTTATCTCACTTTTCGGTTTCTGTTTGACGTGATGGTTGATTTCTGGGTCTGTGGTCACCATGCAGGGCCACCAGGGGTATCCCGACACCTTCGTCCAAACCAGATCTCCGACAGAGAAATGAATCGGCAAAGGAGGCGGTTCTGTTTTCTTCTCCGTCACTTCTGGCACGGGTTCAGGCTGGAGAAGAGAAAGAATAATTAGAGGTTCAATTAATACAGGCATTAAGATAGCACCAAGCACATTTTCTTTCTCTAGAATCAATACATTTTTCACCACATACCATTTCAAACATATAGGGATGCTATCAGTAGTATCAGTACATTTTGTGGCAAATTCTGGAGGTGTGCATCTGGATTTAAAGACTTGTTCTGTTGATTTTCCATATTTTCTAACATAGAAATCATGTCTAAAGTACAGAAATATAGACCAGAAAAACCTCTTATCTTATTGTTTCAATGAAATGTAAGTGCAGTGAATCCAAAACAAGAAATTATCCAGGTGTCCAGACGTTTGACTAAACTTAAGAATCTTACAAAGGTTACTGAACATTCCCTGAAGGTTACCTGACAGTGTCTGTAGAACTGGATCAGAACTCAATCTTATTTTATCAATATTCCTAATGTGCGTGAGCAAACACTTGAATTTCAAAAGTATTAAACTTTATATTGTGGTTTGTCAACATTTACTGTGCACTCAACTCTCCACAGAAGACCAGCTATTGTTTGGTGATGGTTACATTCAAGGTCCTTTTGTCTTAATACCATCTGTCAGATTAACTGTCATGCTTCATTGTGCTAACGTTTATCTTTAAAGCAGCTTCAGAAATGCAAATTACAGTGTACTACAGTGCATGAATTTGCAAAAGGAAAATAGCAGTGCCGGCTTTAAAAAAATAACTGTTTCTTAATGGTAGGAATAAAAGTAAAACCTCAGCAGCTGCTCCAGCGTCCTCTACAGCATTTGTGTGATCAAGTGGCTCCACAGGGATTACAGATGAGCTGAAGCTTGTTTGAAGGTTTGGTTTAAGAGGTCTCCCTTTCCTTGTCTTCGCATCCTTTCTCTCATCTGGTCCAGCTATAGTACCGTCAGTGGCAGTGGCCAAACTGGTCCCATTGGCGCAGCACGGCTCAAACAGCGGCTGGCTGACCACTTGGGGTATTGTCACCTTTAGTTCGGGTTCAGCATGAGGAATGCAATCGAGCTGATGGGTTCCATTAGTAGCAGGGGCTTCGGCGCCCTTCAGCATAGGGGGCTCTGGAGTACAAAGCGAGGGCAGCGGGTCTTGGTCGCCGTTCAGCACACGGGAGGTGAGGTCTTTGAGCCTCTCGTGGCTGTGGTTGCTGTGACTGTGGCCAGCCATCTTCTGCAGAACGCCGTCTTGTAGTGTGGCAGCCAGCTGTGCAGCAGCTTTGTCCATTAGCAGAGCTGGGTCACTGCCCATGTCCCCCCGTCCTTTCCGTACACTGAGGGACTCCGGTGGCTGCTTCATGCTGATCGGGTTGGCTGGTTCGGGCATCGAAGGCAGGGAGCTACCTTTGCTGTCCATCCCATCTAAGCCCCTCCAGGCTCACTGAGCTGCAGGACAAGGACCACACAGAAACTTCTTATTCCACAGGTTCAAGCAGAAAACATTCAGATCATGCAGGCAATTCTGTGCTCTTCATTCTGCAAATTCTGCAAAATGGCATTCTGGGATATGAATCCTGTGAGCATAACATTACACATTCTACAAAATGGCACTCACTTGCTTCAGCGGAGCATGAACAGAGAGCTTGGAGGCGACACAGAATACTGCACCTGTCACGGAATGTTCCAGCCGCCTAGTTTTGGCTGTTTTCATAAGAAAGTAGAGCGACTCGATTGACCACAAGTCTGAAGCAACAATGCCACAGTCTAGCAAAATGATATTAACCCCTGAATGAAACCTAGATCCACACACTGATCACAACTAATGTGAACGAGGTCAAGTCAACCCTATACTCGAATGCATCCATGCACACAAGCAAAAAACCACAGGGCGACCGGAAAACCTCTTACCGCGACAGTTTTAAGTTGGCTTTCTCCTGGAAAAGGGACCAGCTAGCTGCTAGTTGCAGAATGTGGCTCAGCGGTATGGAGGAGCAGCCTGCAGGCTCCACCGCATGCAGAATGCCCAATGAGTGGGTGGCTAGCTGTGCCGCGTAACCACCGCATTACCGGCTAGAAAAGCCGCGGAAATGGAAGCAGCTGACAAGCCGGAGCAGCGCAACTGGAGTGCGAATAATTGCTGGAATTTAATGTATCCCACTTCAGCTGCAAGCTAGCGTGTCTATTGTGTTTAACGGCACAAGGTAGTTAGCTTAGTTGCAATGTAACGGCAGCACGGTTGAAGTTGTCTAATTAATGATACAGCAAGCGTTTGCAGCAACTGTTCCGTCCTGATGTTAACTATTAGCGTTAAAGTGTAGCCGGTAGGATGCCAGTTATAGCTAGCTGCTATATCATGTAATCCAAGAAAGGGGCTCCGACTATTATCTGAAGCGGAAGCCACGATGTGGGAATCTCATGGATCCCTGCAACGGACAGGCGGACGAGCATTTTCCCATAGAGCACAACCGCATCTCTGTCATCACTACAGTCAGCCATTACACTGGATTCCAGCAAATAGACAAAGCCGCCATCCTCAAAAAGCTAAACGAGCTAACAGATTGAAGCTAATGCTAAATAAACTATAGCGTCACCAGACGTTTATGCGGCAGCTCGTTTAAACTGTTCTGCTTTGTTTCACTTATATGTTTAATTTGTAGGCGCCATGACAGCTCGTTTCAAAAAGAAGCTAGCCATGCTAGCCAAAGCTAGCCAGCGTCCCATTGAAGCCAAGTCAAATTAGCACGGCTAGCTAGCTAGCTCCTCTCGCACTAAAATGGATGGTCGGCCCCGAACATCTGCTTTTAGGAAAACTCTCGGCCGGCTAACACCGCCGGGTTGACAATTACATGAAAGACCGTCTCTGTCTGGTTACCTGTTGAACGTCCTCTCGGCGGTTAAAGGGAGAAAATGTCCGTATTCATCCTGAAAAGCGGAGGGTTTCATTCAAGTCGAGTCAAAAGCTTGCGGGAAACTCAAACTCTCCGGCCGACCAGCGCGAAAAATACTCACTTCGGATTGGTCGGCGGCGCAGAGAGGATCCAACCGGTCCTTTCAAAAAACCAACCGTAGGAAGTAGCTGACCCCGGAGCCTGCCGTCCGTTTCCACCCGCTGTCACCGTTTTTACTCCCTTGGTATTAAAACGTGGAGCTTAAAAATCACTGTATGTGTTTATGTCCTTATTTTAACAACAGTGTAAAAAGGCTGTGACCTCGTAGTAAACAGGAACCTTCAGGGAACGTTTCATGAATGTTCCCTGAAGGTTCCCTGAAGATTACCGTTTTCTGGGGTGTGTTTACAAAAAACTAGACTTTCTTTAAAAATGTTTTAAAAACTAACTACCAGGGAACATTCATGTTATATCACACATCATGTTATATTTAACTTTTTAAGAACATTTTTGTGAAGAATTGCCGTTCCATAAAAAGTTAAAAACATCAAGTCGTCCTCTTTCTGCAGGAAATACAGTTGAAACATTGGACAAAAACATCAATATCATTTGCAGTATTACTTTCTTAATAGTTTTTGCAGTAATTTTTTATTATTTTTCATTTTTCACATACAAAATTACAATTACAAAAAATTCAGTGCAATATTTTAGGTTTATAGCAATATTTCACTGTTATCATGTGTAATATTTTAATTTTATGTGCAATATCTCATTATCATGTGTAATATTGCTTTAGTACTTCCACCTCATTGCCAGAATTACTTCTTGCTTTTCTTTCTATTCAAGAATTTCCTTCAACAATAATAAATTCCTGTCTTATCTTATCTTATCTTAAATTAAATTAAATTAAATCAAATATAATGTAATCAGCAGGGATGGCTTACAGTCTTGTGGACTCATGTTCTAAATCATTAGAGGCCTAAAGTCAAGTGTTAGTTAGAGTTTTGATCATAATGCAATCAGCATTTTTACTTTTCTTATTCTGTCATTCAGTTTTAATTACTCTGTAAAATGTGTGCGTGCTGTTTATGATTTGCAAAATACAATTAATTCAGTTTTATACTGCTATATTTTGTTTTGTTCTTTACCTTTGCTTCCAAAGCCCTTTAAATGACCTCTGTGTGTGATAATGGGCTATGTAAATAAAATTATTCACTTGCTATAATCACAGAATGGGACCAGTACAGCCTCTTATAAGCATAAAAAGCTCACACAACAACATCAGTGCTGCTTTCATTTACATCTTGTGTCCTCTGATTGTTCTAAGCAGTCATAATAAACATCTGATAAATTCATTATCAGTGCTAGATAATGACTTGAAGCGACACCATGGTTAGTGCAGAGCCTCAGGCCTCCTTTCTTTTCATTCAAGACTAAACCTGCAGTACCAGCAGGAGAAGCTAGGAGGCATTATTAGGTATTATTAATCCTAATAACACTCTCAGCTTTCAAAATAAAAACCACCACCCTCCTTCTTTTTCAACTAGATCTTGTTCAAACATGAGGATGATTCAGTCTCACAGATTCATGTTTTTGTACTTAGACAGTCATATGATTGTTATCCTCCAAAAAATGACAACAAGAAAGCAAAACAAGACAGAACAAAGAGAAAAACACACAAAAAATGGTCCAAATACTTATTTCCCACTTAAAACCAATTCACAGAACTTGTCATACTCAGAATAAAATATTGCACCGTTAGTTTTTATATTTGTGCAGCATATTTAAAACTGAAAACTGCCATCTCTAAAAAGAGGAGTAGATCTGAGACACCAGTTATCAGGTCCACATAATACAGGCTTAAAGTCCCCTCAGATAGTTTCACCACCATTAATACCTATGTGAGGTTTTAAATGGGTCACTAGCTTGAGATTCAGAGACGAGAATAAACACCTAAACACTACCCAGCATTTAAGTTCAGACTGAGGAAGCGTCTTGGATAAGTGTTTGATTTCTACTACAGTTCACAGTTTTTCTCAGTCGCTTTGCTGCATTTCTCACATCACTATTAACACTTGCACAACAGTCAGTGCATTTCTCAAAACAATTAATACAAACAAAACCTAGTTGATAACCTGCTAAAGCGCGTCACTTGCTCAAAATGAATAGTTCATTTCTCAAAAGCAATTATTCATCTCAATGGAAGTGTCAATGTCATCGAGTTGAGAAGTCGTTGGTTATGAACGAGACAGTCACATGGCTTTGTCATGTTTTCATTAAGACAGTTTAGTCTGGAAGTGTTTCCCAATGCAAAAAAGTCATTTGAAAACTACAGTGAAGTTACACATTACTGTATTTAGTGAGGTAACTGAGTATAAGACACTGAATATGTTTCACATGTTACTGCACGTGTTCTTTGCAATTCTAATTTGTTTTCAGCATTGTGCAAAAGGAAAATACACACTTATTTACAACAAACATGAGAAACACTCTTTGGGTAGAGCTGTGCACAACTGTAAACAATACTGCAGTACATATTGGAAGTGAACATACATCATACACGGTACTGTAAATCATTCATCCAGATGTTCCTGTGTGTCTGGCCACATGTTTTCATCTACATCACAGTGAATATCATCCCTTGAAATGCAGCGAGGAAAGTATCTCCTCAAGTGGCCAATCCCTCCTCTGCAGGACTCTGCTGCGATGTCATCCATGGTCCCTAGCAGGGCTATTTGGGGATGTGGATGCCGGTCATGTACCTTCCACCTCCAGAGGCAGAGAAAAACTCCTCTATTGGATCTAGGAATGGGGAGTAGGGAGGGAGATATTCCACCAGCATCCTTTGATGTGCTGCAAACCACTGTCTGACCAGATCTGACTGGTGAAAACGCACATTATCCCAAACAACAACTTTACTTGTTCAGATGGTCTCCAGTTAGACCCTCCCATTCTCAGGGATTATGTCCCTGTAAAGAACATCTAAAAAAAAGTCAGCAGATGTTGAGTGTTGTATGGACCAGAAATGTACAAAATTTGACAGATTTTGACGACTAGTTCGACATTTTTTTATGTAATGACTCAAGCAACGAAATGAGGACTGTTAGTTTTACAGGGAATGACTGTTCAGCATCATAAGTATAGCTCATTTTGACTGACATGACATAAGCAAATGATAATGTTATAAAACAGCAGAGAATTATATGAAAGCAGCTCATACATGTCCAAAAGCATCTGCAATCTGTTGGAAGGAATGAGAAACTGCTGCTATGATGTGCACAAATGACTAAATGTAGTAACAGCTGTGAGAATTTTAATTCTGATCAGAGAAATGCACCAAAGCAACTGAGAAAAACTGTAAATAAATTTCTCGATTATCCCTGATATGGAGACAAGCTCGGTCAGGACAAACCAGAACAAGACAAGAAGAGTAAAGACAAGACAAAACTTTACTAATTTACTTATTCAAAAGGAAATTTTTGTATCAGATATTGCTCAAAGAAAACAAAATGACATAACATAAGAAATGCAGGGCATGGCAGAAAAGCAACACGAGTATAAGTATGATATACTACTATAACATGTAAGTATGATACACAACTAAAATATAAAATAACTGAGACAAAATAAGACTAGGATAGATTTTTTTAAAATAACGCTGGCAATGATGCAGAGGTTATAAATAATATCACACATGATAATGACATATTACACATGAAACTGAAATATTACACCTGATATTCACCTGATATCCGACATATATATGTATCTATATAAATGCTCATCATGCCTTGTACATTGTCTTTACTATACCTTTATTATATTCTTATCTTTAACCCTATTGTACTTTGTAATTGCGTCTTCTATGCCTCATCTGCATCTGGTCGCTGTAACAGGTAAATTTCCCCTGTGAGGGATCAATATAATTTATCTTATCTTAACTGGGGGGAAAAGGAACCAAGGTACACGAGTATATTATTTCTTAACTGTCATAAGTTTCTCATATTAGCTAAGGCACATAAACCTCGGTTTAGAGTTGCTTTATGTATTCCCTAAAAGAATACGCATATCAAAGCTAAACTGTCCCAGTTTGCAAGTTGCCTTATTTTATAGATAGATAGATAGATAGATAGATAGATAGATAGATAGATAGATAGATAGATAGATAGATAGATAGATAGATAGATAGATAGATAGATAGAGATCAATGCGCTTATTTGACTTTAAAAGCATATTATTTTCAATCAGGAAATGACATTATTTAAAAAAAAAACACTAAACATTTGTTTTGAATAGATTGCAAGGAACGCATTATTAAATCGTAGGACATTAGATGATTTTTTAAAAATGTAAGTATCATACTTCCCAGCTGTTCAAGAATTAAATATTGCATCAGCTGGTAGATTACACATAATGTACTCTACACATGCATTGTATGGTTGTTTGTGTGACTGAGTGAGGTTTGCTGCTTAATTTCTTTGTGCACTGTGCAGTTAGAATAAACCGACTCTATTCGATTCTGCAGGCTTTTATTTTATAAACGCGACGGAGGCTTCAGGTTCCTGACATGCGCAGTACGCTTTACTTACTTCACAAACAGTTTGACGTCATTCCGAGGCTGTCCGTCGGGGAAGGGCAGAACATGGATCCACATTTTCCGACGTGCGCTTCAGTCAGAGCTCGTTAACGCCTCGGAAGGTTTCGGTTTGGTCTCTATGAGCCACGCTAGCGGCGCTTTCGCTTCCAACTCCTGAAACCAACAGCAGCTAGCTTAGCCGGTTAGCTAGCCCTGTAACTTTACTGTAACTGTCAAAGGGAGCGACTTTTCTCAGCAGACCATGGCGTTAATCCTGTTAACGAGGTCCAGGGCACCTTTAATGAAAACCTCCAGGTCACTAAAGAACGAATTCCGCAAAGGTAAGTCCTCCATGTTGGTGTCGTTTCTCCGTAACGCGCTGTTTATTATGGCGAAATAACAGAAGCTAACGGCTAGCATGTTAGCAGCTTTTCAGGCAGGTGGTCCTGGGTTGAGTCTGTTCAGGTTTTCAGGAAGACTCAAGGTGACAGCGGGTAACTGGGCATCACATTTCAAAAACATTACCATGAATTCACAGCTACCACTACGTAATAAGAATGTATTGGACTGCAGGAGTGGTCACCTCAGTGAGAATTGAATAATGGGTGGGAAACATAAGACAGGATCCAGGTTATCTGAGGACAACCTGGGCAGAGTGGCCCCCCTCCCCTCGCCGCAGTCTGAGAGGATGCTGGTTGCTATGGCACACAGCCTCCCTCCTGATCATTCAGCATCCACCAGATATCCTCACCCAGCAAAAAGGAAGGCAACGAAACATCCAGGAATCTATAGTTGAGCTCCATTGCAAGCAGATTTACTCAAATGTCACAATGGAGCACTGTTTATCTGTGTGCTGGGTCACATTTCACCACCTTGACATATCCTGTCATGAGATTAGAGTGTTGTTGTAAATGCAAAACACTGCAGAAGTCCATCTCATAACATTTGATTCGCATTTTCAGTCTCTATTAAGGCTGAACAAGCATGCAATTAGCAAATCTTAAATGTAATGCTGCACAGTTTGCAGGTTTTGTGTCACATCCTCCTTGTGAGACAATAACACTCCCTCTTTTGTGGTGAAGCTCCATCATATATGTTAAATCTATTACACAGTGAATACTGAGCCAAAGCAGGACTTTAAATGAACAAATCCTTCAGGTCTTGTCACTATTCTGCATACGTCTAATCTTTTAAATTAACCAACAGATCAATAAATATGTCTACGCCTATTTTTTCCCAGTTTTATTGCGTTTATGTGTCTTGGAGCACAAACAAAAGCTTTAATCTCATGTAAAGTGAGTCAAAAATACCAGATTTATTACTTTTCCTTTGCATAACTTCATGCAGCCAAGTTATAGTTATTCATGTTATTATAAAACACAGAAAACAGTCAGCTTTTTCTATTGGTAAAGTAGCAAATGTTTGCTGTTAAGAGTTAAATAATTTTCTGCCAAGAGATGCTGCCTCCAATCGATTAATCACAAACCATTTTGATTAAAAAAAGAAAAGAAAAATGCCTAAATCCTCTGATTCCAGCCTCTTTAACTACAATATATTCTCTTTATTTACTCTTCTGTGACTGTAAACTGAGTGTCTTTGTGTTTGTGTGCAAAACAAGACATGTGAGGACGTCATCTTGTGCTTTGGGAAACGCTGATCAACATATTCTGACGCTTAATACGTTGCTTAGTAACCTCCAGTGAAAATAAACGTTAGTTGTAGCCTTATATGACATACATTAGTTAGTTGTGGGAGATTTAGCCTCACTTGTTATGCCAATGTAAGTGTCTTTTTTAATATTTCTTCGTGATTAAAATCATGTTGTAAAGAACTGAGCATGACTTTTAAAGCAATATTGTTCTTTTTGAAGCTTTTTGCATCAGTTAAGCGCCTTAATTTGTCGGTTATTTAACTCCTGTGTGATTATTTCTCAGAAAATTCTCAGCATCACAGTTTATAGTTAGATTTTGGCTGACTAACGGAGGAATCATAGCACTGCCTGAACACTCAGCTGTACATCATCTGTTTTATTCACGTGTCCATCTTTTAAAGGAGTCATATTATCACATTTATCTGCCAACTGCCTGCTCTTTTTCTGGGCATCAATCGCAGTAAATGTGGCTCCAAGTCAGCTCAGCAGTTTCATATCACTGCATGTGTTTAACATAGCTGTTGCATAGCCAGTGTAGATATATTAAGGTGTGTCTTTGGTTGTTTAATTAATAGGAGTCGGTGAATAACGCTGGAGACATTAGAGGTTTATGCTACAGAGGAAACCTTTTACGTCTGTTAGGCCTGATGTGTTTCCTCAATGCATCCAGGCTGCTCTTATAAATAGATGAGAGGGTCATAATGGGGATTTGCCTGTCTGCAGTGGACGGACTGAGACTGTGCTGCTGGATTCGGGCCCAGATTATCAGACAAATTGCAGGGCTTCCATGAGGAAAGGTCACTGCCTTTTATAACTCCACCTGAGACACACCGAGCCTCATTTCGCTGTTTGAGTTCCTGTAAGTTTGCTCAAGGTATAAGTTACTTATAAGTGCAGCCGCTTCCTGGTAGTGAATACTTCTTTGCATGTACATAGAAGTGTGTAGGTAAGAGATCAACAAGCAAGACTTTTATTGAGCAAAAGAGAAGCTGTATTGCTGTAGTTTCCTCTCTGTTTTTGGTAATTATTAACAAATAAATGTGTGAATAAATAAGGATATAAGCTTGAGGATCACGGTAATCTCGCTGAGCCTCCAGTTCTGACGGCTGAACATTGACCAGTTTGCCGTCAAGTGGACGTCTAACTGTCAGCAGCAGCGGCAAAGATTAGAGCATTATGCAACACAGCAGTGTCACAGCGTAACTACCGGGGAAAGTTTCAGATGATACATGTGCTTTGGTGTAGTGTAATGATCTGAAACACACATGTACAGCAGTGTGTTTATTTATATAGGCTGCTTTTTCATTTTATGTGGTTCATCCCACGAAGACTGTTGTTATTTAAACTCAATTAAATGAATTTAAATGACAGTAGTCCCTGATGTGCACTGAGACGACTGAAACTGTGAGTCTCAGTTGTCTGCTCTAGTATTCGGGATGATTGACCAAGTGAAACTGGCCCAGAAACGTCCTGTTTTATGACTTCTGTGAAAGGAGATCCTAAACACCAAGAGCCTCGCACTCAGAGGGCCGAACATTCCCCCAACGAGCTGCAGCCGGGAATTTACTTCACCGTCCGACCGCCCAGTAAACAAGGTTATTTTGAATTCATGTCGCTTCCACGCTCTGCTTTGTTTACATGTTGTCAGCGTGGATCTAAACAAGCGCGTCGAGGATTTACTGTAGAAGCAGTGACGTAAATCCTCTCGAACTGAAGGTTTTGCTGTTTGGTGAATGAACCAGTTAGATAGAACAAAATATATTTAATATATTATTAGATGTCCTGGTAGTAGCTTGTAATCCACATATCTCACCTTTATATTAACCAGTAGATCGATTAGATGTCTACTTTTTCCCAATTTTATTACATTCTTTCTCTTGGAGCATGAACAAGAACTTTAATTTCACGCAAAGAGAATCCAAAATGTCAGATTTAATGCTTTCCATCTGCAGTTCATGAGCAGGGAAGCACAAATACTACATGGTAGCTTCATGCACCCAAATTACAGTTATTAGTTTACTATCCTACCGCCCGATAAACAAGATTATTTAGATTTTCACTTCTCTTTCTTTGTTTGCATTTTGTCAGCGTGGATCTAAACAAGCACATCGAGGATCCACTGTAGAAGCAGTCATGTGAAGCTTCTCACAGCCGATTTAAAACTAAAGGTTTTGCTGTTTGGTGAATCCAAGAAAACATCTGTCGTGAACCAGTACAGCCCCAGTAAGCAGCCTCACACTCATGATAGGACCAGTTATGTTTAGTAAACTATTAGATGTCTGAGTCGTAGCTTCATGTTTGGATTGTTGTTGTCTAAAACGGCTGCATTTGTGTTAAAAAGCAGCTGAGAAAACATAAAAAGAAGTGTCTGTGTTACAAGAATCGGCCCCAGGTCTCTGTTTGGTGTTAAACTGCTCACACGAGGACAAGTCTTGTAATTAGAACACGGTTTTAGCGCTTTACAGCCAGACGGCTGCAGGTAAAAGTCAAGCAGGCGTGTCGCCGGAGGGCAAGATATGATTCATTCACCTCCTTCTCTGGAAAGATCTGATTCTGTTTGGGTCGAGGCCAAACCAGAGCTGCAGAAAAGGCCACAGAAAGGCCTCAAGAGCAGCAGAAGTGTTGCAATAATAAATCAATTAATCAACTAGCTGTCAGTAATTCTTAAGAGAAAAAACGTCTAAATAGCTTCTTAAATGTGAATATTTTCTGATTCCTTTTCTGCTCTATGGTAGTAATCTCAATATCTTTGGTTTGTGTATGAAACAACACTTTATAGAACATCATCTTTGGCTTTTACCAACATTTTTCCGCATTATTTGATATTTTATAGACCAAACAACTAGTCTATTAATCAATATAATTAGTTGACGTTGAAAATAATCATTATTTGATCAATAAAGGGAAGAAATGTCCATAATAGTGTCATGAAATGTCAATGTAATGTGAGTTAGGAAGAGTAACAGCAACATTTTCTCACATTTTAAAGCTGAAACCATCAACTGTTTGCCCAAAACACAACTTTACATAGTCTATTTATGAGTTAGTGAGCTAATCAATCAGTTGACAATGGATGTAATCAATATTTGATCAATAAAGGGAAGAAATGTCCATCATAGTGTCATAAAATGTCAATATAATGTGAGTTAGGAGGACTAAAAGCAGCATTTTCTCCTATTTTAAAGGTGGAACCATCAACTGTTTGCCTGAAATACAACTTTACATAGTCTATTTATGAGTTAATGAACTGATCGATCTAGAAAATGATCAACAGGTTGGTTTACAATGGATATAATCAATATTTAAACACAAAAAGGGAAGAAATGTCCATCATAGTGTCATGAAATGTCAATGAATTTTGAGATAGAAGGAATAAAAGATGCATTTTCTCACATTTTAAAGCTGAAACCATCAACTGTTTGCCCGAAACACAACTTTACATAGTCTAGTTATGAGTTAGTGAGCTAATCAATCAGTTGACAATGGATGTAATCAATATTTGATCAATAAAGGGAAGAAATGTCCACCATAATGTCATGAAATGTCAATGTAATGTGAGTTAGGAAGAGTAAAAGCAGCATTTTCTCACATTTCGAAGCTGAAACCATCAAGTCTTTGCTCAAGACTTTACATAGTTTATTTATGAGTTAAGGAAACAAATCGATCAGTTCACAATGGATATAATCAATATTCGATAAATAAAAGGAAGAAATGTCAATCAGTGTGTCATGTAATGTGGATGGATTTTGAGTTAGGAGGAGTAAAAGTAGCATTTTCTCACATTTTAAAGCTGAAACCATCAACTGTTTGTCCGAAACACAACTTTACATAGTTTATATATGAGTTAATGAACTAATCGATCAGTTTGCAATGGATGTAATCAATATTTGATCAATAAAGGGAAGAAATGTCCATCATAGTGTCATGAAATGTCAATATAATGTGAGCTAGGAAGAGTAAAAGCAGCATTTCTCCTATTTTAAAGCTGGAACCATCAACTTTTTGCACAAAAAACAACTTTACATAGTTTATTTATCAGTTAATAAAAGAGTTCTTGGTGGATTGACGAACATTTGCAGTAGAATGTTGGAAAAAACGCATTGAGCGTGTGAATTTAAGCTAATTATTTCCTGCGTATTTAAATCAGAGGCAGGTTCAGAGGGTTCAGTAGACAAATACAAGGTGCTGTTTCTGGCTTTGGCTGCTGCTAATCATTAACTTGGTTTTCTTGGGCTCCAGGCAGACAGAAACTTAAAGATAAACTCCTTAGTGACAGAGAGAACTACACTGTCAACAGTAAGAAGTTCAATTAACTGGACTTTCTTTGTTTCTTAACTCATTCCACAACGTTTATTCTCAACGGAGATGTTACAGGTCTCAAACTGGCCATTTGATCCTGATTAGAAACCAATGGGAGTCTTCATTAGCGCCACATATTGCTGTTGAATGTCACATATCCCATTTTATTTGCATACTGACTTGGGGAAACTAATTGTAGCGTTTCCAGTGTATTAGCTGGTGCAATTTATTTATGAATGCGTGTGTAGTGGAAGTAAAACATGCATGAAAAAACGCTTTTTAAACCTTAATTTCGGGCAGAGTCGCCAAACTTTTGGAGCTCGTTTTAGCAGATTTGACTCCTGTCTCTACTTTATGTCTTGTAACCATTGGTTTCCCCATTTATCTGGATGGAGGCCTGGACTTATTGGACTTAAATGATTGCCTGGGGGCGTCACCAAGATGGCTGCAGGGTGGATTCATGTTGAGTTTAGTCTGACAGTTAAGCTTCTGGCTTACTGGGCTCGTTTCAGGGACTAAACAGTTCCACTTTTGCTTGAGTGATTGGACTTTTGCATGCTGTGGCCTGGCAAACTTTGGCCATTCAACCAGGGAAGCTACAATCAAAGTAACAGCATTAAAAAAAAAGCGTTGGAATCATAAAATACGTCATTTTAGGGAGCGTCTGTGTGCAAAAGATACAACTTAACCCCACCAAGACGGCTGCAGGGTGGGTTTTATTCTCAGTCGGGGTTTAGAAAGCTAATATTTCTTTCACTTTTGCTTGCATAGCTTAATTTTTGCATGCTGTGGCCTGGCAACACAGTGAAAGTAAGATTATAAAAGACAACACAGGGCGTAAGACAGAGTGCTTTGTCGCTTTAGGGAGCGTCTCAGTGAGAGAGAGAAGCTATGTTATTTGTCGAATCTACTTTTTGTGTATTTAAAGTGTGATTTATTTATGAAAACATGCGGAAAAAATGGTTTTTACACCTTATTTTGGGGCGAAGTCACCAAACTTTCCAACCTAGCTTCATCAGATTTGACTTTTCTGTCTTTGTGTCCATTAAAACTGCAGTTAGGGCTCTTTCTTTCCTCAGATTTGAATAAATAGCTGGTCCTTTTTAGCCTGAAATAACTGCATAACTGCACCAAGATGGCTGCAGAGTGGATTTTATTCTTTCTTAGGCTTTAGGAAGGTCACAAGAGTTTATTTTCTCGCCGTTTGTGTCGGAATCAGAGAGGTTTTATCGCCAAGCTGGTTTCCAAATACAAGGATTTTGACAGTCAAATTAGCAGCAAGCTAATTATGAGTCACAAAAAGCCATAAAAATACTTTCAGCGTGCAGGAATGTGCAAATTAATCGCCTGAGAATGCGCAAAGCTACACAGCATGTAATGTAAACAACTTGAAATGTGCAAAATGATAATAATAATCCTATTTAAAAGCACAGAGTCACTGTCTGTGGTGGGGAGAGAGAAGCAGAGGCCCAACTGTAGCTGTACTTAAAGTGTATTTCTGTTATATTTTATGATAAACATTCACAAAAGATTAACTAAACGTGCCGCTTGGAGTGCAGTAACACATTATCCAGCCAGAATTAGAAGATTACACATTTATTCGGACATATATTAAACTGAAAGAGGCGTGAATGTGAAACTAAAACTTTCATTTAGATGTGGATTTAGATGGAGGCTGCACAGGGATGTAAATAATGCGGCTGCAAAGTGGATTTTATCTCCAGGAAACTCATGTTAAGTCAGAAAAGTTGAATTTCTCGTGATTTATAGCTGCATTTAAAGTGTATTTCTGTTATATTTTATGGTAAACATTGACAAAAAATGCCCTAAACGCCACAAATGTAGTGTAAGAATAGATTATACAGCCAGAATTAGCAGATTATACATGTAATAGGACGTATATTAAACTGAAAGAGACTTAAATATGAAACTGCAACCTAAGAAATTAGCAGCCATGGCTCTGTCTCCTGTCATTTAGATAGAAACTCGGTCCTGTTCGCCTGAAATAACTGCCCAGGGATGTAAATAATGTTTCTGCAGAGTGGATTTTGTCTTCAGGAAACTCATGTTAAGTCAGAAAAGTAGATTTTCTCGTGATTTATAGCTGCATTTAAAGTGTATTTCTGTTATATTTTATGGTAAA
This sequence comes from Dascyllus trimaculatus, assembly GCA_024666655.1. NCBI lineage: Eukaryota > Metazoa > Chordata > Actinopteri > Pomacentridae > Dascyllus > Dascyllus trimaculatus. The sequence goes on along the minus strand of CM045462.1, from coordinate 27,828,360 downwards.
CATTGACAAAAAATGCCTTAAACACCACAAATGTAGTGTAAGAATAGATTAAACAGCCAGAATTAGAAGATTATACATGTAATAGGACATATATTAAAATGAAAGAGACTTGCAACCTAAGAAATTAGCAGCCACGGCTCTGTCTCCTGTCATTTAGATAGAAACTTGATCTTGTTCGCCTGAAATAACTGCCCAGGGATGTAAATAATGTGGCTGCAGAGTGGATTTTGTCTTCAGGAAACTCATGTTAAGTCAGAAAAGTTGATTTTCTCATGATTTATAGCTGCATTTAAAGTGTATTTTATGATAAATATTGACAATAAATGCCTTAAACGCATCACGTGAACATGATAGAACTGGAATTAGAAAATTATAAATGTATTGGGACTAAAAAAAAGGCATGAATGTGAAACTAAAGCTGTGAAACCCCACAGAGGAACACTGTACGCCTGTGTTCTCAGCCCACAGCAGTCATCTACTGTATTTCCAGGGCTTTCTTTGTGCCGCGGCCTCAGAGGCGATCCTGTTCCAGTAAACTCTGTGTCCTCCTGGCCTCCAGCCACAGTTTGTCATGTCCAACCAGGCCCTGCTGGATCCTCTCCAGCCGGCCATGTGAGCGCCACAGAGGGGGGCGGGGCTAAAAGCCATCTGCTCCCGTCTGATTGGCTAGAAGTGTCTCCCCACTCCACCCTTTTAGTACATGTGAGTTCGGGAGCCCCACTGTGGGCCTCAGAGTGGGTGTGAATGTCCTGACCACCAACGGAGATCACTGTAAAGATATTAACGGAGAAACAGGACTCCTTGTAGGCAAAGTGTGGAACATGAGGGCAAACAGGAGAGAATATTCTTGTGCAAAATCTGTCTTTAAAGTGTTTTTATTGCACATCAGGAGAAATAATACTATCTAGCAGAACTCCTTGTAGACAAAATATGGAACATATAAGGTTTTAAAACACCAACAAGTATTAAAAGTCATGTCTGCATGTGACTGTGGCAGCAAATTAAAGAGAGTATTTGCAAAATCTGTCTTTAAAGTGTTTTTATTGCACATCAGGAGAAGTAATACTCTTTAGCAGAGCCTCTTGTAGACAAACGGTGGTTTTAAAACAGTAAAAAGTAGTAAAAAAATCCTCTGTGAAGTTGGTTTTGGCAACAAATGCAAACTAGGGAGAATATTTTTTGAAAAATCTGTGTTTTTTTGCACATTAGGAGGAATAATACTCTTTAGCAGAGCCTCTTGTAGATAAAATGTGGAATATAAGAGGTTTTAAAACTGTAATAAGTAGTATTTTGGCAACAGAGGGCAAACAAAAGAGTATTTTTTGCTAAATCGGTCTTTAAAGTGTGGTTTTTTTTGCACATCAAGCAAAATAATACTCTTTAGCAGAGCTCCTTGTAGACAGAATGTGGAAAAAATAAGGTTTTAAAACAGTAGTAAGTACTAAAAAATCATTCGTGAAGCTGGTTTTGGCAAAAAAAATGGCAAATGAGGGATTAGTTTTTTACAAACTCTGTCTATAAAGTCTGTTTTTTTGCACATCAGGAGAAATAATACCCTTTAGCAGAGCTCCCTGTTGACAGAATGTGGTTCTAAAACAACAATAAATAGTAAAAAATCACCTCTAAAGCTGGTTTTGATAACAAATTGCCAACAAAAGTGATTTTTTTTTGCAAAATCTGTCTTTAAAGTGTTTATTTTGCACATCAGGAGAAAAAATACTCTTTCGCAGAGCTCCTTGTAGACAGAATGTGGAAAAAAAGTAAGGTTTTAAAACAACAATAAGTAATAAAAATCATGTCTGCATATGGCAACAAATACAAATAAGAGAGAATACTTTTTTGCAAAATCTCTTTTAAAGTGTTTTTATTGAACATCAGGAGGAATAATACTCTTTAGCAGAGCCTCTTGTAGATAAAATATGGAATATATTAGGTTTTAAAACAGTAATAAGTCGTGTTTTAGCAACAGAGGGCAAACAAAAGAGTATTTTTTTGTATATCATGAGAAATAATGCTGTTTAGCAGAGCCTCTTGTAGATAAAATATGGAATAAAATAAGGTTTTAAAACAGTAGTAAGTACTAAAAAATCATTCGTGAAGCTGGTTTTGGCAACAAATGGCAAATGAGGGATTAGTTTTTTACAAACTGTCTATAAAGTGTGTTTTTTTGCACATCAGGAGAAATAATACCCTTTAGCAGAGCTCCTTGTAGATAGAATGTGGTTCTAAAACAACAATAAATAGTAAAAAATCACCCTTAAAGCTGGTTTTGATAACAAATTGCCAACAAAAGACAATATTTTTTAGCAAAATCTCTATTAAAGTGTTTTTTTGCACATCAGGAGGAATAATACACTTTAGCAGAGCCTCTTGTGGATAAAATATGGAACATATAAGGTTTTAAAACAGTAATAAGTAGTATTTTGGCAACAAAGGGCAAACAAGAGAGAATATTTTTTTGCAAAATCTGTCTTTAAAGTGTTCATTTTGCACATCAGGAGAAATAATACTCTTTTGCAGAGCTCCTTGTAGACAAAATGTGGAAAAAACAAGGTTTTGAACTAATAATAAGTTGTAAAAAGCATGTCTTCATATGGCTATGGCAACAAATACAAATAAGAGAATATTTTTTGCAGAATCTGTCTATAAAGTGTATTTTTTTGCACATCAGGAGAAGTAATACTCTTTCGCAGAGCTACTTGTTGGTAAATTGTGCAACATATAAGGTTTTTAAACAGTAATAAGTAGTTAAAAATCATCTGTGAAGCTGATTTTAGCAAAAAAATGGCAAATGAGGGATTTTTCTTTTTTTACAAAATCTGTCTTTAAAATGTGTTTTTTTGCACATTGGAGGAATAGTACTCTTTAGCAGAGCTCCTTGTAGACACAATGGTTTTAAAACAGTAATAAGTAGTTAAAAATCATTTGTGAGGCTGGTTTTGGCAGCAGGAGAGATTTTGTTTTTGCAAAATCTGTCTTTAAAATGTGTTTTTTTGCACATCAGGAGGAATAGTACTCTTTAGCAGAGCTCCTTGTAGATAGAATGTGGTTTTAAAACAGTAATAAGTAGTAAAAAATCATCTGTGAAGCTGGTTTTGGCAATGGAACATATATGGTTTTAAAACAGTAAAAAATCACCTATGAAGCTGATTTTGGTAACCAAAGTCAAACAAGAGAGAATTTCTTTTGCAGAACCTGTGTTTAAAGTGTTCCTTTTGCACCTCATGTGATCTGATGCAACAATTAGCAAAGCCTCCCCTCCAAAAATACAACAAAAAGGACAGGCCAAGTTCAACAGACGTCTGCCAGGTGCTTATAGATGATTGCATAAGACACCAGCAGTGATTTTACTTGACGTTATGTTCTTGCATAACCAGTCATAAGCGCTGCATGCTTGGACTGGTGCGATAGCGAGAGGACATGCTGTAATGAAGGTGCACGGACGAGCTGCAGAAAGCTGCTGATGTGTGATTTGTCGTTTGTTCGTCAGCGGCAGTTCATGAACTCTGTGACATGTATACATCGTGTGTAGGTGTGTTTGTGGCCCGGCCCTGCTTATCTTATGTCTTATTCTCAGAACACAGCTGCTCATGTTGCTTTGTTTGTTTGTTTGTTTGTTCTTTCAGGGAAACTAAAGGAAGGCGCCTGTTTCAACTGCACAACCCTCAGACTCTCCAGTCAAAAGTAAGCCGAGCGGACGTGAACAGTTTCCTGAAAATATCACGGGAGACGGTTCATTCCTTCTCAAACCATCAGAGGCCTCCTGCTAGACTTTATCATGAACTATAGATACAGTAGAGCCCTGTTATTATCATACCCTTCGTGCAAAGCAAAACTATGACTATATCCGGGCTATTCTAATATGCGGGCTTCAAAATGGCGGCGATATCAGGGCAATTATAGCATTTGTGTTGATCTATAGGCCTATGAGACTTGTTTCAGTCATCAATTTGTTAATTTGAATGGGCATAGAACTACATTAAAGTTGCTTGAAAAAAGAAAACAAGTGTTTAATACTATATTTATTACAAAATAATAATATGTAATATGCAAGCCGTGCTGCCGGCGTGATAATTAATCGGTTGCTTGCTATACCGTGACTGGGTATGATATTATCTATTCCTTGGGATCAAATTTTGTGCATTTGCCTATGACTATACCCGGGCTTATGACATTATCCTATGACTATAAACGGGCATATTTACTATAATTACATAAGAAATGGTTTTGGATTTCAAAATTCTATGACTATATGCGGGCTATTCCAATAAGCGGTATGATATTAAGTGGGCTCTACTGTATTTAAAATGGCATCTGTGAAATTTTACGTTGATATAGCGAACACTGTAAAAGATAATTAAAGAATAAAACTCCTCGGTGGCTCTGTTTGGATCACGGTATCTCAGGAACTCGTCAAAATAAAAGCCCTGGATTAAGCAATCTAGCAAGTTGTGAAGGTTAAATGAAAATAATAATAAAATAAAAATAGTGTTTGTTTTTATTTTTGTGGCCGAGTATTTCATAATAAAAAGTATTCTGTATGTTTAGTTTTTATATTATTCTGACATGCAGCTGCATATGGTTTCTTCATTATCAGCTTGTTTTGTTAATGTGCTCAAAGATTATTTGATCTACTTGTCCGATATTGCAGATTCTGAATCAATGACATGATGAGAAATAACCGAGAAAATTTAATGGATGTTTCTAGAGATACTCGTGAAATCTTAGCTTGATATATAAAATACTTTGCAAGATAAAATTCCAAAAAACAGCCCGTCGACTCACTTTCAGCAGGTTTTGCGTTTTGAGGCTGTTTGAATGACAGTTTCTCGGGAACTATTAGAGATAAAAACCTCAAATTTTCGCCATTATTTCTCGTCACGTCATCGATTCAGAATCTGGAATATCGGACAAGTGGATCAAACGGTCTCGGGCTACGGGTGAGTCGAAGTGTGGCAAAAAATTGAAGCCATCGTGAAAAGTTCCACCTACGAGCACATTAACAAAAAACTTTACGATGCAGACGTATGTAGATGCACGTCACAATAATACACAACGAATCATATAAATCATACAGTATAATATGAAATACTTGTTCACAAAAATGAAAAATAAGTTATTTTCACACACTTTTTTTGAGCTTTAATCTTTAATACTTCCTGAGATATTGCCTTTCAAACACCCTCAAATTCAAATGCATGAGAAAACCTGCTGAATGTGGGACGACAAGCAATTTTATAATTATAATATCTCAGAAAGTATTAGATACATCGAGCTGAAATTTCACAAATATCTTTGTAAATGTCCTTATTTTACACTGTGAAAATTACAGACAGATCAGAGATAGTCGAGCAGAAATAGTTCTATAAATGTGATGATTTGAAGTGAGATGCAAGGAAATGAGAAAAAATACAATATCACAGTTTAAGACTGGAATTCTTTTTGTGTGCATCTGTAAATTTTAATTTCTTTTTTGGAGAAATGTACAATAAGCTGCTTCTGCCACGCTTTGTTTTGACAGTTCTTTTAAAAGACGCAGGTTATTTTTAAACAATGCTTTTTAATCTTGATCTGAAGTTCGTTCTCTTTTCTCTCCTTAGACCTGATGGGCTCCGACTCGGCAGCTTGTCCCAGGTCTCTTCCTTCGGTCCTTCCCTCCCCCTGTCAGAGGAATATGTTGCTCAGAGCTCAGACTCCCAGCGGCTCTACTGCGCTTTCGTTTTGGGGTCCTCCTCCACCTCCTCCTCGACGTACCCCGCCTTCACATCGGGCTCCCCGTGGACGATAGCGCGACCGCAGGACATCGCCGGCGTCCGGTGGATTCACACCTCGAGGAGGAGGTGGGACGACTCGAAGGTGGAGAAGTCGCTGCGTTCGCTCAAGGACAAGAAGAAGAAGCTGGAGGAAGGAGGGCCGGTGTACAGCCCCACGCTGGACGCCGAGCCGGTGAGGAGGACGCTCCGGCAGCGAGTGGTGGACGAAATCAAACACTACTACCACGGATTCAGGCTGCTGTGGATCGATACCACCATCGCAGGCCGGATGCTGTGGACGGTCCTGAATGGACACGCTCTGTCGCGGCGGGAGAGGAGACAGGTGAGCGCAGACGGAAACATAGATGCACTGCAGTTCATAGGCCTTTTCTCTGGAGGCCAAGTGTTGTTTAGATGTTGCTTTTTTTCACTTTACTCAAGGACCTGCTTTACTTGTAATACACTCTCATGCAACAGCCACCAGACGCCATTTTTGTAGTCTTTTGCTGGCTTCTGAGCAGCTCTGTTGAAGCAGAAAGTCCTCATTTGTTTTGTTAGCAGTCTGATGCTTTAAAAGGTTAAACTGTCCAGTAAGCAAATGTCTTAAATGTGAGTTTATTGGCTCCAAGAAAGGACAATCATTAAAAACTAAGATCTGCACCTGCTCAAAAATGTGCTGCTTACCAGAAAAAAAGAGTGTTTTCCACCATTTCACCATTTAAATTCTCCTTTTATTTGCCAATAAAGGTGGCGTAATGCTAAGTAACAACCTCTTTTATCCTTGGGACCTGCTTTAGAGTCTTTCTTGCAGGACAGCATTATGTATTTTGCCATCATGGACTTATTATGATCGTCTTTTAACTGTATTTTCATTGCAAAACGCGTCGGCTTGGAGCAATAAATCAATCAGCTGAAGTTAGTCAGCTTAGAGGGTCTAACGTTAGCATAATGTGGTAGGTGTAGTTGAGTGAATCTGCAACAGAAAAATGGCTAAAAGGAAGAGTAAGCATTGAACGCTAAGGTCACGCTAGTTCATACCAGAATCAGAGCAGCGCAAAAGTGTTTCTCAACTGAGCAATAATTTCCACAAAACCCAAAAGAACTCATAACAGACGTAATGAAGCGCTGAGCGACTTGAAAAACTATCATTACCAGTCAGTAAACGGCTTGCTGAACCAGTTTTTTCCAAGGGACACGCTTTAGCATCTGTCCTGATGCACAATAACATGTGTTTAGCCATGAAGCGCATTGACAGAATCGTTGTTTTAAAAAATAGCTTGAAACGTTTGATTAATCAGGCAACATCAGCCAACTAATGGGGCTAACATTGGAGACAACAAACCTGTTTTTGTCCATTTCTTTGTAAAGTCAAGCACCTTTTGTTTTAAACTGCCTGTGTTGTGATGCTGTAGCTGCATTAACCTCGTTGCGGAGCGTAAAAGTCAGTTAAATTCAGTAAAAAATGAGTTTATCACAGCACTAAAAGCAGTTTTTAACCACCCAGACAAATTTAAATGATTCAAAAACACCAGTTATGTAAAATTTGTAGCAGCAGTGTTGTCTGTACTGAATTATAAAAGATGGTGACTCTACATTCTACAGGGAATCTACTACTTAATCTCCTTGCTTAAACACTGCCTGCAGTTCAGCCCAGTGCTTCCGAAAGGTTTCTGAATTATTGTCTCGCGACTGTTGGTCACATCACGGTCATTAATGGCTTCACAGTTACACTGAGGAGCACAGAATTTTTTGTTTTTTGCAGGATCCGGTTGGAACAAGCGGTTTATTTTTGGCAATTTTTTCAAGCGAGACATGTAGAACAAAAAGGTTTTGATGAAATATTGTGATTTTAATCTTAGATTTTTCGACAGAGGGGCATGTTACAGATGCGTAGAGCCGTCAGAAAGCTGGAAATCCGACTATTTTTGCTGTTTTTGCAGGTTTTGGCTCTGATAAATGGTGTAAATGTGCCGTTTTTTTAAAAGATAACATGCCTTTTGCATCCACCAGTGGGTTTTGGGGTTCAGAGGGCTGTTTTCTGACTTTGTTCCTTTATTACTGATACATTTTAAGTATCTCCGCACAGCATCTACATCCTTAAACCGTTCAAAACTCTGTTCAAAACTCTGCTCAGCTTATGTTTGAACAGTCTCATGAAAGTATCCACAACTGTTTCCATTGAAATGAGGCCATTTTTCCAGTGTGACTCAGAGTTTACACAGCGGATAATGCCCAAGAATTTAGAGATCGGGGATGACAGAGCGAGGTCTCGAGTCTCGCATCTCAGACGTCTTGTTCTATAATGTTTAATCCACGGCCTCTCAGACTTAACGGGATCAATTATGGAAGCTGGCTGCACACTGGGTGTTTGCTCACCAGACGCTCGGCAGATTGCGCCGCTTGATTAAAGCTCTTAAGGAAGGAGCTTTATGTGTGTCGAGGCTGCGATCAGGACGCACCTCATTTGCCGTCAACGTTCATTTCTCTTCTTTTCTTCAGCGTTTTGTGGTTTCTACAACAAAAACGGTGGGAGTGGAGGGAAAAAACAAAACATAAATCCATTTTCCTGAACTTGCTAACTTGTTCGAATGAGATAAAATGCCACTTTGTTGAGCTCCATCTCGGAAATGGAATAAAAATAGCTCTATTTTTCTAGTTTATGTGATCGCTGCAAGAGATTTAATGCGAGTTTAATTGAATTTGAACTCAACGGCTGTGGAAACAGAAGGACAAATCCATTATTTCACCCCCTATTGCAAGCGGCGCACATGCTCTTCTCGTATTTCGTCTGCAGCTCGCTCTGAATTCGTGGCAGCTTGTCGCCTGACGTTCAGAGCGGCTGCTTGGACCGAAGCCCGCCGCGGTAATCTGATGAAGGTGCTGCAAGAACAGGTGTCACTTCAGGGAAGGTGAGCGGGTCGGCCCCGGTCACGCCGACTCTTACGGCACTCTCTGCGTCGTACGGGACGGTACAGATTTAGGCGACGTGATTGGCAGGTCGCTCCTCTTAAAGGCGCGATGTTTTTGAGTTCCGGTTGACTCTGCTGCTCTCGACCGCGAGTTCATCCACATGATCGGGTGTGAAAACGTGGCTGAATTTGACATTTACAAGCTGCTTTTGCTGTTTAACTCAATAAAGTCTGGTAAAAAAAAGAAAAAGATGCTTGTTAATCTGTCGGGATACTAATAACTCTTGAAAATTAGGAGCCAAAACTCCAAGTATTTCCCACCCTACTCACTTATTTGATGCTGTAAAGTGATAATATGTGAATACAGCTTGTTTAGATGCAGCCAAGTGCCCCCAAAAAACTGTGGTTAAACTGTCCTTGCATTTCAAAACTGCATACTTTCTTTTTTTCCTTTCAGTATTTACTATAGCTGCCCTTAGAAAGTACATACATTTGGAACAAACTACATAGGTACAGACTGATTATCGTGGCCGATATTTGGTGTTTTCTCTGATTATCTGTGTTTTTATGGACCGATTATTGATAAATTAAAAACTTCAGGTCTGATGCAGCCTCCTCTCTCTGTCTGTTTCGCTCGGTGGTCTCAGAAATGTCTCTCAAGCAGCAAAAACTGGACAAGAAACGGAAAAAGGAAGTTGGCTTCTCTCACAGCGGCTAATGCTACGCTAACGGCTAGCGGCTAAGCTACAAGGCAGCCACGGATTAACCTGAAACAGAGTCTGGAAAACCATAGTTAATAATGCTTGAAGATCTGGACCTTAGTGGGAAATAAAAGTGACAGAACAGAGAAATATTAAGAAAATAGAGAAGAACAAAAGAAGACAAACTGTTCAATCTCAGCCTACTCCTATTTCTGTTTGACATATTCAGTTGTAGCCACTTATGAATGACAGCTTCTCTGCCATCACATGCTGTTAAAACACTACATTTAATGCATATCAGTTCTATATATCCTGTATGTATCTGTCCCTAATACTACATCAGAATATTGTGCCTTAAACTTTGACTGTTTGTGAGCTCTTATACTCACTTACTCCCTGTAAAATGCATCCAGACTTCATTGGATTAACTGTGTATTGATGCTAAATCTTTTTCTACCATGCTACATAGAGTGGTAGCATCGGTGTTGGAACAGAACAGGGCAAACATGCGATTCATTCATGATTATTTCACGCAAAAGTGCGCTTAGAGGAACGCAGACGTCGATGCAGAGACACGCTCAGGAGTTTCACAACTCATGCCGACGCACAGGAACAAAGAGACCTTTCATACCTTGAGAAGAGGTGGTGCAACCTGTCGAATAAATCTAATAAAGTGCAGAGCCGCTGTTTTTTTGAGTGGCTCCTCGTGTAAAGTCAGATTTAAATGTCTGCTAGAGCTGCAGTGGTCGGCTGAAATGGAACCGATCGATCGATTGGTTTGGTAGGGAGAAGAGTTTACAGTGAGTGCACTCTGCCTGCTGCCCTCTATAGGCTAAATGAATTCTAAATCAACATAACAAGCTGCTACTTGAAGCATGTTAGAATATTTGAACCTGGGCCAGCTTGCACCTGTGTGTGTTCGTATGATTTCTAAAAGACAGAACTATATAAACTGGGGATCGCAGCACAGAAAGCATTGAGGAAAACAAAGACATGCTGTTTTTAGATCTTCTGCCATCTTGGTTGTTGAGCTGCTCATGTCGAGGGATGTGAAAATTAGCAGTGTTGGACAGCTTTTAAATGCAAAATGGAAAAGCGACTGCTAAGCCGTTTTGGATCATTTGGGACACCCATGTTGCATTTAAAATACATTTTCATCTGCATTTTAAGACAAGCGAGCCTGTTTTCTTTTCTACTGTGTTCCAAACAATTTCACGAATGCTGTTTGCAAAACTTAAACTCGACTTTTCATCGATTTGTTTGAGCAAAATGCAGCCACACCGACGACTCTCTTCACATGGTGTCCATTAGTTTAGGGCTGCCTTTGATTAGATGTTGAATATTCTAAATTAAATTTGGTAATCTCCATTAGGAATTGGGAAAATGCAGCAGTTTTTCTCCTGCCGCCAAAAATATTACATTAATCCTGGAAGGCTTTTACGCGTGGAGTGTATTTCTTTTTTATTCATCAATAAGAGTTTTGTCAATGAGAGCATATCGGTCAACCAGGCGGCATGAAGACTAAATAGCCCGGGTATGAGATCTGAAATGTAGTTCTTTAACCTTCTGACCTCCAAAACCTGCAGGTGGATTTGAAAGGCCTGTTAGTCAAGGATTCAAGGTTCTTTATTGTCATACCAGGACACATATTCACATGAGCTGGTCCCGGTTATAAGTCCAAGATAATAACGGATAAATAAAAAGGAGAAAATAAAGACAAACTAGAAAAGCACTCGGACAGCACAAACCAAGCAGCTCATTTCACCCCATGTTGGGATTTACACCCAGAAATAATCGTCCCAGGATTGTTTTATCTACATTATCAGACTCCTTGACCCAGAAAACAAACCCTTAGCATCTGGATTCACATTGATATCATCATTAGTTCAATAGTTATTCACCTAAATCACTTTCTGGGTCATGGTGGTTTCTTCTGGATCCAGCTCCATAGCTGTTGATTCTACAACAGATCTGTTGGATCCTCCTGATTCAGCAGAGTCTCAGCTACATGTTGGTGTTGGCTGCATGTCTGGATCTTCATCTGTTACCTTACAGTGATGACCATTCCACAGGCCCTCTAGGTTTTCCTGTTCTGGATCCTAGTATCCGGAATTTTATCCGGATCTGGATCAAATTTTGTCATGTTGTAGAAATTAGGGAGAACTGATCCTGTATTTTTACCAAGCAGCCTGGACATTTGTTGTGGAGTTACATGCACATATGCATGCACGTTGCCCTATCTCCCAATGCTAAAGGATCCTGCAGAACATTCCTGGATCCAGACGGTGATCCGGATCAGCAGCAAGATCTAATCATCTGTTTTTTGTCCTGTTATCCACCTTTCCTGAACATTTCATCAAAATCCCTTCAGAACTTTTCACATAAAGTTGCTAACAGACCAACAAACAGATAAACACCAGTTACAAGCATTATAAACAATATATACAAGTGTTTACCAGGAATAAACAGATAAAATATGCACGTGATCGCCAAATTTCCACCATTTGTCTTAGCAGAAACTGTAAAAACATAAAGAACTATTAGATTTTTAACTTTTTAACTGTCCTTGAGCGAATCACTCGTGACCAAAACAGCTTTAGAGTTGTCATATTTCATTAAAATCACTTCATTCTACACGTGTCATTTAAAAATTTGCACCAAATTCTGTAAACAAGATGCAAAAAGTGCAGCCACTCCGACGACTTCTTTGACACGGTGTCGGTTAATTTGGAGCTGGAGTCAGCGTTAAGTAGCCTCAATTAAACCAAGCAGTGTGTGTTAGGAGTTGTGACACGCCGTTTTCCACACATCCTGGAAAGCTGCTGCACAAGAACTGCTTTTCTGCTCATAAAGGTAGCATCAGGGATTGTCCGACCGATGAGAACGTGGACCAGTCGACCAGCTTTACTTTATGCAATGTCATGATAGATACTATAGCGATAATATAATATAAAGTAATGATACGATGAGCCTTGGTTACTCCCAGAGTGGGGAAGTTTGCTCCAGCATAGTGCAGAAACGCAGAAAATTGCAAAATAAACCAAAAATATTCATAACTCAGATTGTCGAAATTGCCCTGGATGTGGAAATAACAACCTTGCACACATAAATGCTACTGCAAAGCTTCTTTAATGAGCAGAAATACTGATGGAGGAGTCGTAATATTGCACAGATTTTATCGATTATTGCACAGATGCATGCACATGTAGAAAAACTGATGTGGTGCAGAGTTTTAAATGTGCAGAATGTTCATAAATCAGTGTAATTCAGTCATTTCCGAGCCCTGCGGTTCATGCGTTGAACATGCGGCGTGCTCTGCGTCCTGAAACTGCAGGTCAGCGCCGATGATGACCACAGTCCCCCCCCCCACCCCCGTTAAAGCCACACCGTGACCCTCATCTGCACCTTTTCAAATGCAGCAGCCTCCCTCAGAGTGCACGTCCTGCGGCCCATTCATCCGACCTGGCCTGGCTTTGCCTTTCTTAATCTCCTCCTTTCGTATTCACTTGCAATCCTCAGGCCTCCGTTTAAGGCTCCCCCCCACCACCACCACCACCACCACCCCATCCTCCTCCCCTTTTGATGTGGAGCTCTGGGAGATGATATACATGTCAATGGGCCGCCGGACAAAGGCCTTTTCACTGCGGCCGGCCTAAATCCCTCACCCTACTGGCCCGCTGACATGCAGGTGGGATGGGTGGAGAAAGAAGGACTCGTGCTTTGGCCCTTCTCCCCTTCTGGTGTCACAAAGTCTGTCAAAAAGCCAAAGCCGGACGGCCGTACAATGCGGCCGGCCGGCGTTGGCCCCGGCGCTTCTGTGCTCCGAGGATTGTTCTGAACAAATGCGCTTCCTGTTGGAGCAACGTTTTTGAGCCTTGTGAGGCAGAATGTTCACTTTGGTCCGCAGATAATGTGCCGGTGAATTAGCGCCGGGGATGTATGGGCACCGGGAAGGAAAGTGCTGACTGCTGGAACTGTTACTAGAGCCACTGAGCGGGGCGATTGTGCCAAGAGACAAAGGAAGACGGGGTAAACATTTTCAGTTTCTGCGGTGGCTTTTCCTCCTCGTTGCTGCTCTCTGCTGGGGGAAAACACAAACTACAACCTGCCAGATGAGATTAAAACCCATCTTTACTGTCAAAAATGACTCTAGTGCTCATTTTCCTCCACAGAATTCCTCCTAACGGCAGGTTTTCCCAATTTTCTTCCCCCAGTTTCTCAGAACGTGCGCCGACGTCTTCAGGCTTCTTCCCTTCCTCGTCTTCATCATCGTCCCCTTCATGGAGTTCCTGCTTCCTGTCGCGCTGAAGCTCTTCCCCAACATGCTGCCGTCCACCTTCGAGACACAGTCGAAGAAGGTAATCGGACCGATTTTGTTGAAGCAGTTTAGAAGTAATGGATTAGTTTTGGGTCTTTTCTAGCTTTGTTAGAAACAGAACGCTCAACAAAATGTAATTTCGTGCTTTTATTTTGAAAAACGAAGACTCGCTTTTTAAACGGCGCTGAATTTTGTTGCTTTTTTTCCAGGAGGAGAGGTTGAAAAAGGAGCTGAGGGTCAAACTGGAGATGGCCAAGTTCTTGCAGGACACCATCGAGGAGATCGCCCTGAGGAACAAAGCCGCCCAAGGGAACGTGACCGAGGAGTTCTCCACCTTCTTCCAAAAGGTTGGTGTTGACTGAAGACATGCAGCGTTAAATGAAGGAAAACAGGCTCAGTGCTGCTCTCTGGTGGTGAAAATAGGGAAAGGCCTCTATTTGATGTGTGCACAGTACATCAGGTTGTGTTTGTATATCTGTTATCATTGCACAGGTTTTATTAACAATGAAAGCTTTAATGAGGATTTCTTTTTTGTATGATATGCAAATTTAAATCAAGTATTTCTTCCAGTATTTTTAAAATCTCTGAGTCTTCTTGCCATATATATATACTCAGATGTAAAGCAACACATTTTCCAAAGCTTTAATTTACATGGAAAAATAGCGTTGTAACTGAAATCTGGGGAGATTTATCGAAAATTTGTTGAAGTCTAAAATGAATTTTTCTTTTTTTCCCCATTTGGTTTTTAACCCTCTTAACCCCAAACTTGCTAGTAGGTTAAAAAAGGCAGATGATCCTGTCCAAAAATGCCAAATTTACACCATTTATCACAGCTAAAAGCTTAAAAATGGACTCAAATCTTTACCTTTTCAACTGTCTTTGAACTGATCAAGCATGAGAGTCACTTTGTTCTACGTGTTTCATTTCAAAGAAAAAGCTAAAATAAACCAGTTGTACCAAATTCTGTGAAAAACAAAAAATTCTGCATTCCTTGACGCAACCAAGGAGCCATGACCGACTCAGCTGTGACCAACAGTCACATGGCAAAAATTCACTAATCGACTGAACTGCAGGCAGTGTTTACACAGTGCATACACTATAAGTGTTTGGAAGATACATTCAGCACGGTGAAACACCTTCCTACAGCTGATGTGCAGAGGCTCAAAAGTGGTCTAAAATTAATCTTAAATGACTTCTGTTGTCCATAATAACTGAAAAAGTGTCTTTTAAAACAGATTTTCAGTCATTTTGAACCAGTTTCAAGTAATTTTGGATCATTTTCAAAGCATTTAAGACATTTTTGGGACAAGTTTCTTGATATTTTTGACATTTTTTGTGTAGTTTCTGGCAATTTAATGTTGCTTTGGCCCATTTCCAAATTATTGTGGACAATCTTAGACTGAGTGGACGATAAAAACATATTGGATCAATAAAATAAACGCAGCATGACTCAAAAATAGGAGACAGAAGAGCAGGTTGTTGAAGATACATTCAGCATGGTGAAACATCTTTACAGTTGATGTGCAGAAACTCAAAACTGGACTAAAAAAGTTCTGAAACGACTTAAGTTGTCCAGAATGGCTGAAAAATTGTCTTTTTAAACAGATTTTGAGTCATTTTGAACCAGTTTCAAGTAATGTTGGATCGTTTTCGAGGCATATTGGATAATTTTTGAGTCTTTTAAACATTTTTGGGACAAGTTTCAAGGTAGTTTTAGACATTTTTTGAGTCATTGTGCGCAATTTAGTGTTTCTTTGGCTGCGTTTCAAATGATTTTGGATCATTTTATACTGAGAGGACAATAAATCATGCTGGATCACTAAAATAAATGCAGCATGGTTCAAAAAACTGAACAGAGCAGCGAGTTGTTTGAAGATACATTCAGCATGGTGAAACGTCTGACTCAAAACTGGACTAACAATTGTCCTAAATAACTTAATTTGTCTATAGCTACTGAAAAAAATGTCATTTTAAACAGATTTTGAGTCATTTCGAACCAGTTTCAAGTAATTTTGGATCGTTTTCAAGGCATTTTGGACAATTCTTGAGTCTTTTGGACATTTTTGGTTACTTTGGACAAGTTTCAAGTTACTTTTAGACATTTTCTTGAGTCATTTTGGACAATTTGGTGTTTCTTTGGACAGGTTTCAAATTGTTTTGGATAATTTTAGACTGAGAGGACAATAAAAAAATACCTGATCAATGAAATAAATAAATGCAGCATGATTCAAAAATACAGTCAGGATGGCGAAACGTCCCTCTACAGTTGATTTGCAGAGTTGTGTGGAAAAACCCTCAGTTAGTAGAGACTCTAAAAAGGTAGTGAGTTAAATGTCTTCACTAAATAGAGCCACCATTTTTTTTCCAGTATTGGTCACACCTTTGGGTGCTTAGAAAAATGTCGTAGGTGTTGATTCTAGCTTTTTTTTCAGTTTTTGCTGAATAAATAATCAAAGAAATTCAACTTTCATTCTCTTTTTTAAACATTTACAGCATTTTAACCTTGAAATACGCCCCGAAGTGACAGTTTTGAGTTCTTGCTACTTCTTGTCATGGTTGTTCTGTTTCCATAGAGGTGCAGGACTTCATAGTGCAGAGACAAACGAGGCCACAGTGAGGAAAAACATGACAAGAGCAAAAAAAGAAACTGCTTTGAGTTCAGAGGGTTCATTTGTAATCACGCGTCGTGACTTCTTCTCCTCCGTAGATCCGGGACTCTGGGGAGCGCCCCAGCAACGAGCAGATCATCAAGTTCTCCAAGCTGTTCGAGGACGAGCTCACCCTGGACAACCTGACCCGACCCCAGCTGGTGGCGCTCTGCCGCCTCCTGGAGCTCCAGTCCATCGGCACCAACAACTTCCTCCGCTTCCAGATCATCATGAAGCTGAGGGCCATACGCGCCGACGACAAGGTGGGAGCAGCTCGCGCGCTTGCAGCCGGACGTGGCTCGCGGCTGACCTTCTCGAAGTCGAGCGACGACGACGAGCCGCGTCTGACCTCTGTTCTCTGTTCATGCAGCTGATAGCGGAGGAGGGCGTGGAGAGCCTGAACGTGAATGAAGTCCAGGCAGCTTGTCGCGTCAGAGGGATGAGATCTCTGGGGGTCACGGAAGAAAGACTGAGAGAGCAGCTCAGCCAGGTAACGACGGGAAACGGGTTATTTAGCTAAAGAAAAATGAACAAAAAGCACTTTTTTCTCTTTATTTGCAGCTGATTATCTCTATTTCAAACCTGAAATTCTACTGTACAGTTCATACATGTTTTATAGACTTGTGTTGTTTTTTTCTTACTGAATATATTTTTATTTGTAATGAAACCGAGCTTGAATTTTTAACCTCGCAACCCTAAAACACGCCGGCGGGTTTGAGAGTTAATAATTTACCGTTTATCAGAGCCGGAAACTCCAAAAACAGAAAGAATTGTCTGGTTTTTAGCTCCTCAAACATCCTTGCAAAGCTTAAAATAGCGATATTTCATCAAAATCACTGTTTTCTTCATGTCTTATTAAAACAAAAATAAACCATTTTGCACCGGATCCTGTAAAAACAAAAAATTCTGTGCTCCTTGATGAAGCTTTAAATGAATCCGCTGTGACCACACTGTAAAAAATGCCCCTCCCAAAACAAGAAAAACAAACTTATTTCAAGGCGCTTTTACTTTGAAATAAGTGAAAAAATCTGCCAATAGAACAAGTGAACATTTGCTTGGTCAGATTTCTTGAAATAAGACATGATATTTAGAATATTGAGGTCTTAAAATTAGCAGGGAAAACTTATTTGAAGCTATATTTTAGCAGCATTGTCAAGCTGAGGTGTCTTAGAATAAACCAGACATGATAAAGAATTAAATAGATTTTTGCTTTAATTAGTTTCAGCTTCTTAATTTGAGATGTAGTCAACTTATTTTAGTTGTATTATCGTGGCTCTTCTCTAGATTTAAGACCATCTTGTACTTGAAATAAGATCACACAGATTAATTGAAGCATTCTGAGATATAATGTCTTCTCACAGTTGGCTAGAAATCCTAATATCTAGTGGTGTTTGACAGCATTTGAAGGTGTTGTGTTTTAGGTGAAGCCAGCTACGCCCAAAAGGAGGCGTTTTAACTCAAAAGCAGACATTTGCTTTGTTTTTTTAAAACACATTTTACACATGCAGCTGTTTTCTGATATGAGTCTGTGATTTTCCAATCAAATGCATTTACTTTATTTCTTAAATCCAGATTATTTATCTGATACAAACAACAGCTCAGCTTGAAACATGTATGAAATGAAATGAACCTTGTTTCTGGTAAAATACGACTCAGAACAAGATATTTAAGCTGCGTTGTCTTAAAACACGTCCCTCCATGTTGCTGAAATGTTGCCTGTAAAGTGAATTTATCTTAAATCAAGTGGGTTGAGACAATTTGACTAAAAATAAGATGAATAAACTTGGTAAGATGTGGAATTTTTGCAGTGCAACAGTCACGCAACATGGGACCCGCCTGATTGTGCGGAGTCATTCTTCAGACTTTGCACTAAACTCACGCCCTTTATACACTTTCTCTCTCACTCCTGTCCTCTGGCGTCCTAACTCTGTATACTGTCAGGACTTCTGGTCTCCAATTCGTTTATGTGTTGATTATTTGTTCCCAATTTTCAGATGTGGGATCGGTTGTTGTGAATGACACACCCTTTTACAGCACTCTTATAGGATTCAAATAGCACTGCCCGTATGTACCCTCCCTGTTCGTCTTGTCTTGCCCTGTCCTTCATTTGTTTCCCCCTCAATTCACTGAGGTGCTGCACTGCCCCCTCTGGCTCATGATAGAAAAATTCAATAAAGAATGATAGCTTAGCCTCCAGGGGGGGCCGGTGATGGTCACGCACGTGCACTAAATATTAAAATATTTTGCTGCAAGACTAAAATATGCATTGATCTCAATAAAGTTGACCCCCTTCTGTGGTGTTAAACGTTGAGTATAAATGCAGACAAAAAAAAAAAAAAAAAAAAGTCACGCCACAAAAATTGCGGAACTTTCTGGCTAAGGTGCAACATTTAAGGACATTTAAAGCTGCACCCGTTAAATCACGCGTTTGTTTCGCTTTATCTGACTCTTGCAGTGGTTGGAGCTGCATCTGAACCAGCAGATCCCCACCTCTCTGCTGCTTCTGTCCCGAGCCATGTACCTCCCCGACACCTTGTCTCCTGCCGACCAGCTGAAAACAACATTACAGACACTTCCAGAAGTGGTGGTACGTTCACTAGACGGTAGTTTTTAAATTAGAATTGGGTGAAACGTGTTTAAGCTTCAGTTTTTTGGGGCGGCTGTGGAAACTTCTGGGTCGCTTTTGCTTCAGTTTCATTGGGATTGTTGACTGTTCTGTCCAGACCAAAGAGGCCCAGTTAATAATGTCGGAGATGGAGCTCTCCAAAGTGGACAACAAGACCAAACTGGAGGCGACGCTGCAGGAGGAAGCAGCCATACGCCAGGACAACAAGGACCGGGAGATGGAGAGGCTGGCCGACGCCGCGGAGAAAGCTGCCAGGGTAAAGACTCGCCCACTCTGATTTTACGTTGCTTACTGAAAATAATAACTGGAAAAATGTCTTTTAAAACAGATTTTCAGACATTTTCAACCAGTTTCAAGTAATTTTAGATAGTTTTAAAGGCATTTTGGACATTTTTGGAACAAGTTTCTCGTTTTTTTTTGACATTTTTTGAGTAATTTCTGGCAATTTAATGTTACTTTGGCCAATTCCCAATTTATTGTGGACAATTTTAGACTGAGTGGACGATAAAAACATGCTGGATCAATAAAATAAACGCAGCATGACTCAACAATAGTGAACAGAGGAGCAGGTTGTTGAAGATACATTCAGCATGGTGAAACATCTTTACAGTTGATGTGCAGAAACTCAAAACTGGACTAGAAAAGTTCTAAAACGACTTAAGTTGTCCATAATGACTGAAAAAATGTCTTTTTAAACAGATTTTGAGTCATTTTGAACCAGTTTTAGGTAATATTGGATAGTTTTCGAGGCATTTTGGGCAATTCTTGAGTCTTTTAAAACATTTTTGGGACAAGTTTCAAGGTATTTTTAGACATTTTTTGAGTCATTGTGCATTATGTGTGACTAAGTTCACACGTTACAGCAGCTACATACAAATGAAGCATAGCAGAAAACAAGACAAGAGAGCATAAAAATACAGATATATGCAGCTTTTACATGAACACATATGCATGATGGGTATGTGCAGATAACGTTAGAGCTAAAATGTACATTAAAGTGCATTTTTCTTTGATTGGAGCGAGCAGTGAGTGATTTGAGTTGAGCTTTGACAGATATTGAGAGTGCAATGGTGCAAAAAGCAGATATTTTCATCGCTCTACTCTAGCCTGTGTACATCTCCTCTGTTATCTGAAGTGTGGTTGATCAGCTGCACCCTTTCCTCTGCAGGAGGGCGAGTCGGAGCTGGAAGCCGAGAGGACGAAGGCAGAGCCGGCGCTGTCCAAAGCCGACACGGCGGCTCATTCAGAGATTCTGAGGGATGCGGCGCCCATCGTCGAGGGGATCAAGGTAAAGTCGGCAAACATAAAAACACCGGACGCATTTTGCACAATGATTAGCTAAACATTAAGGCTGATAGTTTCCGGTCAGACTTTGAAAAGATAGTGTTAAAACGAAGGCTGCGTTCCGAGTCTGGGGCTTTTTATTTTCACTTTAAGTACATTCTGCAGCTGCCCTCACAAAAACATGCTGCTTTGTACAGTTTGCATGCAACTGGGACACACTACTTCTTCATATTCATGCAAATTAAACTTCAATGTTTGCATTCTGTAATGCAAAATGAGCTTTTATATGTTTGTGTGCTCTCGGTGGGTAAACTTGTTTAGATTCGTGCAAGATTTTGCAACGTATGTGACGTAAATGCACAGAAATCAACTGGATTTTTGGTGTGCTACAATTAAATACTGTGTTTTGGGACATAGTAAATCTTTTTTTCACGTAGCATATAGAATGGTAGTATAGAAACTGGAACACAGCCTGTTACTTAAACAACAAACTCACCTATCTAGACTTTTAGTAGCAGAAATATGTGCTGAATTTAATGCTTTTAATTCAATTTTAAACACTTTTACATCAAGTTGCATGCAATATGTGATCAGAAATGTTAGGTTTTGTAATTAATTTCATTGAATTCTCTTAATTTGACCTCTAAATTCAGTCTTGCGTATTACTAAAGGTATGATTTTATTCATTGGGACCAGTTTTGTTGCTAACTTCTCATGTTACAGATCATTTTTCTAACTCTGCAAAGCCTCAACCAGCACACAACTTTAATACTGAATGCAAGGGATGCACGATAATATCAGCGTCCGATAATTATCGGTCAATATTGGCAATTATGCTCATGCCTGGCTGCTCAACCCCTCCCCTCCCCTCGGTACTGTCGCATGTGTGTGATGTCATCAGACTGCACGGGCAGAAAAAAACAAGCAGCATGGCGTGGCACTGACCAGTGTTTAACTTGTCAGAAGAAGACATTTCACTAGGACCGGTCACGAATATTGGAATATCCGAAATATTGGTTGGTTGTGGTGGTATTCGGATAATAATTTTGATATTCGAATAGTCGTGTGCGCTGCTGCTGGGTCTGCCGAGCTTTGCCGAGCATCACCTAACGCTGGCGAGCGTTGCCGAGTGTTGCTAAAGCTATAGTGTGCTGCCGAGCGTCGCTGAGTGCTGCTGAGCGTCGCCTAACGCTGGCGAGCGTTGCAGAGTGTTGCTAAAGCTATAGTATGCTGCCGAGCGTCGCTGAGTGCTGCCGAGCATCGCCGAGCGCTGACCAGTGTGGACTTTCTTGCCCTTGTCAGAAGAAGACATTTCACGAAGGCTGGTCCGGAATATTCGAGTATTCGTTAGTTGCTGTGGTATTGGGATAATAATTTTGATGTTCCAATAGTTGCGCGTGCCGCCACTGAGCGTCGCCGAGCGTCGCCGAGCGTCGCCGAGGCTCTAGTACGCCGTCATGGTTGTAGTATGCGGACCTGCCAACTCCAGTGTCACGTTCAGGTGTCACCCCCCGCTCCCTCCGGCTCCGGCTGCTATCGCCACCCTCCGCCCCGCCCGACACCGCGGCACGAACCGACTGTTCTGTGATTATTGGATCTGGAACACAGATACTGCTATTCGGACCAGCCGCAGTTTATACTCTACTCAGTGGTTCTATTTATTTGTATGGGTCAGAATTACAGCACGAAGTGGATTTGTACTCAAACTATAGTTAATTAAGTAAAGAAATATTTGTTGACAGTATCGGTTATCGGCTGCAAGAGGTATAAAATTATCGATTATCGGTATCGGTTGAAATTATCGTGCATCCCTACTTAATGCTCACTGATTGTTTTGCAGATTGTTCATATCATTTTGTCACTCACTTGTTGCCGCCCTTTTCCGTTTCATTCTGCACCACACAGTTTGAACAGTGGCAGAGGTTTCTGCGCTACCAGGTCAGGTTTAACAAAGCCTCCTCCCGCACCACCCTGACTTGTACCGGTTTACCCCTGCACGTCTAGAACCTGGTGCTTCCACGAACACACCCGGATGTGGGCCGAACAGTGCTTGCATGTGATTCTGGCATTTCTTTGGGATGTTTGAAGAGTTAGAACAGAATCGGAAGGAGAGGAAATAAGCCTGAATATGCAAATTTAGCAAGCAAACATGCACATTTGGAAGTGAGAGTGGAAGAAAATGAAGAGCAGACGAAGTAAATTGCAGGAAAAGCCCATTATAAAGCCTTAAATCAGGTGATATTCTCTTTATTTTTGACCATTTACGCTAAAAATAGTGTAAATTAGGGACATTATTGTCAATATTTCCCAGCATTTCGTCAGTTATTACACTAAATCCCACTCATGAGTTCTCTGATTTCATAAAAGAAATGCTAAATATGATTTGCAAATTCTGTTCGTCCCACGTCTACACTGACTTTTCCCTCTTTTCCTTGTCCGATCCTTCAAGCAGCGTAACGTCTCCTTCCCCAACTAACCACCTTTGCAGCTCCACAGAGTTCCTTCCACCATGTTGTAATGTGTTGTCGGGTTATGGGGGAGCATCCCGCTGTCCTCTTGATCCTCCCTCTTTTACCAGTTTGGTGTCTTTGGGTTGGTTTCTCATGTGGGTTTAAGTTAAATGCACATGTGGTGGTCAGTAAGGGACCTACTTCTGATAATAGTATAGTGATAAATACACATTTTGCAGGGGAAATGTGGTCTTAAACTGCTTTATTTATTCTGGATGTGTAGGTGCAAACGTTTTGACTTTGCGTTCCAGGGTGAGGAGATCACCAAAGAGGAGATCGACATGCTGAGCGACGCCTGCTCGAAGCTGAAGGAGCAGAAGAAGCTGCTGACTCTGGAGAAAGAGGAGCTGGAAGAGCTGAAGGATGACGTCCAGGAATACAACGAGGTGCCTCAGTTTGACAAATTCAAGCTTTGTTTGCGATCGGATCTGAGGTTTTTATGTAATTTTGGCTGGAAAACTGAAATCAGGGTGTGCATTTAGGGTTTTTCTTATTTCAGATTAGGCCTTTTGGTGGTAATTAAACCGAAAACTGCTAATTTTTAGTAACTTTGCAACCAAAATCTGAACTTAATGGGTTTATTTTAAAGAATAATGTACGGATTTTTAAGTTCTGGCTTTGCATAAATGCAGATTTTGCTCATTTTTTGGCTCAAATTGGGCCTTTGTAGGGTTAACAGGATTGGTTTCATAAGGAAATAAGTCTGTTCTGCCTTATTTGATAGAAATCCGTGAATATGGTTGTTATTTTTGACCATTTCGTAAACAAAAATGTAAGTATGCTTGAGTGCAAATTTTCAGTAATTTTGCAGCCAAAATCTGAGCTTGATCGATGTAATGTGAGGATTTTCAAGCTTTGGCTTTGCATAAATGTAAGTCATTCTTATTTAGGGGTTTTATGAGCACAAAAATTGGGACTTTGGAGGGTTAACATGATCTAATGTGGGGCCCTGGGAGAGGTTTTATAGGGCGCCCCCCTCCATCGGTGATTTACATGCACTTATAAAGGAAATTCAATAGCCTCTAGGGGTAGCTGGGTGCAACAAAAATAAAACCAGGTGTTATTAGTGACTAAATTAACATAAAACAGGTGATAAAGTAACAAAGTTGGTGGGTGTTGCTAAAATCAAAGAACTGAATAAAACCAAATGAAGGCTAACAGAGTTATCGAGATCTTTCTAAAACAAAACATAACCACAATAGCAACACCACACCAAACAGAAAGTACAAAGGAGTGCCCAGTGCACGAAACTAAACCAAAACTGGTGCCTCTGAACACACATGACGAAACATGGCACGGGACACGAATCACCACACACACACTAGCATTAGCACTTTGTTCACTAAGCAAGTGCAGTCGCTAACTGAGGCCACAAAACGCCTTCACTAAGACATGAACGAATGCCTCTCTACCGGTTAGCGAGCTGCCGAAACTACTCACATAGTAAGTCTCACAAAGCACAGACAAGAGGCACCAGGGCGAACAGTTCACACTAGATCCCTGCCGCCACGACTGAGGGATGGTTGAGGCTTTTAAGGTCTCCAGGTGCAGAGTGGCTGCGGCGGATTGGCTGGAGGTGCAGGGAGCCAAGTGGTGGTCCAATCCGGCGGGTCAGGAGGCGGGGAGACTGGCTGCTTCAGAGCTTCAGGTCCTCAGCTCAGCTAATCAGGCCAGATGGTTTTCAGCTGGGGCTCTGGAGCAGTCATCCCCAGGTCAGCCACAGCTGGGCTTACAAACACAGTTTTAAAAGGCCACCACAAAAGAAATACAACCCACTGACCCCAGTGGCCGTAACATTTGTATTAATAATAAATGGGCATTGCTTTACGTTTTAATCAATGTGAGCTTTTCCATTTTAAGAGTTAACAGTAATGACTAGTTTTAATAGAATTATACTGAAGGTGATTTTTTCCCGATTTTGTGGCGCCCCCTGGAGGCCACGGCGCCCTTAGCTTTTGACTATATTGCCTAATGGACCAGCCGGATCTGGGTTTAGTAAAGAAATAAGCCTGTGTTGCCTTATTTGACAGAAATCTGTGAATTTTCTTGATATTTTTGTCCATTTAATGAACAAAACTGTAATCATGCTTGAGTGATTAAACGGCAAACTGCAACTGAACTTAATCAGTTTAATGTTGGGATTTTCAAGCTCTGGCCGTGCATAATGCAGGTTTTTCTTATTTAGGGTTGTTATTGGCTCAATAATTGGGACTTTGGAGGGTAAACATGACTGGTTTACTAAAGAAATAAGCCTGTGTTGGTTTTTTTAACCCTTTGATGAACAAAAATGTAATTATGCATGTGTAATTAAACTGCAAACTGCACATTTTTGGGTAATTCTGCAACCAAAATCTGAATTTAATTGATTTCAGGTGAGAATTTTCAAGCTTTGGCTTTGCATGAATGCAGGTTTTATGTTATTTTGGGGTTTTCTTGGCTCAAATTTGGGGGTTAAGCATGATCGGTCCAGTAAAGAAATAAGTCTGTGTTGCCTTATTAGACAGAAATCTGTGAATTATCTTGTTATTTTTGACCATTTGATTAACAAAAATATCTGTTATGCTTGAGTAAATGAAACCGCAACTAACAAAACAGGTTAAATAACCAAACTGTTAGTATTTATTCTCAATTATTATAACTTTCCATGCAGGAAAAACTCTCTTATTGCATTTCTTGCATGAGTAAAAGTGCATTTTTCATCGTGGTTTATTGGTGTGGTTGTCTGTGTTTTCCAGGACCTCGAGGAGATAAAGAAGGAGCTTTCTAAGACGGGTCAGGAGAAGGCCCTGGAGGAGTCCAAGGCCAGCCAGCGCCTCTCCAAGAGGGTGAACCGGATGATTGGTCGCATCGACAAGATCATCCTGGAGCTGGAGAAGGACAAGATCATCCTGGACGGACAGGTGGACAGCGGAGCCACCCCGCCTGTTGGGTAAGAGCTGAGTGATGTGACGTTTTACCACGACATACTGTCAGCTTCATTCTTCCTACTGCTGATTTAATTAAAGATACTAAAGGAAGTGACCTAAAAGTCCTGACTGAGATGACCTAGTCTGTTAGCAGCAGCTGTAGCGCAAACAGGGAGTAGAATAGTTTTGTTTTAAACCCTCTGAACCCCCAAAGTCGTTTTCAATCTGTTCTGTGGAAACACTGCCTGCAGTTCAGCCCAAAAAAAATCCCGAATTTTTGTGACATCACTCTCGGTCGCAGCCGAATCACTAATTCTTGTACGGTTGTGTTGAGAAGCGCAGAATTTTTAGTTTTTTACAGAATCTGGTTACAGCCGATGGTTTATTTTTGGTTAATTTTTTAACAAAACATGTAGAATGAAGTGATTTTTGTTGAAATACGTTGAGTTTAGATTTGATTAAGGTTTCCTAGACACAAGTAGTTCAAAGATAGTTGGAAAAAACCACTAAAAATCCAATGATTCTTTCTGTTTTTAGGGTTTCTGACTCTCATAAATGGTGCAATCTGGCATTTTTCTTTAAACACGACGTGCCTTTATAACCCACCAGTGGGTTTTGGGGTTCAGAGGGTTAGCTTTAACATTTTATAAATTACTGGGGGAACTATTTGCACGACTTTTTATCAAGAAATACCAACAATAGGGCAACTCAGAGGGTCAAGCGGATGAAACAAACCCAACCAGCACCGGTCCGATAAGATGCTAAGTTGCATTCGACATTGTGTATTTCAGATGATGATGTCAGGTGTGTTGAGCTTCATCGTGGTTTTAATAGTTCAACATTTGGGAGCTGTGTTTACTTGCTTTCTTTCTGAGGGGTTGAGTGTGAAGTGCAGAGCAGGACAGGATTAGCCTAGCTTAGCATAAAGACCAGAAGCAGGAAAAGCATGCCGGCTGACAGCAACTCTTATGAGATCTCTCAAGAAGAAGGCAGCTAATCATATCCCCTAAATGTTGAACTGTTCCTTTAAGAACGGAGCTCTGTTGACTCTTGTGGCTTTGCACCATTTCACAGGCTTCAGTGTTTGTGTTTGCGAAGCTCATGAAGCTTTTAAAAGGCAACTTTTTGATGGAGAGGAGAACTTTTCACAAAATGTCTTGTCAGGAAAATATAGAAAATGTTTTTTTCTGGTGAGGAATCTTCAGATCCAGCTGTCTCTAATCAAACTACTGTAATAGTAGTTGTCTTGCCAATCATGTTGACTCTCAGTGATTGAAGATCCTCCTGTTAAAGCTTATATATTTCCTGATTTCACACCTCCTTGATTTTTATTAAGCCCCTTTCAGACATGCGCTCCTTTTCTTTAATCTGATGGCAGCTAAACGTGTCGGCTTCATGACTAAATTATTCTATTACAAACGCAAATGTCCATAAAAATTAAACTTTACCACAAATGTAATCTGGGTTTTGACAAAACATTAAGTGGAGCTGAAGTTTAATTTGTTGCTTCCAGTTGTTTAGGATTATTTCCTCTGAGTTTATGAAATACCAGCAGCGCCTAAAACAGCAGCAGGATCCTTATGAGCATCTCCAGAGCAATAAAGTTGCTGCATTCATGCACAACAGCAGTAATTATTAAGTACTATAGATCAGTGGTTCTCAACTGGTGGGTCGGGACCCAAAAGTGGGTCGCGAAGCCATTTTTAGAGGGTCACAGAAGCATGCCCCCCAAAAAAGTAGTGGTATAAAGTCTTTTATTTTAAAGGACGTGTTTCTTATGACAGAGTTTGCTTTCAATAGCAGGATATTTAGTGGTGGTGACACCAGTAGTTGCCCACTATTAACCTCTAGAGATATTATTGGAGAAAGTTATGCTAAAATGTGCCAAAAATGAACCAAAATGTCCTCAGAATCTGTCAAAATGGGTCAAAATATGCCCAAAACTTGGAAAAAGTGTCCAAATATACCAAAATGAGCAAAAAATAAGCCAAAATTTTCCCAAGTTGTATCAAAATGTGTTGAGACTACACCCAAATAAACCTTAATTTGTTTACAGGAACAGCAAACTTGACCCTTATTAATAGAGACATAGTGGGTCCTGAGGCTGGACCAGTTGCGGACCACTGCTATAGATGATCCGTAAAGCATTTATTACATAGCAGTACTTGTCCCATTTTTTAGACCTAGCGTTGATCCAAAAACCTCACAAAGAGCAAAAATGACGCAGTTTGCTTCCAAAAATCACACAACGCCAGTCTCGTGCCCTTCCCTCTATAATTTCATGTCTATTACAAACTGAAATGTGCATTAAAATATAACTTTACTGCAAATATAACCCAGGATTTGACTAAACATTACCAGGAGCTGAAGTTCTGTTCGTCGCTTCCAGTTGTTATTAGGATTATTTCCTCTGAGTTTATTAACTAGCTGCAGCATCAGACAGCAGCAGGATCCTTATGAGCATCTTCACTGCTGCATTTATGCACAACTGCATTACTTTGCTACAAATGAAATCCAAGTTTTGGCAAAACATTAATCGAAACTAGAGTTTAGGTTGTTGCTTCCAGCTGTTTAGGACTATTTCCTCTGAGTTTATTAACCCTTTAATGCCGGTTGTTGCAAATTTGCATAATAGCCGAGATAGCGTATGCATTCCCCCAGTGCTGGTTCGTGCGTATTCAGTACATACCTAGGAACCTTTTGCAAGCACTGGTTTCTCTTAGGACCAGTTTGAATGACATTTGCGGCATCAATAAAAAAAATTACCATCAATGCCTGTTGCATCACACCTTTATATCTACTATATGTGCTCTAGACAAACTAACAATCTCCACTTGATTTAACATCAACTTGAAATCAAAAACACATAAAATTATTGTTTTTATATAATTGTAAATAAATTCAGGCGTCAAGGGGTTAAATAGATGCAACATCAATCAGCATCAGGATCTATTTGAGCGTCTGCAAGTTGCTGCATTTATGCACAACTGCAGTAATTATTAAGTACTAATAACTATAAATTAATCCCGACATGGATTTTGCGTTTTGTTTGTTAGGATATTTTCATTTTACTGTTGGTAGAGTTAGCGTATCGTCACACACGGACACAATTTTCAGTGTTTAGGAAATCCTAAATAAGTTATGGTAACTGGAGAGTTTGATTAGTTTGCTGTTAGTTTAGATTTGGCCTTTATTAGTGCGTTATTATGTATTATATGTCTGAATAACAGAACGCTGTCACTTTAATAGATCGATGAAGCAGCAATGTTGCATATCGCATGTCTGAAAAGGGCTTAAGTCTGTGTCCGATAAGTCAAAATAAGAATCATGTGAGTCATATTAGGTATAAATACAATGTTGATAGGATGCAGTGGAAATAAACAAATAGATGTCGAAATGTACGAGGTAGCAGCTGATGTAGTCTTTAAGAATCCTGTGATTTCTCAAAAATGTTGCCTGTGACTCCTTTTCTTTAACTTTCCATCTTTCAATCATCATCTTTTCATCCTCATCTTCATCATCATAATCATTACTTTCATTGTAAAATGGTGGTGGAGATAAGATTTTTAAAAAAGAATCAAAAGGTTTCCCTAAAAAAAATACAAAAATTGAATTACTGTTTCATGTAATCTGCAGTGCTCGGACCAAACCCCGTCCCTAATCAGTTTGACGTTTTACAGATTGTTCTTTACTAAGTTTAGCGATGCCACCAGGTAAGCTGAAACGTGGTGAACCGCCATTTGCTTGCTTGTGAACTGCTAACATCGCATCTTTTGTTTGCCGGATGCTGGCATCGTAGAGGATCAACCATCACTTCCACCTTACCGTTTGTTTTTTTTTTTAGCTTCCATTTCTGCTCCCCGTCACCAGAGGGCTGCCCATTGGTTACTGTGCTCCCAGTTTACTAAACAGATTTTGTGCCTTTTAATGAATTAAAACCACATTATATGGCACTGAAGATGCAACCCACACTGCTTGATTGGAAAGATGGTTGTTCGGACTGTGTTGAAGTCTCTCAAACAGCTTGTTTAATTGAAATACCTGTTTAAGGTTGTGTTGTGGAGCTTCAAATGCAACATATACCAACAAAAATCAACTGAAACCAGCATGAATGAACCCGAATTTAACCTAATCTGGGCAGAAATTGAACCCATGCGATCGGTTTGATTGGTGTGACCTGGGAACCTTGAGTTGCAGCATGCCGGACCTTTCTCCACCGCATTTTACGTCCGGTCCAACCTTGTAACCGTTTCCTGTATGCAGTCTGTTCTACACCTTCAGGGAGAACCTGATCAGCATCGACGAGCTCATCAGCGTCATGCGGCAGATCCAGAACATTCCAGAGCACAAGCTGCAGAGCATCGCCGAGGCGCTCGACGACAACAAGGACGGCAAGATCGACATCGACGACGTCATCAAGGTGCGTCGCCTGTCGTGTCGCTTTCATCGTGTAGTTTTTTTGTGCATACTCTCTTTTCCTGCTTTCAAGAGAAGTCAGCTTCTTGTTTTTATGGATGATTAAGACGAACTAGAAAAATCTTGGAGCTTTTACTTTGAAAGTGTGTCTGTCGGCCAATCAGCTGCGAGTCACTGGTTGGTTGACGAGGATTAGACCCTCGAACAAACGGTCACAGCTCAAAAACTACAAGTCGTATCGGAAAAATCCTTTCACCATATGAAGCAGAATCTTGTTCTGAACAAGCTGATTTATTTTCATGTCTGTGCTGGGATTTTTACAGATTTGGTGGCAGGTTAAAGAGACTCACCGATTTGCATTTTCAAATGTTGGGGCTCAGATATAATGGGAGTCAATGAGAGTTGTTTTATTGGTTTTATTAAGGCTGGCACACACTACAGGATTTTTCAAACCTTCACAGATTTAGAGACCACACACTGGAAGATAACAAAAGACAGATCGCACAAGATTTCTCTCCTCTGATCTTACAGTGAGGTGTTCACTACAGAGCTCACCACACTATAAGATTCTAAACCGATTCTTCAGCAGACTATCAGGTTCTTCACGCTCAGTATTCCAAATCTAACGTAGTCAAACGTGACTTCAGTGTAAACAAGCATGATGGGAATAACGACGCTATAAATAACGACGTTACTAACGGCGTTCCTTTCTTCAGTAACCAGTAATCTAATTGATTACTCTTCCCATCATTATAACTCCGTTACCGTTGCTGCTAAAAATGCGGCGCGTTACTAGAATTGAAGCTGTTTTTCCATCAGACCATCCAGATCTCTGAGATTTTTTAGGGCTGTTAAAATTGACGCGTTGGTGCAGATTAATCCATCATCATGATCAATCTGATTAAACTTTTTAGCGACGGTAACTCTACTGGTTTGTTTTTACTTCCTGTTCCAACAGTCAGCTGACTCAGCTCGCGTTCTGATTGGCTTAAATCCGGTACACGTGACATCACACACTGAGCGTGCACGGCTGCTCTCAGAGGAAACCCCCACACACTACAGGGTTTATAGTCGCAAAGATTAAACATGTTCATTATCTACGATCTCTCCTTCCGAGCGGATCGAAAGGGACAAAATCCCTCTTAACGCCCCACAGGAAAATCAGACACCATGTCGTTTGCAAACATCCGACAATCAGGCCTTCGATCGTAACGAGAAGATCGGGACCAAAATCGGCCCAATTATCCTGTAGTGTGTACGTTAGAGACTTTAGTATAAAGTCCTGCACCTCCTATATAGATAGTTTACCATTTACATGTTTAATTTATTTCCATCCAACCTGCAATTTGGCCGAAAAGTCCCTGAATTTTTGTCATGTGACTGTTGGTCACGGCTGAGTCCTTTTTGGCTTCATGGTTTCAGTGAAGAGTGTAGAATTTTTAGTTTTTCACAGAATCCGTCCTGAGCGAACATTTTATTTATTTTTTCTCGCATGAAGTGATTTTGATGAGATGCGATGACTTGAGGCTGAGATGAGTAGTTCGAGGGTCGTCGGAAAATTGGAAATCCGTTAAAAATTCTTCTGTTTTTGCAGTTTTTGGCTCTGATAAATGTGTAATTTTAGCTATTTTTGAAAAGATAACAGGCCTTTCACACCTGCTGCTGGGTTTCAGGGTTCAGAGGGTTAAATAATAGGACCTGCTTCATCGCTTGTGTCTAAATTCTGCCCTCTGGTTTGCAGGTGGTGGAGCTGATCGACAAGGAGGACATCGACATCTCCACCTCGCAGGTGTCCGACATCATGGTGATGCTGCAGAAGGAGGAGAAGCTGATGGAGAAGGAGAAGGCCAAGGAGAAGGCCGAGAAGGAGCAGGCGGCCACTCTCAACAGCTAACTGGGTTTCTCCTCACAGACACACAGGGAGCGTTTGTAAAAAAAACAAAAAACAAAACATAACAGACCACAGAGACCTTCGTGACTTTCACTCGGTCACAGCGAACTCCGGACGCCGGGTTCATCCGGACGAGTCGAGGGAGAATCACAAGGTAACGGCTGCCTTCTTCGAAACGTCTTTTCACCGTAGATCGAGCTCCTAAAGAAGCGTTTAGCATCGGAAAAAGAGGGCGCGTTGCCTTTAAAATGCACAAAAATCAACTTAAATCATGGTTTCTGGACTGATCATGTATCATATGTGGATATTTGGCTTCGTGTAATTTTACTCAGTTGTTTATCAGTGCAGGGAACAACAACAACAACAACAACGTGGTCGTTCTTCAGACTTGAAGCTGGTGAAGGAGGAATTATGTTTTTGGGAAACTATTATCTGTCATTTGAAGTTGGAGGTGAACCGTCTTGCCTTTCATTTCAATCATCTCAGAGAAATGAGAGATCATTTCTGGAATTTGCACAGTAAACATCGTCACCGTCATTCCACTCACGTTCTTTTTTGTTTCTTTTGTTTCGTCCGTCATGCTCCCCCCCTTGTTGCGAGGTCGTTTGGTTTTCCGGACAGGTAGCTAGAACGGTGGCTGCAACCAAAGACGACGGCAGGTAAAAAAAAAGACTTGAAAATCAGGCAGAAACCTCGAATCAGTGCAGGTTTTAACTCTAAAAATGCTCATCCTGGAAGCGGGAATTACAGTTTGAGGCTCGTCATTCCTTCTGAAAACAGTCGATTTAATGAGATTAAAGTGTCGGATGTTTGTACAAGCCAGCTGGAAGGATCTTGAATCAGCGTAGAAGCACAGAAAATAATACGTGTATATGGAGTTTGTCTGATCGGAGGGAGGCGGCGGCGTTTTGTGAATGCCGGCCGTGTATTTTGAGTTGTGTAATAATCATTCTAGCGTTTTATTTTGTAGGCGAAATGCCAAGTGGCCTTCTCGTGACACGGATGCTTTTGTATATTTATTTTTGAGGAGCTCGACTCGACGCCGATTTGGGATTTTCGGCACATGCAGATTTATGTTGTTTTTGCACCGTTTCCTCAGGATGAAGCGACGATTTGCGATGAATTTATCCTGACGCTTGTCTGTGTTCACACTGCAAGCAGCTTGAGGAATGTATTTCATATACTCTTGATAAAATATGCAATTCAGGGCTGCAACTAGTGATTGTTTAGATTAAATCCTGTAGCCAATCTGTCAGAAATATTCAGAAAAATGCCAGTTATGAGGATTCAGTGTTGTTTTCCTCTAATTAACTGCAGCTAAAGTAAGAAAAAACAAAAATAACAGCTAATTCTGACGTTTTAACGCCAGCAAATGCTCAGACTTCATTACCTAAACCAGTAAAAAACCATTAAAAGTTACTTTTCTGTTGATGGAGAAGATTGATTTGATGATTTCACTGCTATTTTCAACTCATGTTGGCTCGTAGACGTTTAATCATGCAGATAATTAAACCTCATGAATGAATTTATATGAACAAAACTGTAAAAACTCAAATATTCTGATAAAATATGCAATTTAGGGCGGCAACTAGGGATTATTTAGATTAAATCCTGCAGCCAATCTGTCAGAAATATTCAGAAAAATGCCAGTTACGAGGATTCAGTCTTATTTTCCTGAAATTAACTGCAGTTAAAATAAGAAAAAACAAAACTAACAGCTAATTCTGACGTTTTAACGCCAGCTAATGCTCAGAATTTGTTACCTAAACCAGTAATAAATCATTAAAAGTTAATTTTCTGTTGATGGAGAAGATTGATTGGATGATTTCACTGCTATTTTCAACTCATGTTGGTTCGTAGAAGTTTAATCATGCAGATAATTAAACTTAGTGAGTGAATTTATATGAACAAAACCATAAAAACTCAAATATTCTGATAAAATATGCCATTCAGGGCTGCAACTAGTGATTGTTTAGATTAAATCCTGCAGCCAATCCGTCAAAAATATTCAGAAAAATGCCAACTACGAGGATTCAGTGTTGTTTTCCTCTAATTAACTGCAGCTAAAATAAGGAAAAAACAATAAATAACAGCTAATTCTGACGTTTTAACGCCAGCTAATGCTCAGAATTTGTTACCTAAACCAGTAATAAATCATTTAAAGTTACTTTTCTGTTGATGGAGAAGATTGATTGGATGATTTCACTGCTATTTTCAACTCATGTTGGTTCGTAGAAGTTTAATCATGCAGATAATTAAACTTAGTGAGTGAATTTATATGAACAACACTATAAAAACTCCAATATTCTGATAAAATGTTCAAATGAGGGCTGCAACAGCTTAAAATCTATCAAAAATAATCAGAAAAATGCAGATTACAAGGACTCAAGGTTGTTTTCTTCCAATTAACTGCAGGTAAAATAAGAAAAAACAGCAAATTCAGACATTTGAACAGCAGCTGAAGCTCAGAATTTGTTCCTTATACAAGTGATTAATTATTAAAATGAGATTTTCTGTTTATGGATGAGATTGATCAGATCATTTTAGCTCTATTTTGAACTCATGTACGTCCGTGCAAGTTAAATTAATCAGATAATTAAACTTGAATGACTGAATGAAAAAGAAAAACAATAAAAACTCTTGTAATCATGATTAAATATGACATCAGGGCTGCAACTAATCAGTGATCATTAAACCAATCTCTCAGAAATATTCAGAAAAATGCTAATTATCAGAATTCAAAGCCGTTTTTCTCTAATTAGCTGCAGGTAAAATAAGAAAAAACAAATATAACAGCTAATTCTGACATTTTCCAACCAGCTAAAGCTCTGAACTTTTGCTTCTTTTACTTTTAAGCTCGTAGTTAATCATTAAAATTAAATGGATGAGATGAATTAGCGCTATTTTCAACTCATGTTGCTCCGTGCAGGTTGAATTAATCACATAATTAATCCTCATAAATGAAATCCTATGAATAAAACAATAAAAGCTCACATCCTGTGATGAAATATTCCAGTCGGGGCTGCGATTAATGATTATTTTGATTAAATCATGCATCAGATCTTTTGAAAATAATCAGAAAAATGCAAATTACATAGATTTAAGGTTTTTCTTTAATTAACTGCAGTTAAAATGAGAAAAATCTTTTTAAAAACCAGCAAATTCTCTGCATTTTTGCTCACTTGCCACCTACACAAGTAATAAATCATTAAAATCACATTTTCTGTTCATAGATGAGATTAATAATAAGATCATTTCAGCCCACGTTGGTGAAAGTTAGTTAAATTCATCAGATAATTCACTCTGATAAAATATTCCTATCAGGGCTGCAGGCAATGATTAGTTTGATTAAATCTTGTAACTAATCTATGGGAAAAAAAATCAGAAAAATGCAAATTACAAGAATAAAAAGTTGTTTTTCTCCAATTGACTGCAGTTAAAATGAGATAACAACAGAAAACCAGCAAATTCTCACATTTTACAGCCAGATAAAGCTCTGAACTTTTGATTACTAAACAAAATTTGATTTTTCTGATTAATTAGTGCTATTTTGAACTCATGTTGGTCTGTACCAGTTAAATTAATCAGATAATTCAACTTAATTAGAAAATTCATATAAAAAAAAAACAATAAAAACCTGTTAGATTCATATAAAATGACATTAAACAGTTTATTGTCTCAAGAAAAATGTAGTCAGTCTGTCAGAAAGCATCAGAGAAATGCAAATTATAAGAATTCGGGGTTGTTTTTTTCTAATTAACTGCACATTTCTCACATTTGTTAACAGCCACTGCTCAGAATATTTGCATACTCAACACACACAGTAGTAATTAATCGTTAAAGTTAAACTTATTTAGGTTAAATTAATCAGATTAATTAAACTCAATGAATAAATTAATATGGAAAAAACAATAAAAACTCTCTAAACCCAAATAAAATGCAGTCAGTCTGTCAAAAAACATCAGAGAAATGCAAATTACAAGAATTAACTGCAGTTAAAATGAAATAAAAAGCAGAAAACCAGCAACTTCTCTGTATTTTTGGTCACTAAACACTTAAAAACACAAGTGATTAATAATTAAAGTTGCATTTTCTGCTGATAGATGGGATTAATTTGATCATTTTAGCGCCTTTTTCTACTCATGTTGGTCCGTGCCAGTTAAACTAATCAGATAATTCAACTTAATTCATGAAAACAGGAATAAAATCTCTTAAACTGAAGTTACTGGGCCGTGGCTGAGTCTCCCTGCTGTCGTTGTTGTTGTTTATCTCGTTGTTTGCAGTGTGAACCTGCAGTAAGACGTCGACTGGCCTCCATTTGTTGGGTTAGACCGCTGTTTGAAGCCCGGCCGATCCTCCGGGTTGATTAACGGCTCGTCGGTCTCCCAGCAGGCACCGAGCGGCTTCACCAGACGAGGTTCTGGTCTGGAAGCGCTCAAGCCGACGGCTGCCGGGTAAACAGTCGGCCCTTACATGGGCCGCGGCGGAGGGTTGTGTTTGGGGCTGGCACGTCCTCTGAGGCGTAAATCAGCCGCCGGCGTAAACACGTCACTGTGGGTGCTCGAGCCTGACAGGTCGAACTGAGGGCAGCGATGTGAACGAAGGAGGTGAATCTGACCATCACTTTAGCCTCTTCATTAACTTCTATTTAAGCTTTACACCAGGCGATTGTGGCCGTAGAGCCAATTATCCTGCTGTGGTGTTTTATTAACCAGCCGAAGCATTTGGTCCAATATCCAACCTGCAGGAAACCGACAACTGTTTTAAAGTTGAGCTTTTCAGCCATAAAAATAACGAGTTCCAGCTTCACCAATGTGAGGGTTTGCTGATTTTTTTTGTGTTGCGTTGAAGTAACCTGAATATCGTTGGTTTTTCACAGTTTCTAGCACAAGAAAAAGCCATTTTTAATGAGCTAAGATGGATATTCTTTACTTTTTTCCATCATTTTGTGCGTTAAATGCTACAAAAATGAAAATAATCTGGGGATAAACCGATAAAACAGCGTCACGTGTTTGGATCGAGAGATTTTACCAGAACCAGTATGAAAAAAACAACAAATAACATCAAATTCTGACATTTTAACTCCAGCTAATGCTCAGAATTTATTTACTACGCAAGTAATAAATCATTAAAATGTGATTTTTAAGATCTTGGCTCCATTTTCAGCTCATGTCGGTCGGTGCAAGTTAAATTAATCAGAATATCGTTGGTTTTTCTCAGTTTACAGCACAAGAAAAAGCCATTATTTGCAAGCTATGATGGATATTCTTCACTATTTTCCATTGTTTTGTACTTTAAATACTACAAAAATGAAAATAATCTGGGGGTAAACCGATAAACCAGCTTGACGTCTTTGGATTAAGAGATTTCACCAGAACCAGTATGGAAAAAAACAACAAATAACATCGAATTCTGACATTTTAACTCCAGCTAATGCTCAGAATCGATCATTAAAATGTGATTTTTAAGATCTTAGCTCCATTTTCAGCTCATGTCGGTCGGTGCAAGTTAAATTAATCAGAATATTGTTGGTTTGTCTCGGTTTATAGCACAAGAAAAAGCCATTTTTAGCGAGCTAGGATGGATATTCTTCACTATTTTCCCACATTTTGTACTTTAAATGCTAAAATATCTGATCAGATAAATTGATAAAACAGTTTGGCCGCTTTGGATCGAAAGATTTCACCAGTACGACTTATTTTGCAGCTCTTTTTGCCGTCTTAATTCCCTGAAGACTTTAGATCAACAAGAAATAAGCTTGTATTCTTTCCAATAATCCATGCAGTTGTTGTTTTTTGGCAGCTGCTGCTAAATAATCCCATTATTTTTCTGATTAATTTTAATTTTCTGCCATTTTAAAGTCAGTAAAACGTCTAAGAAGTGCCCCCCTGATCTCTCGGTGCCCAAATTTATGCATTAAACCGAGCCCGAAACTTAAAGATGAATTCGATTTATCGTAATAAAACAGAAACGCTTTAATTTTCCAGCTTTTAATGTGACATCTTGGAGGTGCGAGGCTTGACCGATTAAATTTGCAACATAAAACAGGCAAAAATGAGTAAATCCTCACATCTGAGAAGCTGAAACTGCAGATTTTCTTGGCGTTTTTCTTTAAAATCTAAAACAACGCAACTTTAAATCACTCCCAGTTAATAGAAATGCTACATTTTTACACGTTCAGTGCTGCTGCGGACCTTCACTGGAATACATTTCCAGCCACACAGACGACTCGACAGTCATGTTTCTCTCACGCAGCCAGGATGTGATTGATGAAAGAGATCCTGGAGAAGAAGAAGAAGAAGAAGAAGTATTTGTAGGTTCACGTCTCCAAAATGCAGACGTCTCGTATCGTTTAAAGCGTCGCAAAACAAAGGATCCTGCAGCCCAACCGCCGTTTGTATTCCCTCATCTTTGGCTGCAAGGGTGTTGCACTGCGTCGTATAAGCTGCTGAAAATAAGAAGTCTACCTTCATGCAGGGAGGAGGAGGATACAGAAGAGGTGGAATCGGTCGAGGGTTGTTCTGGACGTTCCCCCTTCCACTGCTCCTGTCTAAATGCACTATCCGCCGCTCTGATGGCGAAGCTGCGCCTCAGCCGGCGGACTCGGGGTGTGAACGAGGTCGCGATCGACTGCACGAGCCGTCCGCCGAGATTCCCCGTCGAGTTGGAGCGACCAGAAGAACAAAGTGTTCGAAGCAATAAGTCGTCGGCGCGTCGCGTAGCTTTTAGTTTTGATGATTTCGGTGGGTTTAGGTTGTTGAATAATCAGTGTAAAATTGGTGATTTAGAAAAAAGCGCCGACCGTTTGACTTCTTATTTTAATACTCGGGGGCTGACAGCTGAGGCTTTTCAAGAGCAGATGTCCCCCCTTTCTTTTCCTTTTAAAAGTATTTTGCACCATCCATCACGACAAGGAAGCCACTTTTTGTAGAACATATATATTAAAAAAGAGGAGATGTCTTGGAGGTAGAGGCAGCTGAGGACGGATGACTGTTTTTCTCAGATTTACACTGGAATTAAACGTAAAAAAAAGGTGCGGAAAGTGTAGATTTTACCGCGTTTTTAACTAGCAGTGCAGCCACCGGTGTTTTAAAACGGCAAAATTGTGCTAAAGGTGTGTTCAGGAAGAAGAGGAAGCAGGTTTTTTTAATGAAAATTGAACAAATTTTCCTGCGCGACTCGTAAATAAACTGCAATTCAGGCTGTTTCGTTATTCTTTTTCTGCATTTTCCTCTCGGATTCATGAAATCCAAAGACGTGTTTCCTCCATTCCCTTCCCTTGACGCTCTGCCTGCTGCTGCTTCGGCTTCTTTCTGAACACACCGAGAGCAAAATCCCAGCCCAGAAATGTTAAATGACATTAAAAACCCCAAAGTAGAGCTTCAAAGTGAGCTCTGGAACCAAAAAAATGAACCCAGTGTTGAAGTTTTGGAAAGAAAACTAAAAAAAAAAAGCCAAAAAATCAGGAAAAACGTCTTGAGAGTTGCGAATAGATGCAGTATGAGATCTTATTTTTTGAAATTGTATTAAATATATATATATATATATCTAAATATTAGTCGGTATGGAGTAAAGCTGTAGCCTGACAGGTGCTCGTTTGGAATAATTTTTGTTATTTATTTATTTAATCAAATTTTCCATTTTTTGTTTTGTTTTTTTTCTCATCATCCCATAGTGGAGATGATGATGATGATGATGATGATGATGATGATGTTGTTCAGGACTTGATTTGATTTTTAGTTGAATGTCTCACAAGTATCGCTTTGTTTTATTTCATCCTCTTTTTAACACAGACTTTGTGTTTATGTACAGAAAAGCATCACTTACAACGTGAACCTCACGTGTTGAATAAATCGTGAACCATCCCCCGTTTTTCATGTTTGGTTTTCTTCATTTTCCACTCGTCCATGTGTCGTTTTTAAAAACCATCCACCCAACATCTTCTTGCTGTTTCTCATCCCAAACCCTCATTCCTGAGTCCTGAATCCTCCGAGCTCGACGACACTCCCCCTGCTGGAATGCTGCGACACTTTCAGGGTCCGCGTGTAAAGCAGTTATTTGAAAAGAAATCCATCGTTTTTAACCCTTTACATGCGATCGGGCCTTCCTATGCAGCAGGAAAGACAAAGTTAACTGGCGAAAACATGCAATCGGGAGCTGGTGTGTTTCTCTGTTTGCACATGTTGTTCCAGAAAAGTCGTCCGTGGAGGCTCAGGACTAAAGAAATGGAAGTGTGTTAGATGCATTTACGTAGGGATGCACGATAACGCCGATTTCGACCGATAATCGATAATTGTATGCTTCTTGCAGCCGATAACCGATAATGTCAACCGATTGGGTTCGTGGGTGACACCAGAGCGTGACACCAGAGTTGGCAGGTCCGCCTACTACAACCACGGCAGCGTTGTAGAGCCTCATCGGTGCACTAGAGCCTTGGCGACACTCGGCAGCGCTCGGCGACGCTCGGCAACGCTCGGCAGTGCTCGGCAGCATACTACAGCTTTAGCAACACTTGGCAACACTTGGCAGCGCTCGGCAGCACTCGGCGACGCTTGGCGGCATACTACAGCTTTAGCAACGCTCAGCAACGCTCGGCAGCGCTCGGCAATGCTCAGCAGCACTCAGTGATGCTCGGCAGCATACTATAGTTTTAGCAACACTCGGCAACACTCGCCAGCGTTAGGCGACGCTCGGCAGCACTCGGCGACTCTCGGCAGCGTTCTGCGATGCTCGGCAAAGCTCGGCAGACCCAGCAGCTGCGCACACGACTATTCGAATATCAAAATTATTATCCGAATACCACCACAACCAACCAATATTTCGGATATTCCAATATTCGGGACCGGTCCTAGTGAAATGTCTTCTTCTGACAAGTTAAACACTGGTCAGTGCCACGCCATGCTGCTTGTTTTTCTCTGCCCGCGCAGTCTGATGACATCACACACATGCGACAGTACCGTCAGGGAGGGGAGGGGTTGAGGAACCAGGCATGAGGACAAACCACAACACACAGACCAACGGCAAAGAGTCTTTATTATTATCGGCTCATTTTATCGGCTGATTTTTTTTATTATCCGAATTATCGGAATGACGTCATGATTGCCAAAATTAACCGATAATTATCGGACGCCGATATTATCGTGCATCCCTACTTATATGGTTTTGGATCAAGTCTTGTGGTGGATGAAACCTGGACTCTGGAAGCTACTCTTCTTTTCGTTGAGTTAGTCGTCTCTTTCTACGAACCACAAACCTCCATCTATGATTACTGATGGTTTTCTCCGCCCAATAGATGATAAAATATCTACTACTATTTGTTTTGGAGGTCAGGAACAAACTATTTGTACCTAAAATGTTGGAGAAGCCTCGGTTCTCGGTTTACCCAACATCATCTGTGCCCTAATGAGGGATGGAACTCAACATTGCACAAGTTTTAGTAGGTTTTCCAGAAGCAGGTTTCATCTTTGAAGTCATGCTCTTGATCCCGCAGCCTGTCAGGGACGATGACGATGAAGCGTTTCCACCCTGCAGACTGTGTGTTCCAGTAATACGATTAAACTGAAGCCAGACGAGCTGCATGCATATCGGCTGTCGCACCCTGAATGTTGAGATCTGAGATGCCGGTGGAGAAGCTGCTCGCTGAGGCGTCGCTGTGAGCCGATCCAGACGCCGTGATTTGGTTTGCTAGGCGGGAAGAGGTTCTGAAGAAAGTGGGAATTCGTGATAAACAGCAGTAGAAGAAGATGATGTCGGAGCAAAACCAGTTTCCAACCGCTGAAAAAATGTCAAAGGGGAGAAAGAAACAAACAAAACTTTCCTCATTTATTCGAGAAAAATGGTGAGAAGTTTTCACGAAAGGTTTTAAGCTAAGAAAGTTGTAATTATTCTTTCTTGTCAGCTGGTATGGACCATGTTTCATGTTTCAGCTGATCAGTTATGTGAAAAAAACATTCGCTACGACTTTTAGAAAAGGTCTTTCCATTTCCTATGAAGCTCATTACCCTTCTTTTTTTTAAAGAAGTTAAAAAATGACCTCAAACAAGCGTAAAAACTTCTCCACAAGTTCTTGTAAGATAAGAAAGCCAAATCAAATTGACCATGATTCAACATTGAAAAGCCAAAAAGGACAAAATACCACATGGGTTGAAAACTTTTTATAGAAGCAGCATTCAACGAAATTCAACTTGGATGTCAGATTTGTTTCTGGGATTCTTTGTCTGCAGAAAACTAGACCTTAAAATTTAAAAAATGTTCCTCTGGCTGACATTTTGAACACATTTCATGCCTTTGTGCTGCCTTAAAGACATCAAAATAACCTTTAACACTTTTAATTTTTAATGAATTGGCATTACTTTGTAGAAATCTGTTCTCACTTTGACATTAAAGAGTCTTTATTTGCGAATTCTTCTAAAAAAAAAAGAGCCAAATTAAATGGTTTAACATTTGAAAAACAATAGAGTGGAAACTTCTAAGCGGGTTAAATACTTTTTATAGGAACTTTATTTGAAGAAATTTAATGTAGATGCCAGATTTGGCCGCTTCATTCTGATTCCGATTGTTTCTGGGATTCATTTCTGGAGAAAACTAGACTTTAAAATTTAAAAATGTTCCTTTCGCTGCCATTTTGAACTCCTTACAGGCTTTCATGCTGCCTTAAAAACAGACAAACAACCTTTAACAAGTTTAATTTTTAATAAATTGGCGTAACTTTGTATAAAGGTATTCTCACTTTGGCATGAAAGAGTCTTTATTTGTAAGTTCTTCTCAAAAAAAAGGCCAAATTAAATGATTCAACGTTGAAAAGCAATAAAGCGGGATTTTTAAGTGGGTTAAATACTTTTTTATAAGAACTTTATTTGAAGAAATTGTCGGTAAATATCAAATTTGGTCGCTTCATTCTCATTCAGATTGTTTCTGGGATACTTTGTCCAGAGAAAACTAGATTCTAAATTTAAAAAATATTCCCTTTTGTTGCCATTTGAACTCCGTACAGACTTTTAACATGAAAACAACTTTTAACACTTTAATTTTTTTAATAAATTGGAATAATTTTGTAGAAATCTTTTTCTCACTTTGACATGAAAGAGTCTTTATTTGTAAATTCGTCTTTAAAAACAGCCAAATTAAATGATTCCGCATTGAAAAGCAATAAAGGTAAAAACTTCTAAGCAGGTTGGATACTTTTTGTGGGCACTTTATTTGAAGAAATTGTCTATAGATGCCAAATTCAGTTGCTTTATTCTCATTCGGATTGTTTCTAACGTTCTTTATTCAGAA
Organism: Dascyllus trimaculatus; assembly: GCA_024666655.1. Classification (NCBI taxonomy): domain Eukaryota; kingdom Metazoa; phylum Chordata; class Actinopteri; family Pomacentridae; genus Dascyllus; species Dascyllus trimaculatus. The sequence continues at coordinate 27,785,121 of CM045462.1, read as the reverse complement.
AATAGATTTTAAAATTAAAAAATGTTCATCTCATTGCCATTGAAACTCCTTACAGGCTTTCACGCTGCCATTAAAGCACAAAAACAACCTTTAACACTTTTAATTTTTATTAAATTGGCATTACTTTGTAGAAATCTGTTCTCACTTTGACATTAAAGAGTCTTTATTTGTAAATTCTTGTCAACAAAAGCCAAATTAAATTGATCACGATTCGACGTTTGGTAACTTCACTCACATCCACATTACTTCTGGGATTCTTTGTCCAGAGAAGAATAGATTTAACTTTTAAAAATGTCCCTATTGCTGCTTTTTCTAACTTACTGCTGCCTTAAAATTATAAAAACAACCTTAAAAAAATGTGTGTTTTCCTCAGTCGAGTGCATTTCTGCTGAAAATAAGCAGAATCTGTTTGGCGAAATTCAAAGAGCAGCCGACAGAGATCTGAGAAACAAGTCGACCTGAAGCTGCTGAAAGCTGAAAACACCCTGTAATAATATTCAGCTTCGCGTTTCCCCGCTTTTGCTTCCATCCTTCATCGCTTCCCGTCGAGAATCAAAGATATTTACAGCTCGCTCGGTTCAGCAGGTGCACGTCGGAGGTTTGTCGGCTCACAGCGACGGCGTTTTTCAGCCCCGGAGCGTCGAGCTGATGAACTCGGGAAGCTTCCTGCTGCAGGGAGTTTGAGCTGTCTGAGCTCCGGCGTTCTGATGAGGAGGTGATGATTACAGAGGAGGAAAAACACGCCTCGGAGGCTTTAAAAACGACGATGCTGACAGTTTGGTGCGTGTAATTTGTAGATCTGGAAGCCTTTTATTTCTAAAAGTTCACACTGGAGGTCAGCTGCCGTATTTGCAGCTGCTTTTTGTCCAATTTCAGCAATTTAATTCAAGAAAAATGTCAAATATGAGGGTTGGAAATGGGTTTTTGCACTGAAAATCAAAGCCTTTACCCTGAATTTAAACTGTAAGGCACCTTGAGTGGAACTGAATTTGTATGTTCGTAGTATTTTTATGGGAATTGAGTGTTTGAAGGCTGAGAGGTGTTTCTTTATATAGAAAAACCACTATTTTAGAGAAGCATGTCACTGTAGGAAGCTGATGGCTGGAGTTTCGGAGATGTTTTGCAAAGAGGAAATGCGTTGTTGTAAATACGAGATGATATATCGGATATTTTGGAAGTAACTAATCCGACATTCCCGCAAAAGTTACATGCGGCTGGAAATATTTAGTCAAATTAAAAACAAGAAAAGCAAGAATTTTTGAAACATGGAGACCTGAGGGGCGTTTTTGTTTGATGTTTTTCCTACATTTCTTATGTCTTGGTTGCACTGATGGGAGTTTTACCTGGAAAACACTGCATTTTTTTTTATGAAATCACTATGCCTCCTTCACTCTTAGACGTAGAAGAACCTCGAGGAACCCTTCTGAGTTCAAACCGGCTCAGAAAAGCTCTTCAAGGAGCTGTTCTGTGGAGTTTGGACTTCTGTTTTGAAGTCATTGCTGTTATTATTATTATAGTGGTTTTTCCCCCAAACATAAGAAAAAATGTATTGGACACTATTTAGTTTTACTTTAAGGTAAATGAGAACCTTGGAATTGGTCAGACAAGATCCTAATTTGCTCAAAAATGCATTTAGTCTACGTTCAGACTGCAGCTAAAGTGACCCAAATCTGATTTTTGTGCCCCCTATGCGACCTGGATCTGATCTTTTCATGACAGTCTGAACCACACAGACCCGATTTTTTAAAAATGTGATCCAGACCACTTGGATATGTGGTCCTGAATCTGATACGTATCTGATCTTTTGCCATCTGTCTGAATGTCCAGGTCGCATTTATCCGACCTACACGTCACTGATACACGACAAACGTCTCTATTCTGTGTTCAAGTAGGAACAAAAACAACAACCATGGTGGACGATAATGTGGAGTCCAGTCAGTGGAGGTTTCAGAGTTCATTAATATCTGGGGGGACAGCTCCAGTCAGGACTAACTCCAGGGGTCTTATCGGAACCGGGCGGTTTTTGAAAACATTTCCAAAGAAGTGGCTGAGCATGGGGATAAACGGTCCTGGATCCATACCAAAGAGAAGTAAAGAGCCTCAGAGCCGAATATAAGGAGGATAAAGACTCAAACAAACGAAGCAGCCGTGGACGTGTTGCTGGTCCACTTTACAAAGAGCTGGACCGCATTTAGGGAGACAATCCCAGCGTTCAGCCAGTAGAACTGTTGGATAGAAGCTTTGCTGTGTGACGTCGTCGTGTCCTCTTCTGGACACTTTTGGGTCGTGTGAAGTTCACACAGGAGATCACATACAAGGAGCATTTAACTGGAAACGTGAACGGACTCACAAAAAAAATCTGAATTGAGCTTTAAGCCCTGCAGTCTGAACGTAGACTTAGACACCCAAATAAACACTGTCCCACAACAAATACACTCCCTCATGCTGATGGAAATCCCAAATGTCACTGGATGAAAATGCACCCCACCACATGGAAACAACATCAACCAATCAGGAACATGTTGAGGAACATGACAATGGTCCAACATGTTGATGTGACCTCCAGACTTCCTACAGCCCATTAAGATCAAGCATCAACAGGATGCAGTGGAACAAGTTGGATTGACAGAGGCCCCACTGCACAAGCCAGAGTACCCAAAGGATCCAGTGCCAACGTCCTGGTTCCAGACCCCATAGGACACCCTGAGAGGTCCTCTGGTCCAATAGTTCAGAGCATTTTAGGGGGACCAACGCAACATTAGGCAGGTAGTCATAATGTTATGAATGATCGGTATAATTCATCATGAGCAGAGTTGTAATTTAGGTAGTCACTGATGGACTTTGGAGCTTTGCCCCAGCAGGAAGTCCTAAAATCTCCAGGTATCTTGTGCTATGTCTGCCCACTGTTCTCGGCAAACCTCGGGAATACTCACATTAGACACTGCACAATAAAATACAGGATGCAGTGGAACCAGTTGGATTGACAGAGGCCCCACTGCACAAGCCAGAGCACCCAAAGGATCCTGGTTCCAGACCCCATAGGACACCCTGAGAGGTCCTCTTGCCCAAAGGTTCAGATCGCAGAACTCTACAAAAAGTCCTCACGAAACCGAGGTTCCTCCAGCAGCCTTAGCTCTCAAAATTAGCTGAAGGCAAGAATCTCCCAAGCATGAAAAGTCCCTCGATTATCTCTAGAGCTCCTCGAGGTTCTTCACATTCTAAGAGAGTCGGCTCAAAAACACCCCAATCATACGTCGGTCTGCTAGAAGTTGTGGTTATCTGCTGCTAATCACCACTTAAATGAGACAAATCAAAGCACTGCAGTGTTTAAGGTCGTGGTTTTGGTTTCAAATGGGTGAACGTGTTCTGTCTTGTGCTCGGATATTAAAGCAAGATCTTTCCATGGTCTGAACCAAGATCTGAAAGAACCATAAAGAGTTCATTGCTACATACCACGAAGAATATTGTGAATACTGTTAGAAAATTAACAGTATTTCTCATTATAGGCCCAGGAAGCATCACAAAGCTCCTCAGATGTGTGTATTAGCGGTGTATAAATGTATGTATGATGGATGGTGTTGGTTTGCCGTTTGTCGCCCTCTACTTTCCCCAACAAAAACAGAGGCAAAAGTCAACCGGAATGTGTCTTAAACTGTCAAATCTATCATGTGTTTCTGGAATTGTACAATGCAAACTAACGACAACTGGTGAAACACATAAGTGAGTGTGTCTGCATGCTCACTAGTATCCTGGTTATGAGTTTGGATCATGTGAAGATGGATTTGTGCTTACGGACGCCTGGTTGTTTCACTTCCTGTTCGCGTAAATCTGATGTCGTCCAGGTTCGGTTTGGTTTTCGGGGCACGAACATTGTTGAAAGTAGATCGTTCCATCTCAAATAAACCTGGCAAACCATCAGACGAGCATTAAAAGCCGAGTTTGATGCATGTTTGATGGGTTTTTTGGGGTTTTTTTCCAACTAGTGTCCATCATTTGCCTCTAATTTTGCCCACAATAAATAAGAGGATTAGGAGTTCCCATGATGTGTACAGGTCTTATGTATAAACGTTGTGCAGCAGTGAGTTAAGGTCCTTCTTTAAAGGGTGAACTGGGCACGCTCAGTCCGAATAGCATGCTGAAGAAGACATAACCACCATTTACCGGGTTGCATGTTAGTTTACAGGTCCGACTGTAACCCCGAGCTTTTGTAAATGCGAAACCTTGGAGAACCTTCCCGCTGAGGAACGACGTCTGTGCGTCTTGTTTCAATGTGAACTGACTGCTGCTCGCGGCGAAGAGGAGGAAGAGGAGCGGCGATAATGTACTTTAGCTTCACGTTGTCGTCGGTGCTTCATGCTGCTGCGCTGGAACTTCCTCACAAACGTCTTTTTACTCAGATCATGAATGAACATCTGTCAAATCAGTGCCTGTGGATCATAATAACTCTGCGTCCAACACGTGTCACTGTTTTAGCTGGTTTTTTTGGGCTTTTATTGTTGTAAACACATTAATTGTTGACATGTTGTTCGCGGTGTCGCCGATGTTTTATGTTAATCTCTCGTTTCCTCGACAACAAGGATCCTGTTTGTTTGTTCTGAGGGTAAAAATGTCACTTTAGAAGTTTAGATTTCAAGCAACATAAACTTTGAAGCTATTTTACGGCTTTTTAGACCAGTAAATAAAAATATAAAGTTATGATTTCTTGAACTAATTAGGACACAGTGGATTTTTCACCGCCGCAAACTAAGAAAGCAAGGCAGGTTCATTTGTACAGCACATTTTGCACACAACTCCAGTTCATGTAAGGCTAAAAAAATACTTTAGAACGTATAAAAACTTAATAAAAAAATCTAAATAAACTGAATTAAAATGGAATAAAGTGAATAAATAAAAGATCTGATCGTCAAAAGTGCACAAAGTCCTACAGATCACCATCAGTCGGTATGAAAAGCACCTTGTAAGTGGAGTTTAATGGCTGTATTTTCACACGTTCCAACTTCCATCGATCTTTTTGAGTTGTGTCGACTTCTGAAGGAGCTACACTGAGTTACAGGAGCTAGCTTTCCCCTCTACAATCAAAGATATTTTAACTACAAGTCTTGACAATTAACAAAACCAAGAAGTTACCTCAAGCTGAGTTTAGTTTTAAACCAACAAATGAGGAAATTTGAGTTTAAATTACACAAAACATGAAGTTGGTGCGACTTTATTGCGTCAAACCAACCTATTAAAATAATGTTTGCAACTTAAAAGGCTCATCTGAATCAGTAGATTTGATCTTGTAATGCGTTTTATGAGCGTATGATAGTCGGACACCAACAAACTGTTATTATATTGTTTTAAAAAATCCCTTAATTACACCTTAAGGGCTTCTTTGGCAATAAATATAGAATAAAAATGTAATGAATGTACATTTTATCATGGTTTATTCTACAGACCTCTGGATTATCTTGACACTGTAACGTTATCTGAAGGTTTCTACATCATATTTGAGTTGCTTCAGACTTCGTAGTTCGAGATTTTATTTAAAGATTCATGGTTCAGACATCTGAATGTTCACATTACAGACAGGAGAGGATGTAAGAGGCGTGAAGTCATATTAACTGTCATTTTACATTCTGCATCGAAGAAGAAGAAGAAGCAGCTTCTTCAAACTGTCGTCTGCTGCAGAATCAACCACACAGTGCTGTTTATCTGTCTGTCCGTCCGTCTGCTTGCTAGTCCTGAAAACACATCTGGGTTGTTCAGAAGCTGCTGTGATCACTTGGCTTAAAACAACCTGCAATAAATCTCTGAACACAGCTTCTGTCTTCTCCCTGTTGGTCTGTTATTGGATATAACGGTTTTAAATGGAGCTGCTCTGCACTTTAGATCACTCTTCTTGCTAATTGTATTTCCCGTGTTTAATGCTTTAATGATGCCTCACTAACAGGCTGCATTCGTTCACGAAGTTCCCCATCTGTTGGGCATATGTCTACTAATTTAACTGTATTGGATTTCAATAAAGGGCTGCAGCAGCGTCGCCTCACAGCTAGAAGATCCCCGGTTCGCGTCCCGGTTAGGACGCCTGGGATCTTCCTGTGTGGAGTTTTTTGTGGGTTTTCACCGGCTTCCTCCCACAGTCCAAAAACATGCTGAGGTTAATTGATGATTCTAAATTGTCCGTAGGTGTGAATGAGAGTGTGTTTGGTTGTCTGTCTCTACATGTAGCCCTGTGGTAGACTGGAGACCTGTCCAGGGTGTCCACAGCCTTCGCCTGAGTCGGCTGGGATAGACTCCAGCCCCCCCTTAGACCCTACAGAGGATTAAATGGTGTATAGATGATAGAGAGACTAAGATTAAATGGCTTCATTACTGCCTCTATTGTGGTGCAATGTTACGTTGAACATGAACCAAACTGAAACCAAAAAAGTAATGAAACTATTAAAACAGTGTGATAATCACCAAAACAGCAAAAGCAGCCCCAAAATCACTAATTTAGTTTAGACAGTCATGAAGTAAAGTTTCCATACATTTGTAAAGACCATGTCTATCATTGTAGTCTAGAGTTTCCAGTGACTCCTAAAAGTTTCTAGGATGGAATCATTGAAACAAATGCAAGAAAAACAATCAGGCATTTTGTGTTTTCATAGATTTATTAAAGGTCTTCAGGAAATATTGCAAAATCTGCTGGATCCAAAATATGCAAATGTGGTTAAACGTCCTTTGGCCATTTTTTTTACTTCAGTTAGGTTCTTCTGGTTTCTCTTTGACTCCTCTGGACAGAATCGGTTCAGTCCAACTAAATGTGTCGTTTTCCTGACTCAGACTTGTTTCTTCAGGTTCTCCGTTTAAGTCAGGACTTTGGGGGGACCAGTCTAAAACCTTCTTTCCAGCCTGATGGAACCATTTCTTTACCACTTTGATGTGTTTGGGCTCATTGTCTGGTTGGAACATCCAGTTGTGTCCAAAATCAACCTGGTCGATGATTTTAAGTCAGTTCAGCTGACTTTGTGTAAAGCTCCAGTTCCTCAGAGCATGATGCTGCCACCTCCATGCTTAATTTTAGGTCTGGTGTTGTTGGGGTTGAAGGCCTCACCTTCTCTCCTCCAGTCTTTGTTCCATCTGACCTCAGAACTTTCCTCCAGAAGGCCTTTTCTTTGTCCATGTGATCAGTGGAGCTTTAAGGTTCTGCTTCTAGAGGAAGAACTTCCTTCTTCATGGAGCCTCTCAGCTCATGTTGATGTCCAACCCTGTGGACACTGACAGCTGTGTTCCAGCAGCTTCTGGTTCATCCAGACCTGCTTTCTGCTGGTTCCTGGTCGACTCCTGACCATCCTGACCAGGTGTCCCTCAGCAGCAGGTGGTAGTTTGAGTTTCCTTCCTGATCGTGCCAGTGAAATAACTCGACCATATACTTTATACATTCTAACACAGATGATTTAAGGATCTGAAGCTGCTTTTAAATGGCTCCAAGTGACTTTCTTGACTTGTTCAATTCAATAATTTGCATTTTCAGATCTTTGCTGATCTCCTCAGACTTTCCGACTGCAGTGTTTGTCCAGTGAGTGGATCAAATAAGCCCTATTTAAATAGGCTCAGGGGAGTCAGCAGCTGTAGTCAATCGTAATCATACACAAAAAGTTAAGAAGCCATACCACTAATAAAACTTTATTAATGCAACTTTCTACATCACTAAAACTGATAATTCAAGTTGTTGTATGTGTAGTTTTGACATATTTCCAAAAGACATGTAATAAATCTATGAATGCATGAAGATACATGATTGTTTTCATGACAAAGACGCATGTATTCCAATGATTCTGTCATAGAAAGTTCTAGGAGTCACTGGAAACTCAAGACTGCCATGATAAACATTGTCTTTATTAGTGTATGTAAACCTTTGCTCACCACTGTAAATATGCCAGTATTCCTCTGCATAAATCACACCTACTGTATATTGTACGCTTGATTCTTTAAGTAAATGGTTCCTATTTAAATTGGCTCAGAGGAGTCACCCGCTGTAGTCAATCGTAATCATACACGAGAAGTTAAGAGGTCACGTCATTATGAAAATTTGATTAATACAGCTTTCTACATCACCAAAACTGATAATTATGTATATTTTTGACCCAGCAGACTTAGTCATATTTACAGGAGATCTATAATAAATCTATGAAAGAACCAAAATGCATGACTGTTGGGTTTGTAGTTTGACAAGGATGCATGTGTGTCAATGACTGTATTAAATGGGGTTTCATGCAGTTTGCAGTTTGGCCACTAGATGTCAGGGTGTGACAGCGTTTCAGAGGTCTGGATGAACCAACGCCTCCACTGCCAGCTTTGGACTTCTTGCTGTGCTGAGTGATGAATGAGTCAAGCAAAAAAAAGGAAAAGAGAGAAAGTCGAGGAAACGGTTCGCCGTCACAGGTTCGTAGCTGCAGGTCAGCTGGAGGTTTCAGAGGTCTGAGGGAAATCCAGTACGGTCAGGTGAGCCGTTAATCGCAGAAACAGAAAACCTAATCGACTGTCCGGGGCCGTGGTTGTGCAGCCTTCGTGGTTTCACTACATTTCCTTGTAGGGAAGCTCCGCCTCAGTGGTATCTCTGGAAGGACAACAAACCGTAAAACTGCTGGAGTGTTTTTGTCAGTTATCGCCGTCTGCCTGTAAACTGGCACCTTGTTGTGCTTGTTTAAAAACGACTCAGGGATTCAGGAGATCCTGAGCGAGATGGTAAAACTGGGATTTGCACAAGACGTCTAGAAAATGCTGGTACATGTGTTTGGATCACCTTGCGTTGATTTAAAACCTCTCAAATGCAGTTATGTAGTAGAGATTTCCTGTTTTTTTTTAGCTCATCTGAAGCCGAATTTCAAATATTTTACCTGTACTATGAAAATGAGGCCCTTTATTTTAACATTTTCATTATTTTCTTATGAATCGTTCCACCTGAAGACAGAAATAAACACCCTGGTCCGTCGTAATTTGTATTTTGAGGAACATCCAGGACCAGATTTCGATTTAAAAACAACAAACCAACCAAAAATCACCAAAACTGTGTGGACAGGACACCGTTATCGAGTGTGTCCAGCTTTTTGGCAGCAGTTTGCGTTTGTCCCTTTTCTTTTCAATGTGACAGGGACATGAGGAAGCTAATTTTCTAGAGCCAAAGTGAAGAAATCCATGAAATAAAATTGAAAATCTGGCTGCAAAGGCGCCTGAAAAAATACACTAAAAACATGAGACTGTCACACGAGGAATACCACTGACTCGACAGTTTAATTTATAGACTTTTTGACCTGCTAATTGCATCATTTAAATTACAGTTTTAATTGTCGGATGAGGATGAGCTGGATCACAAGCTGCAGTTCCTTAAACGGCCACTTGGGGCTGCTTCAGAAGCGAGTCAATCCCCATAGACCTCCATGTTAAAATGCTCAGCTATACAGCAGAAATAAACATGTTTAAAGCCTGATACGAAATATGTTTTTGGTCTCTCGAGCTTCTTTCACAGTTCATGATCATGATAGAATGAGAATCTTTATTTAAATCAACCTTTTAGATTGTATTGTGGCTCAAAGTTATGCTAAATTAAAGGGCGTGGCTGCTTTAAATGCTTCATGCTCCAAGAACTGATTGAGCAGGTTTGACACGTTGTACCACAAAAACAACAAAAAAGAATAGAAATTTATAGTTTCAAACTGGTTCTCCTGACATAAAAGGGAATTTTCGGGCTTTTATTTTAATCCTTCCTGTGATATCGTCGTGCGAAAATATGCTGAAACTTTAACTTCACAGATACCATTTTAAATATCCGTAGTTTAAGATAATAAAAAAGTCTCAAGTAAATCCGTCGAGCAGAGAAACCCTGATGATTTGAGATGGAAAAACCCTGAAGAGATCCAGTTTTTACGGACATGGATGCAACCAGCGAAGGCCCGAACCGCCATGATTGTAGTTCTTCTATGTCAGCTGTAGTTTTTGCTGTTTTCTGACATAGAATGCTTCATGTTTTTCCACAAAGACCATAAAAGAAATGCACCCCTGTGCAAACGTCACGTCTTTTTTTGCACGACAATTACATTTTGGACTACATTTCTTTTCAAAAACTACAAATTCTGTATTTATGTGCAGGAAACTCAGACAGTAAAGGCTCAGACCTGCTTATTTAAAGCCTGAGTGCAGTAGGGAGTAAAGATGGCAGCCTTACAGCTCTGCTTTCGGCTCACTTTAGGTTTAATATGTGAGTTTAGCAGCCCTGAGCTCTGCAGCAGCGTCTCCAGCCCTGACTCTCCTCCAGACCAAACACTCATCCATCTCCGTCAGCTCTGACCCCTGTTCTCTGGCTGCTCCGAAGGCCACCCAGCCTCTGTGGTCCTGACAGCATTGGCATCAGAGCGACGGGATCAGCGTCTTGGAGCGATCCAACCGACAGGCCTCGCAGTCACACTGAGATTTTAAAGACGCCATAAAACTCCCCGAACTTCTCACAGTGGTTCGGTTTCTCTGCTCCGCTGCTGCTACATGGACAGTAGCGCAAGGTTTAGTTCAACTTCTGACTGGGAACTTCTCAAATCTTTACAACCGTAGCCTGAAACAGCAGCAGGAGGAGTTTTCAGAACTTTATAGAGTAGTAACTCAGCTCTGCATGGCTTGATTATGTTTCTTTATCCCAAATATGCATCTGATCAGTGAAAACTTGCCTGTTTTCTTCATTTATTTGCATTTTTTTTCTAGATCTGCCATAAATAACAAGGTAGGAGAGCTCGTTTTCCTTTTGATTAAGTGTTTTTCCTGTGTCACACACATACATTTATCAGTTACTAGAGCCTTTAAATCTACTTTTGTGAAAATAAACTGTACTGAAGCACCACTGTAAACCCTCAGAAGCTTTGAGATCAGTGTTTTTCATGTTACCATTGGGTCAAATATGACTTGTGAAAGAAGTCCCTTGTAGTGATGAGAATTATCACCAACATGCTGCCTCTTTTCCATTATTTTAAAAAGGAAATTAAAAGCATATCTATTTAAAACGGCTTTTAATTTGTAGTAATGCTATAGCTTGATACTTTACTGTTTGTTTTTCGATTTTAATATTAGTTTTTTAAATCATTTCTATCCCTGGTGATGTGTGAGGGGCCCAGCTTTATCCCTTAAACCCTGAGTTTCTGGTCCATTTTTTTACGCTCCAGTTGCGTTTTTGTCCACTGTAGACTAATTTCTCACTGCAGTATAAGGTCCTGCAAATCTATGGAAACAGAACAGCCATGACTAGAGGTGGAAAGAACTCAGAAATGTCCTCTGTGCAGCTTAACAAAGTTATAATGCCCCACATCGAGCAAAAAAGGTGTTACGAATACTTAAAATAAAAACAATGCTGCATCTACATTGCATAGATGCTTTACTGTTTACGATTTTACCACTGCTTTTCTCTCCACTCTGTTCATCAGCTGTGGAAACGTTTCACCGTGGTGAATGGATCTTCCAACAACTTGCTGCTCTGTTTACTGTTTTTGAGCCATGCTACATTTATGTTATTGATCCAGTCGGTTCATTTTCCTCTCAGCTTCTCTCATTTACTTCCATACATGTTTCTTCCCCATGCTAGGGAAACACTGCCTGCAGTTCAGCCGAGTCGTCACCGAAATTTTTGCCATAGTGACTGTTGGTCCTGGTCGAGGCTTCTCAGACGTGTCAAGAATTTTTTTTGAATCATTATTTTTAAAGAATTTAGCACAAACAGTTTATTTTTGGTGAAATCTTAAAAGCGACATGCAGACATATGATATAATTTTGTTGAAATATCCCGATTTTCAGCACAAAACTTGTTAATTTTCAAGACAGAACTGCACATCATACTTAATTCGTTCAAAGACTGTCAGAAAGGTAATAATTTAACAAATTTTTCTGTTTTTACAGTTTGTCACTCTGATGAATGGTTTAAATTTGACATATTTTTTAAACGTAACATGTCTTTAGGCTCAAAGGCTTAAGGTGTTTAGAGATTTCTTGATTTTCTTTCATGCAGGTGAAGCCAGCAATAGAGGAATTCATCTTCTGGTATTTAAAGAGATGCATTTGTGTTTTAGGTTCACTCTATTATTTTCTGTATATTTACCTTCGCCAAGGAGGTTATGTGATGGCCGGCGTTGGTTTGTTTGTTTGTTTGTGTGCAAAATAACTCGAAAAGTAATGGATGGATTTGGATGAAATTTTCAGGAAATGTGTGAAATAGGACAAGGAACAAATTATGACATTTTGGGACTGATCTGGATCACCATCTGGATCCATGATGTTTTTTTAATGTAAGTGTAACCAGGTGGACAATTAAATGCGGTTTACTCTAAAAGCCACCAGAGGGCACTCTTGTTTTTGGGGTAAACCCCTGTGACCACATGACATTTTGGGGCTCCACGCGACAGACAGCGACAATGACGGAGTTCTCTTTCCTTCCTGAGCGACATACGCACAGTTGGGCCGGCATTCTTATCTCCGGTTGTCTAAGAAGCTGGGAGGCTGTTAGGAGCTGCCGCGCTAGAGGCCGCACCTGTTCATTAGGTCGGATAGGGTGAAGGCCGCATTGTTGGTAGGACATTTGAACTGTATGTAATTACATTTGCATCTGTAACGTTCCATAGAAAATATGTGAACTTGGAGATTGTGTTGGGGGTGGACTGAAGCTCCTTGGCGGAGGTATGAGCTCTCTGAGGGCTTTTCTAGTTATTCATTTTAATCACAGTCATAAAAAACACTGAATAGAAGCCAAGACTCGACTGCCCCGCCACCAAACCCCCTGAATCAACCATCTGAGCCTCTGGATTAATGACGAGCCACCAGAGTGTGAATGCAGGTGATGCGTTCAGGTGATGACTGCGGGCCGAGCGTTTGGCTGCCCGCTCAGCTTCACAGTTCCGTGCAGAGAGACGCAGCGTCGTCCTGCAGCTGCGAGGCCCGACGCTGGTTTTGAAATCGGGGGGGTTTTCTGGCCGCCGTGCAGCTGGACGCTCCTCAGAGACTCATTAAGGGTCCTGGTGGGTTCTGGTGTCCTGGTGGCATCGTCGACGTCGGCTGACAAACGCCAGGGAAACAAAGCGACAACCTGCTGCTGAGTCGCTGGCAGCAAAACTGATCCGTGTTTGTGTGATCGGTTGTGTTGGACGCCGAGGATGTTTGATTACTGTGTGCATGAGTGTGTGTGTTGCGGATGCACAGTTATACAGGTGTGAGTGTTCAGGTGAGTTTGGGTGGAAAATCTGGACATTTTGCCAAATTTATGAGAGAATGTTTTACCCAGATCTACCTCCAGACAACATTATTGATATTTAAGAGCCTGGATTAGGTTTAATAGCGTCTTTAGTTGGATGTAGATTATATAAAATTCTTGTTTTCTCCAATAGGAAGCAGCGAAACACTTCACCGGGACATTTCTGTAAGTCTAAACTGAAATGAATGACTTAGAGTATTTCTACACTGTGGTACTGCTACTTTAAGATCCGAGTACTTCTAAACATGTGAAAGTCCAGATTTTCCACCGTTGCAGCTTCATGGCTCCTTTTGGCCTCCGCTTAAAGTGACTCGTCGTTTCTCACTGAGAAAAGGTGACTCATCATATCGTCGGTGTGTCGAGGAGCTTCGTGATTCAAGCTCTGCGGAGTCCATCTGTCAGCTGTTGGGTTTCATCTGTCCGTGTGAATATTTTCATGTTTCGGTGATTTTTTTTTTTAACGACTCGCGTTCCCCGTTTGGAGAGGAATGACCGACAGGTGAACTCAAAGCTGTCAACACATTCCTCATCCTGAGCCCCTTTATGTCAGCTGATTTAGGAGGATTACGTGCAACACAGACTACAAATAAGAGTGTATTGTCTCTCATTCTTGAAATACCTTGAATGCACACAAAATACTTCCATATTTGCATTAGTTTGCAAAAATAATGCAACATCAAAATGAAGAAAACTCAATATTTAATGCAGTGGAGTTTGCTGAAATGATAAGAACGAAAAATTTCAGCTGCAAACTCAGATTTAGAACAGGGAAGCAACCTGAGCTGCCATGTTTGTAGTTTCCCCCTCATTGGCTGTAGTTTTTGTTGTTGCTTACAAATGAGAATCAGGGCTTCTAACTGTTGTTTTCTAATATGAAATGCTCAGTGTTTTTCAGAAAGACTAGTAAAAGAAATGCTGAATAAGAGGAGAGATTGTAAATGTCACCTTTTAGGGTCTTTATATTGCACAAAAACGACATTTTGGACGACATTTCCTGAAAAAAAAATACATTTTGGAGTACGTTTCCTGGAAATACTACATTTTGGACTACATTTCCTTAAAAAACTACATTTTGGACTACATTTCTTTTTTTAAAATTACATTTTGGACTACATTTCTTTAAAAAAAAAAAAAAATACATTTGGACTACATTTCCTGAAAAAACTACATCTTGGACGACATTTCCTTAAAAAAACTACATTTTGGACTACATTTCCTTAAAAAACTACACTTTGGACTACATTTCTTTTTTTAAAATTACATTTTGGACTACATTTCTTTTTTTTTTTTAAAAACTACATTTTGGACTACATTTCCTGGAAATACTACATTTTGGACTACATTTCCTCAAAAAACTACATTTTGGACTACATTTCCTTTAAAAAACTACATTTTGGACTACATTTCTTTTTTTAAAACTACATTTTGGACTACATTTCTTTTTTTAAAAAAACTACATTTGGACTACATTTCCTGAAAAAACTACATTTTGGACTACATTTCTTTAAAAAAAAAAACTACATTTGGACTACATTTCCCAAAAAAACTACATTGTGGATTACATTTGTATTAAAAAATTACAAATTCAGAATGCTGATGCACAGTTACTTTGTCAGGTTTGTGTGTTTATAAACAGGAAACTCCACCTTTCCAGAAGCTCCTCTCCTCCCCCCTCCACCTCCACCTCCACCTCTGCAGGCAGGTGACCAAAGGACACACTTTTCAGAGATTTTACAGCTTTGGACGACGGTTCATTTGGCAGAGCTGCGACTGGACGACCTGCCGACACCTTGGCAGCCAAACAGACGAGACCTTCTGAGAGCCGTTTTTTTTCCGGGGGATGGATGGGGGTGGTAAAAGGTGGAGGGAGCCCCCCACCCGACTCCCCTACGACTCCCCCCGTCTTTCCTCCACATGAGTTCAAGCAAGGTGAGGCGGCGAGAGGTGGAGCTTCGCCTTTTTGAAATGCATTTAAGAGTCTTGCAGGATGAAAGCAATGAGAGGAGGAAGGAGGTGGAGGAGGTGGAGCTCGCCTCATTTAGCTCTGCACATTCTGGCAGAAGGGGGGAGACAGGTGGAGTCCCCCCCTCCTCTTATTCTGTGTAACTGCATTTTCATCTCTGCAGCCAAGTCCAGTGTGTTTGAAGGGCATCCACTCAGAAACAGTCTGCGGAGGTGGAGCGCTGCCAGAACGCTGCTGCTGCTGCTGCTGACGAGAGAGAAGCTGTCAGTGATGGAGGCAGAGCAGCTCCACCCAGCAGCACCAGCAGCTCCATCTCACCCACCAACACCAGCAGCTCCATCCCCACCCAACTACAACCAGCAGTCCCATCCCCACCCATCGACACCATCTCTAACCACGAACACCCGCAACATCCTCACCACCACCCACCAACACCCGCAACATCCTCACACCACCCACCAACACCACCCACCAAAGGTCCATCCAACCCACCAACACCAGCAGCTCCATCCCCACCCAACTACAACCAGCAACTCCATCCCCACCCACCAACACCACCAGCTCCATCCCCTCCCACCAACATAGTTTTTCCATTCCCATCACCATCCCAACCCACCAACACCGGCTCCATCTCACCCACCAACACCACCCACCAACAGCTCCATCCCCACAAATCAACACCACCCACTAACACTAGCAGCACCATCACCACCCACCAAAATCAGCAGCTCCACCCAACACCAACACTGGTAGTTACCATCCCCACCCATCAACACCAACCACCCATTAACACCAACTCTATCCCCGCACACTAATACCACCCACCAACACCAGCAACATCCTCACCACCACCCACCAACACCATCCTCACCACCACCCACCAACACCACCCCCTATCACCACCCACCAACACCAGCAGCTCCATCACCACCCACCAACACCATCTTCACCACCACCCACAACACCACCCCCTATCACCATCCACCAACACCATCTTCACCACCACCCACCAACACCACCCCCTATCACCACCCACCAAGACCAGCAGCTCCATCCCCACCCACCTACACTAGCAGCCCCATCCCCACCCATCGACACCATCTCTAACCACCTACACCAGCAACTCCATCCCCACCCACCAACACCAGCAGTTCCATCCCCACTCACCTACACCAGCAGCACCATCACCACCCACAAACACCACAAACCATCACCACCCACTGATACCACCCACCAACACCACCCACCTTCACCACCCACCAAAGGTCCATCCAACCCACCAACACCAGCAGCTCCAACTCCACCCACCAACACCAGCTCCACCCCCACCCACCGACACCATCTACACCCATCTACACCAGCAACTCCATCCCCACCCACCAACACCAGCAGTTCCATCACCACCCACTGATACCACCCACCAACATCAGCAGCTCCACCCACCTACACCAGTAGTTCCAATCCCCACCCATCAACACCAGCTAGATAATTACTGTTATTTGAAAAAGTAACTAACAAACGTGTGTCATGAATTTTAAAGATCGTGACAATTTTTTTTTTGTTATTTTACAGATTTACATGCGAGATTTTCAGGAGTTTCATTAACTGCATTTCTTTTTTTACATCGTATGTAAACAGAGTTTTATAGTTGGCAGCTTCATGAAACCGTCAGACAAACAAATACCTTGTTTTAAAAAGCAGCAACAAACAAAGACCTCCCAACAAAGATAATTAAAGCAAAGCAGAAAAATCACCGTCTATGATTAAATCCCCTTTCAACAAGTCAGTTTAAAATGTCAGGATCTTTATATCTCTTTGGTCTAATTGGCTTCGTGTTGTAGTATTGTCTTCCTGAGCATCATCTCTTGTAGACTGTCTGTCAAAGCAGTTTGTAAACTCTAAATAAGTGGTTATTATATGTATGATAGCATGAGGTGTGACACTGCAGCTGCTTTATACTATATTGTTTCGTATAACACTCCACTCAGCGTCCTCCAGTCGGTGTTATTTCGTGTCCGAAGTGTCTCATTACTTCCCTCGTCTGCAGTCGATGATTTCGTGTTTCTGTCTGCAGGTTTTTGCATGGCCGACCCCCGTCAGTCGGTTGATTGGTAATTTCAAGGCCCCAGCAGGTAAAAAATCCTGAGTATAAGCAACAAATGAAGCAATTTAAGCCTCTCCTCGGGCTGTAATGGAGTCACATGAATAGTATATGTGCAGGGAAGCTGTCAGCGATAATATGAGATCCAGACCGGAGCAACTGAGTGTCATTAGAGGGACTTGTCTGGTGTCGGTTTCAGGTGTGCAGTTTGGTTGTGCAGGCACGGCACGTTTGTACATTTGAATTCGGCTGTGGTTTATACATGAACATAAAACATGCATTCAACCTGCATTTTCATGACGCAAACTCAGATTTGCAACACGAAATCATTTCCTCTCGCCAATTACGACCTTTCTCATTATTAACAGGACAAATTTCTGATGTAACCCACACATGAACCTGCCGCCATGCAAGCTCTGCGACTTATATATTTGCATTTTGCTCACTTGTTTCCAGCTCAGTTTAATCTAAAGTCTGTGCAAATTGCAAACTTGTGTTCAGAGAGAAAGTGATGCATGTTTTTGTAGCGTTCCTCGAAAAAATAACGAACATACTGATAGCACAGACGCTAGCTGTGGACGAGCTAAAACGCCAACTTTAACCATGTGTGTGTTTTTAAAAGCTCCTTTCAGACATTTTTTCTTTCCCTTCTGTTAATTTGACATCAACCAAATGTGTCAATTTCACGTCTGAATGCTCGCTTTTCTGTAAAAGTCGTGATGGCAGTCTCGCTAGGTCGGACCGAGTCACATTTCTACACCACTGTCAATAAGCCAGAAGTCGCAATGTCGTTAACAGATAAGCATGCACAAGCTTATAGTTGTGGGAAGTGATCCGGAGAAGACTTGTTCAACATTTCTGCACCAGTGTTGGTCCGAAAACCTCCTCGACAAACCTCACTTTGCTCTGTAATTTCACATCTACGGTGGTACAGGTCCACAGGATCCATCGCTTCCCATTCGGTCTATGTGAAACGCCCTGCAATGCAGTCTGGCAGTGTTGCGTTTTGAGAGGTGGGGCGTCATGTTGCCTGCTCCTCATTTGGATAAAGTTGAGGTCCCGACTGCTTTATGCAAGTAAGTAGCGGAGGTCCGACGCCTCACGAAACCTTTGTAAACATTTAAACTGACCGTTGTTATTCTAAAACAAGGACAGATTTGGCAACTGCATGGCTCATTTCTCGATGTTTTTAGAAATACATTTCGCCCAACTGTTGTCATAAAAGAGGGGAAAGTTTCCAAGCGAGCCGCCATGTTGGTCCGGTTTGAAATCCAGGAAAAAAAGAGCCTCAGAGTGACCAATCAGATACAGCCAGTGTTTGAGCTGGGTCAGCCATATGCTCCAACATTATTAAGATTTTTTTAGGCCCCAAGTTCCCACATCCCTATGTCCCCACAGCCCTATGCCCCCACGGACCCAAGTTCCCACATCCCTATGTCCCCACAGCCCCAAGTTCCCACATCCCTATGTTTCCACGGCCCCAAGTTCCCACAGCCCTATGTCCCCACAGCCCTATGTTCCCACAGCCCTATGTCCCCACAGCCCTATGTCCCCACATCCCTATGTCCCCACAGCCCTATGCCCCCTCGGCCCCAAGTTGCCACAGCCCTATGTTCCCACAGCCCTATGTTTCCACAGCCCTATGTCCCCTCGGCCCCAAGTTCCCACAGCCCTATGTCCCCACATCCCTATGTCCCCACATCCCTATGTCCCCACAGCCCTATGCCCCCACAGCCCCAAGTTCCCACATCCCTATGTCCCCACAGCCCCAAGTTCCCACATCCCTATGTTTCCACGGCCCCAAGTTCCCACAGCCCTATGTCCCCACAGCCCTATGCCCCCTCGGCCCCAAGTTGCCACAGCCCTATGTTCCCACGGCCCTATGTTTCCACGGCCCTATGTTTCCACGGCCCCAAGTTCCCACAGCCCTATGTCCCCACATCCCTATGTTCCCACATGTCTCACATTTCTAAGACCCCGTTTACATGGAGGGAAAACGCAGATATTTCCACGCCGTTCGTCACTCCACAGCAACCCCATGTTGGAGTAGTGGTGTTGAGCTCGCCAGCTGCAGGACTGAGTGGCGAACCCCTAACTACCAAGGGAGAAATGTGGGAACTGTGGGAACATAGGGCCTAATTTTGAAAAAAAAACCTTAGAAATGTGGGAACATCGGCACGCTCCCGTTTGAGCGACCTTACGGAGGTGAATCGTTGATTTATGTTAATGAGCATCAAACATCCAAAACCAAAATGTCCTTAAAGTTTACTGCAATGAAGACAGAGTCTGTATCAGGTCAGATTAATGAGGCTCACCAATAATGAATATAATCCAGGTTTTGATCGTAGACGTAACGACAAAACAGGAAATGACGTTTTGTTCATCGCTTCCAGCTGTTTAGGATTATTTCCTCTGAGTGTATTAAACAGCCGCAGCATCAGACAGCAACAGAATCAGTACGAGCATCTTCAAAGAGAAAGAACTGTTTAATTTAAACATGTGGCTCAACAGCAGCAACTTCATTGATTACTTATAATTAGAAATTATCCCCAACATGGAGACAGGATTGATCAGGATTACAGTTACATAGCAGCTAACCCTAAACCATCATAGTCATATTATCATCACACATGGACAGAATATTCAGTGTTTAGGAAATCATAAACAAACTCAGCTGTTAGGTATTTGGACAGTTTGATCAGCTGGCTGTTAGGTTAGATTTAGCCTGTTGTTTATTAGTGCATTATCTTACACTGACATCACTTACATTAATGTAAAAGTGACCCATGTCTGGATGCCAGAGTGCCGTCATTTTGCTGCTGCATCAGTCTGTTAATGTTACGTGTCGGTTCTGTTATTTCCCTCCCTTTTCTTTCCTATTTGTCTCTTTGCATTTATACATCACATCCATAAAGCCCTATAGAGATGAGAGCAAAGTTTTCACTCTGGTCGAAACAATCCATTTGCGGCAGCCTGGACGAATTAGCGTCTAATTGCAGATGTTGCACCACCTTTAAAAACTGCTTTTTATCTAAACACAGAAGAAGACTGTGTGTGTGTGTGTGTGAGGCAGGTTTTTAAAGTCAAGTCGACGAAATGGACTGTCAGCGCCCTCCAGAACCACTCAAACAAGCTTTTTATTAGCCGTCTCTTATGATTAAAGCTTCTAAGGGACGGATTTATGATTGCAGAGACACCCAAACATCATGTTTTTTTTGCAGTTATTCTGTCATCTATAAGCGAAACTGCTTAAAAGTAAAGGAATATAAGGTGCTTGGACTTTGTTAAAGAGAAAGCAGCAAAGTTTCATGGTCGGTAATAGATGGGATGTGAAATAGGGGTTTGCATGTTGTTTTATGTGGTGATACAAGACTCCTACAAATGCAGGCTGTCTTGAGGGTTTGAACAGGTGTCTGATGTGGATATCTTTGGGTGAGGAGTCTGAAAATGTGCACTACCTTCCTTGTCTCACCTAGTAGTAACAAACCCCACACCTAGGTTCGGTTCAAGCGCTCTGGTGGGGCTTTAAGGCCGAGCTTTAGCGCAGACTTCTCACATCAGTCGGGTTAAACGCATTTAGGAACCCGAGCAGAGTCTGGAGGTGTAAGTAACTGCAGCGACAGCTCGGGGGAACTCGGCGTCCTCCCTCAATGTCGGGGAATAGATCTCATTCAGATGGGGATGGATGAGGCTGCAGGCGGAGCCGCTGCAGCTCGGCCACATCGCCATTTGTTTTCATTAAGCAGCCAAAACAGCCCCACCGGACGGAGGAGAAGGCGGACGACCGCGGTATGGATTTTGCGAAGTGCGTCACAACTTTTGAGAAACAAAGCAGACTCTGGAGCAGCTGATCCATGAAAGGTTCAGTCACAAATCACCGGTTTGTGGGTTGAAGTGAGGCTCCGGCAGCAGGATGAATGGTATGTTCCCCTGCTCACTTCACCTGCAGACAGCTGAGAGTCAGTTCTAACAACCTCTCTCTGATTTCCCCGCCATCGAAGTGTCTCTGGAGCTTTATGAGGTTTGAAGTTAGCAGCAGCCTCATTCCCCTCCACAGTAATGTGTTCTGTTGTCTGTGGACAGGTTTGGTGATGGAGTTATATTCTCTGGAGGTGTATTTTTCTTTATTTTTCCTAACCTGAGACAGACACTTAACTGCATGTGAAGCAAAATGTGCCACGAATGACAATTGTTTTGTTTTAGAGCCGGATAACGCATGGCATTTTGAAGCCTGTATGCTGTACTGATATTCCCTGAGGCCAGCTCCTACACAGCTAAACAGCATTCTCAATTACATTTTGAAAGAAACATGTTTTCTACCAGTGAGATAATGTTTGGTTGGAGAAAATGTTCCGCTTTTATAGAGCCACCAAGTCTGTGTTAGGAGAATGGAGGGTTGGTGGTGACATTAAGGCCAATTCATGCTTCCACAAGGGTATGCATGATGTAAATTTCGTCATTCACCCAAGTCCATGAAGGTCTATGTAGACAGGAAAACAAGTGGCACTTAAAACAAATGCTAGTTTAAGTTAGAGACTGTGCAACGAGATTCACATATTTATAATTAAATATTTAAAGAGTTAAAACCGAGATAGTCGCTGTCGGACTTTGGAGGAACCTTGATTTGTACATGCTTTCCATTGACACAGTAGAAGGTCCTAATTTCTCCAGATACCCCGTGTCATCTCTGCCCACTTTGCTCGATGCACCTCAGAATGAATCCCATCAACACACAGCTGCTATATCCTTGTGTCTTCTCCATGTTTGATATGAGGGGCAGTGCGACTTTCTGTGCAGCAGACTGATGCGTACCTATTGTAGTATGGCTAGAACTGCATGTGCGTCCGTTAAGGCTAATTTATGTTTTGCGAAACATCTTAGGCCTGTTTGCGGTAGTTCAGCCTAAAATGTGTCGTCCACATCTGTATAATTCATCATCAGCAATTTAGGTAGTCACTAATGGACTCTGGAGCTTTGACACATCAGGAGGTCCTAATATCTCCAGATGTCCTGTGCATTGTCCATCCACTGTGCTCGACACGCCTCAGGAATGTAATTATACCTAAGCTCTATCGAGCAGAGTTGTAATTTAGGTAGTGGCTGAAGGACCTTTGGAGGTTTGATACAGCAGGATGTCCTAATTTCTCCAGAGATTCTATGCTATGTCCGCCCTCTGTGCTTGCGACACCTCAGGAATGTGATTATTCCTATGGTCCTTAGAGCAGAGTGGTAATTTAGGTAGTGGCTGATGGACTTTAGAGCTTTGACACAGCAAAAAGTCCTAATTTCTCCAGATATCCTGTGGTATCTTTGCCCATTGCACTTGATACACATCAGGAATAATCACATTAACACGTTGCTATAGCACAATCTGTAATTTGTTGCTATATCTCTGGGTTTTTGTCCCATGTTGGACCATTATTCTTAAGTCTGATTCATGCTTTTGGAAAATTTCTTGAACCTGTTCGTGGACGTCCACGTGCTGCCCAAAATTTGGGATCACATGGACTGTATGCAGCACAAGTGTGTTGACTGCAATTCCTGTTATGAAGAGATTCTCTGTTATCCACATCTGTGTAACTTATCATTGGAAGAGTAGTAATTTAGATAGTTGCTGATGGACTTCAGAGCTTTGACCCAGCAGGAAATCCTAAATTCTCCAAATATCTTGTGCTATGTCCGTCCACTGTGCTCGACACACCTCAGGAATGTGGTTATACCTAAGGTCTGTCGAGCAGATTAGTAGTTTAGATAAGACGGACTTTGGAGCTTTGACACAGCACAAAGTCCTAATTTCTCCAGATATCCTGTGGTATGTTTACCTACTGTTCTCGACACACCTCAGGAATAATCCCATTAACGCTTTGCTATAGCCAGATCTGTAACTCGCTACTATATCCTTGGGTTTGTGTCGCATGTTGGAGCATTGGAAACTTTCTTGAACCCATTTGTGGACGTCCACTGGTGGCCCAAAATTTGTAATCGAGTGGACTACAAGTGTGCTGACTGCTCATGGACATGGAGAACAAATGCAATGGTGCCTGAATCAAAGGATTTTTATAAGGAGACACAGTATAAAGAGATTCTCTGTCATCCACATTTATATAATTCACTATTAGAAGAGTGGTAATTTAGGTAGTTGCTGATGGACTTTGGAACTTTGAGCCAGCAGGAAGTCCTAAAATCTCCAGAAATCCTGTGCTATGTCTGCCCACTGTTCTCGGCCAACCTCAGGAATACTCACATTAAACACTGTGCCATAATATATACTTCAGTTATCTAAAAAGACCTAAATCTGAGTAGATAATTTTCTTTTAGACAGATTTATCTTGTAGATTAGTCATAGAAAATGAGAATTGTACAAGTTCCAATTACATATCAAGCATCAAAAAAGCGTGTTTGAGCTAATTTGCTTTATTTAACAATGCAAACATTGCAATATCAAAGCTGAAATGACAGAATGTGCAGCCCTGACACTAATTCATTTAATATCCTTTAGGTCAAACGTTAAATAAAACAGTATTTGTAAAGCTTTCTAAAGGAATGTGCATCACAGAGAGGAGAAAATAAATACTCTTAAAAGCAATGAATACCCCTTCAATAACATTCTTTGTGCCATTTTTCATCATTTATTAGGTCAGTGAAGTTAAAAATCAGATGAAGGACTGTGAGCGTTTAAATCATTCAGCTGCTCAGCGAGAAACTCAGTCCAGTAGATTTATTCTCTTTGTACACTCGACTTAAACACTCACAAGGGCACAAGCGAGTCTCAAAAGATTTCAGCTGAAATAAGAATTAAAGCCTGCGGCTTAACTTATTTGCCATGACATTATGCAGAACTACTGGAGTAGATGTGATTGATTGACTCGGGCTTATCCTTTCAAGTGCGTGGCCACTTATGAATCTCAAATATTGGTGGATTTCACGGATAACCCCGACACTCCGGCTTCACGTCACGCTCAGCTTTATCTCCCTCTGTGGAATTGTGCTACTACAGGTCAGAGAAAACCTCAAGGAGCAGTTGATGAAATTTCATGAAAGAGCTACGAGGAGTTAGTCACACTGCTATACTGGGACACGTGGGAAAGTGGATGCGCCCCCCCTTCGGTTAGCTCACAGCGGCTCAGTGTGAGAGAGAGACCCCCCAGATGTCTCATTAGCTATATCATTAGGGAGACAGCTGGAA
The DNA here is from genome assembly GCA_024666655.1 of Dascyllus trimaculatus. Classification (NCBI taxonomy): domain Eukaryota; kingdom Metazoa; phylum Chordata; class Actinopteri; family Pomacentridae; genus Dascyllus; species Dascyllus trimaculatus. Next base: position 27,760,628 of record CM045462.1, on the reverse strand, counting down.
GGGGGTGAGGACAGCTGACGTGGGGCTGCAGGGGCAGGATTAGCTGGGACTCGGGGTGGGTGGGGGTCTGTGCTGTGGGATATATTCACATCTCATATCCAGTGTTTCAGGGTTTCATGTGATATCCCACAGAGCCAAAAGAAGATCTACTCAAAGTGTTTCCTTAAAAATGAGGACCACTGTGTGAGCAAGTTGACTGCACTCATTGATTTCTGTATGGTTTAATCCCTAATATATAAAATAATCAGGTATAATCACACCTTAATTAACACCAGAGGGTCTTAACTGCAATGTTTAGTCCTGTTATGTTACTTTTATAATGCTACTACTATTAGAAATGGCGGTCATTGTCTTGGATGTGCTACTAAAGAACATAGTTTTGACTCATTTGTCTTGCTTTTGTTGCATACTTGCGATCTTATTGGTTGAATTTATCTTCTAATTACCTCCGCCATGGAGGTTATGTTTTTGCCGGTGTTGGTTTGTTTGTTTGTTTGTTTGTGAGCAAAATAACTTGAAAAGCTATGGACAGATTTGGATGAAATTTTCAGGAAATGTGTGAAATGGGACAAGGAACAAATGATGACATCTTTTTTTAATGTGGGTGTAACCACGTGAACAATTAAATGCGGTTTACTCTAAAAGCCACCAGAGGGCACTCTTGTTTTTGGGGTAACCCCCTCTGACCACATGACATTTTGGGTCTCCACACGACAGACAGCGACAATGGCGGAGTTCTCTTTTCTTCCTGAGCGACATACGCACTGTTGGGCCGGCATTCTTATCTCCGGTTGTCTAAGAAGCTGGGAGGCTGTTAGGAGCTGCCGCGCTAGAGGCCGCGCCTGTTCATTAGGTCGGATGGGGTGAAGGCCACATTGTCGGTAGGACATTTGAACTGTATGTAATTACATTTGTATCTGCAACGTTCCATACAAAATATGTGAATTGGGAGATTGTGTTGGGGGTGGACTGAAGCTCCTTGGCGGAGGTATGAGCTCTCTGAGTACTTTTCTAGTTTGACATTTGTTTCATGGTAAAGCACTTTGTTTTTAACACACTCTACTGTTGACCTGAGGTGTTTGTAACACCGAAAAACATCCACAAACATTTCAAACCCATCTTCCATCATAATCCGCTTTAGTTTAATGATGCACATCAGCATGTAAACCCTTATTTATATATAGTGTAACACTATTTTTCTTCATAGCATAGCCAAACATGCTATGCTAGTTTTTTTTGTCAGTGTGACATTCTTATTGTTTGTTAATGTAGTTTACGGCTCATTTTTGACAAAACTGTATTACTATTGTATGTTTTTGTAATTTTAATTATCAAAAACAAATCTTATTTTTTTAGATAAAAACTGGAACACAAACATGACAACACAGGTGAAAGACAATAAAAACCCAGGTAATTAACCTCAAGGTGCCCAAAGCAAAAAACAATGAATTACAAAAGAACAAAAATCCCCAAAAAGTATGCAATAAAAGTTAAGTCAAGTCAAATTTAATGATAAAATACATTTGTAGAACAGGAGTTGAACTAAAGTTTTGTGCAATTTTAAATATCAACCCATACGACATAGAACACAAAGAAAAATCTGAATAAAATAAAGAGAAAAAAAACGATACAACACAATAAAAGACCAACAAAAAAACAGGGTTACATACAATACTGATCTTTTTTGACATTTCCCCCCAAAAAGTGTCTCGAAATCTTGTCTGAACATGCATTTTAAGTAAATTCACAACAAATTTGTGTCTGTTAACTCTCCAGTTGTCAATATTGCATTAAGCAGGTATTTTACATTAAAAGAATTGGTTGGTATTGCAGTAAAAAAGCTTGTAAATGCAAAATATGCACAGTTATGGGTCTTTAAATTAATTCTAACAATGTAACATTCAAAGTTAAACCATTATAATGTACTTAAACGCCATGTTTTTACCATGTTGATGTGTCTACATGGTGTTTTTTATATGGTAGTAGACATCATGGGTGAAATCAGTGGCAAACACCATGGCTGAGTGTCAAAAGGGAACTTTTTATGGTGTTACATCGATGGGCTTATATTCATCCATCCAGTGAAACAGAAACGATAAAGTTGGTTGAGGAGGTGCAATCATATTTAAATACTTTAACCTGGAAAAGCTGCTCGAGGAACACGACCAAGAGCTCGGTGCATGCAGTCGGCTTTCAAATTCCCCAGATGTCAATGCAAATCAAGCATCTGTGGGAATCTAGCCGCAAGGTAAATGTTAAAAAGTGCAGTAGAAGTAGTGGAAGGGTATAAAATCATTCTTAAACAGTTCCATTAGCAAATAACTACTGGAGAAAGTGTTCCCAGACGTCATCTTAACAGTCTGCTGTAATTTCACAGGGACCTGGGGGAGGGCACGAACTGTATTCACAGGAGACAGGATAAACAAAACAGTGAAAACCGACTTTAGCGAAGCCACGACGGACAAATTAGGCATTTAGAAGTGCAGCGTGATGAATGAAGCGACTCCTCTCACAGGAGCCTCGGCGCTTCAGTCGTTAACTCGCTCTGCAGTGACTCACGGATCACTCACGGCTAAATTACAGGCTTTCCTTTGCTTATACAGTCGAAGGGGAAACTAATGACGTAGCGGGCCGCAGTCAAGGCGTTTTTACTGTTGATTCATTCGCAGGGTAGATATGGTTTTCTCATTAGAGCATGAAGAGTTGCAACTTCAGCTGCAGACCACAGCGGTAAAAGCCTGGTTTGTGTATATGCTATGCAGGGTGGTATGTGCAATACTGTGTCCCCAAGTGCTTCTTTGTGCTACATTTGAGGTAGACTTGTGTGTGGCAGGTTTGCAAATGCACAGTTAAGAACAAAAGTTTACATACACTTGTAAAGACCATGTGTATCTTGGAAGTCTTGAGTTTCCAGTGACTCCTAGAACTCCAGATTTTCTATGATGCAATCATCGAAACACATGAATCTTTGTCACCTCTATGAGGAGCTTTTGGCCAGAAGCTTCTGGTTGCATCTTCGACCTCTTAACATAATTGGAACCATTTCTTTACCACTTTGATGTGTTTGGGCTCATTGGCTTGTTGAAAACCCCAGATGTGTCCGAGACCCAATCTTCCAGAAGGCCTCCCTCATTGTTCCATTTACTCTGTGTAAAGCACCAAGAGCATCGTGCTGCCACCTCCATGCTTGATGGTAGGTCTGGTGTTCTTGGGGTTGAAGGCCTCACCTTCTCTCCTCCAGTCTTTGTTCCATCTGACCTCAGAACTTTCCTCCAGAAGGCCTTTTCTTTGTCCATGTGATCAGTGGAGCTTTAAGGTTCTGCTTTTAGAGGAAGAACTTCCTTCTTCATGGAGCCTCTCAGCTCATGTTGATGTCCAACCCTGTGGACACTGACAGCTGTGTTCCAGCAGCTTCTGGTTCATCCAGACCTGCTTTCTGCTGGTTCCTGGTTGACTCTGGACCATCCTGACCAGGTGTCTCTCAGCAGCAGGTGATAGTTTGTGTTTTCTGATCGTGACAGTGAAACAACTGGATCATGAACTTAAAACTTAATTATTTGCACAGATGATTTTAGGATCTGAAGCTGCTTTTAAATGGCTCCAAGTGACTTTCTGACTTGTTCAATTCAACAGTTTGCGTTTTGAGATCTTTGCTGATCTCCTCAGACTTTCCCACTGTAGTGTTTGTCCAGTGAGTGCATCAAATGTACCCTGTTTAAATCGGAGGAGTCATCAGCTGTAGTCAATTGTTATCACTTACAAGAAGTTAAGAGGCCATGGAACTAAGAAAATTTAACACAACTTTCTACATCACCAAAACTGTGAAGAAATGATTTTTATATTGTCTTTATAAGTGTATGTAAACTTTTGTTCACAGCTGTAAATCTGCCATTATTCCTCTACTGCGTACTGTATACTTGATACTTTGGGTAGCACATACAAACTATATAACAAGAAATCTGGTTCTATATTTTTATGAATGCATGTCATAAAAAACACTGGCAGGAAGGATAATAAAGTCAATTTTGGCAGAAATATCTCAAAATTTGCACTAAAGAAGCAAAAAAAAATAGCCCCTGCATTTAAGACATCGCCAAAAAACAGGACCTACTGTATACTGTACACTTAATTCATTCATAAAAACTATATAATAACAGAAAAAGAGAGTAAATTCTACAATTTTATTAATGCATGTTGTGATAGACACTAGTGAGAAGGTTAACGAAGTGAAATTTTAGCATAAATATCTCAAAATTTGCACTCAAGAAGCAAAAAGTGGCCCCTCCGTTCAAGAAAAACAGAAAATAATGAAAGAATTACAGACTTAAGACAAGCTAGAGTCAACTTTAATGATATATTCTCCTCGACACTTCTGAAAAAGTCCGAGTTAACCTCCTCTGCACTTCCATCTTCAGGAGAATCCTCTGTCTAAATATATGCAGTAACACTGGAGTGTGATAATTGTGGAGGGGGCTGGGGATCGGGGGGTTTACATTCTTGGGGTATTGCATTTTGCTGCACTTATGCTCCCTCAACAATGTCGTGCCTCATCGGGGGCCACGATCCTCAGCGACCACAGGGCCGAGCGGCGACAGCTGCCGCGCCAGAAAAACAACGGACGCCATTTTACTCCATGTGAACTCCGCGAGAAATTCCTGGAATGGCCACGACGGTAATGCGCTCCGATAAGGTTACATAATGAGGGCGCTTCATAAACATAATCTCCGCTTCCTTTTTCCTTCCTCTTCCCTCGATTTCACCTTCTCACGTCGGCTGTGGCGGCGTTGGATCTGCCTCCCGCCCCCCGCAGCCTTTTACATATTTCACATTAAGAGCTCCGACCCACACAGCTGCGCTTACACAGCTGTTATTTAATTGCAGTTGTGATTTACTTTTGCACATTGTTGTGATTTTTTTTTATTCCAGCCCCCCCAAAAGCAGCTCTCTGTGGGCAGGGAAACAGTAAACACCTTTAATCCGACATGTTCCAGGGCTGAATGATAATTTCTGAATATTTTCTCCACCACCTGGTTCGTTCGTCTTGTGTCTTCGAGGTTAACGGCCATGAAATCCTATTTGTTGTTGTACCTCGGCTTTAAAATGCCTGAGTTATACAGTAATATTGTATTTTTATTTTACATAAAATAAAAATGGAGGACTACATTTTATAAATATTTTAACACCCTCACAGCAGAGTCACTAATGGTTTTACGGTTGTGCCGAGAAGTAGAGAATTTTTGTTTTTTTACAGAATCTGAATAGAGCCGACCGGTTTTGTTGAATTTTTAGATGAGACATGAAGAATAAAATGAATCTGAACATCCCGTCAGACATTATTAGGTCAAGGGCTGTCAGAAAGTTTGGTTCCACACTTGTTTCCCATCTCCTTCTGTATACACTGCCTGCAGTTCAGCCAAAAGGTTTCAGAATTTTTGTCACATGACTGTTGGTTGCAGCCGAGTCACTAATGGCTTCACAGTTGTGCAAAGGAGCGCAGAATTTTTTGTTTTTTACAGAATCCTGTGGTTTATTTTTGGCTAATTTTTACAGGAAACAAGTGAAGCAAAGTGATTTTAAAGAAATATTACAATTTTAAGCTTAGATTTGACAACTTTTCCCAACAAAATGGCCCGTCGCACACGATTAGATCAAGATTGTTAGAAAGTTACATTTCTGATTGGTTCCATACTCGTTTCCTAACTCCTCTGTCTACACTGCCTGCAGTTCAGCCGAAAGGTTTCAGAATTTTTGTGACGTAACTGGTGGTCGCAGCCGAGTCGCTAATGGCTTCACAGTTGTGCAAAGGAGTGCAGAGTTTTTAGTTTTTTACAGAATCTCATTTGACCAAACTCTTTATTTTTTATCGAATTTTAAATGAGAAAAGTAAAATAAAGTGATTTCCAACAGACAGTCCGTAACTCATGATTAGTTAAGGACTGTGAGAAAGTTCAATTTTAAATTTGTTTCCATACTTGTCTCCTCTCTGTTCTGGGTAAACTTTCTTTTTTTACAGAATCTGAGTAGAGTCGACCATTTTTGACAAATTTTTTAGATGAGACATGAGGAATAAAGTGACTTTGAATGGTCTGTGAGACATGATGAGGTCAAGGACAGTCAGAAAGGTTCCATACTCATTTCCTATATCCTCTGTCTACACTGCCTGCAGTTCAGCCGAAAGGTTTCAGAATTTTTGTCGCGCGTTTGTTGGTCACAGTTGAGTCGCTAACAGCTGTGAAAAGGAGTGCAGAATTTTTATTTTTTTACAGAATCTCATTTGAGCAGACTCCTTATTTTTTGTCAAATTTTAAATGAGACAAGTAGAATAAAAGGATTATCAAGAAATATTACAGTTCTAAGCTTATATTTGGCTCCTTTTCCCAGCCTGTAACACACGATTAGATCAAGGAGAAAGTTCAATTTAAAATTTGTTTCTCTGCTCTGTGTAATGAGACATGAGGAATCACGTGACTTTGAATGGCCCATCAGACATGATTAGATCAAGGATTTTCAGAAGGTTACATTTTAAATTTGGTTCTATGCTCATTTCCTAACTCCGCTGTCTACACTGCCTGCAGTTCAGCCGAAAGGTTTCAGAATTTTTGTCACATGACTGTTGGTCGCAGCTGAGTCACTAATGGCTTCACAGTTGTGCAAAGAAATGCAGAATTTTTTGTTTTTTACAGAATTTCATTTGAGCAAACTCTTGATTTTTTGTCGAATTTTAAATGAGACAACTAGAATAAAGTGATTATCAAGAAATATAACAGTTCTAGGCTTGTATTGGACTACTTTCCCCGATGGAGCAGCCCATAACACAAGATTAGATCAAGGACTGTCAGAAAGTTTGTCTCCTATCTGTTCTTGGTAAACACTGCCTGCAGCTCAGCTGAGGAGTCTCCAAAAGCCTCCAGAAGTGACAGCTCCGATTACAGCTCCTCTAATGATGAATTATAAAGTCGTGGACAAAACAGAATCTTCTCGTGAAGTCCGGTTGGGCCAGACTCTTATAGTATTATGACTGGTCTTAGGAGCTTCAGCTGGACTTTCCTGTTCTGGTTTTAGGCCTGGTTCTGAACTGAAGAAACCTCTTAGATGAGTTGGAACGTCTTTAAGAGCCTGAAAGAGAAGTCAAGTTGCTTTCTCTTGAAGATCCTAAGAACACCGTGATCTGGATGACTAAGAATCCGCACATTCATGCTGTGGATGTTTGGAGGTTTCTTGTTGATGTGGAAATCAAGAAGGATGCCGTGCGAAACAGCCGCAGACTTATACCCACAGTCTACATCCGCTGGGTCAGAATAACAAACATGGCTTCATACCTACCCACAACCCAACGACTGGCATCGGCCTAAACATTTGCTGACGTGCTGTCCGACCTTGTCTAAGCAGACATTTCAAGATGCTTCAGACAAATCTACATATTTGGCAACGCAACTGTAAGCTGTTTGTTCTGTTACCACATTTGTATTGTTGAGCAACAAACACTGCAGGCTCTTGAGGTCATTCTTGGGGCTTCAGACCAAACACTAAAAAGTTGACGCCGTTGCACTTCAAGATCTTTGTCGGTGTGTATAACCGAGACGTCCTGAGGAGCAGCAGCGCTCCTTTCTCCCGTCCGACGTTGTGTTTTGCACAGAAAGCCACTTGTCCGACTGTGCTGACAGCCTGAAATAACAATCGTGTAACTGAAGATACCAACTGCGCACTTTTTCCACAACAGAGGGAAGTACAGTTTATGAGCGCGGCCCATAAACAAGCTTCGATACGCCGAGTTTTGTTTATGGCGCGCTCGTCATCCTCCTTGGCCGGCTCCCCTCGCTGCTCTTTGTTTCCTGGAGAGCTTGGAGTGGGTGTTGTATGAAAAGGCCTATTTAAAAAAGGACCGGAGGGACCCTCGGCGCTCCCCAACAGCTGCCCAGCTGTGCCCCTTGTCAACTGGCCCTCAACTACCTCCGACCACCCTTAGCCTCCACTCAAAGCCTTGACATCACAGCAGAAATGTGCACAACAGCGCCAGCAGCTACTGTACAGCTGTAATGAAGAGCTTTTCAGTTTTTTCTTCTCAGGGTGACGCGAGGGTCAGCTTGAATCTGTGTGAAGTTACCAGCCTGGCTTTGTAAAAATAATATAAAAAATAAATCAAATATAAAATGATGTATTTTATATATGAAATAAGTGGTTTTATACATATATTTTAATGTTTATATACGAAAATATAAAAAGAAAAAATACACAAAATAATATTAAAATAATAATAATACATTTTATTTAAAAGCGCTTTTCTCAGCACTCAAGGACACTTTACAGAATAATTAATATATTTTTATATTTCTTTTTTATATATGATTAATACTTGTTTTTGTGTTGACGTGCAATATTTCATATTTTCATTTTTCAGGGTGATGCAAAGGTCAACACCGAATCAGTTTGAGGTTATCGGGTCAATTACAAAAAATAAAAATATATACATTTCAATTATTATTTTTCAATACAACTATATTTAAAAGAAAAAGTATGTAATGTATGTGTATATTTTATATATATAAAACTATTGAAAATTCATATTAAATGACATTTTTATACATATTATTCATTTCTTAGTAAAAAAAACATTTAAAAGAAAAAATTATATGATTTTTATATATTTTTATGCAAAGAAATTTAAAAATATATATAATGTGTAACATTATATATTTAAATATTTCATATTTTCACTTTTCATGGCGACGCAGGGGTCAACGCTGAATCTGTGTGAGGTTACTGGCTCAGGCCTGCAAAAGCACTATATAAAGAGTAAAAATATATTTAAAAAATACATTTTTATACATATTTATATGTAAAAATAAATTTAAAAAACAAGATCACCTGCACCATTTTGTTTAAGATGCAATAGGTAATGTGCAGTATTTCATATTTTCTTTTCTTGGGTGTAATATTTCAGTTTCATGGGTAATATTTTATTGTCATTAGAAATATTTTAACTACATGTGCAATATTTCATTTTCATGTACAACACTGTCAGTGAGATGGACATTTAATTTCTCGATTTTCAGGTTTGGTTATGTGTGGTATTAATTACATTTTACTGTTCTGTTCCAGCCTTATTTTAGTTTACTTATTATATTTTTAGTATCATATAATGCTTATTGCTTAGTGCATTTCTTATGTGATGTCATTTTGTTTTTTCTGAGCAACATCTGGATCAAGAACTTCCTTCGGCATTAATAAAGTTTCATCTGATCTGATGCACTTTGACATTTTTAGTCTGCTCCAAAAAATAAAATAAAAAAAAACACCAACAAGGGCGAAGCAATCTGAATATTAATCAGCAGATCAAATAAAAACTTGCCTCTCCTATCAGGAAGATTAACATTGATTTAATACCACCCTGCGTGCTTTGTGTCACCCCTCCTGCCTCACCCCTCCTGCCTCACCCCTCCTGCCTCACCCTTGAGATCCACTCCTTCCCCTCCGTCTCCTCCGGCGGCAGCAGCAGATGAAAGGAGCCTGAACCAGCATGAAAGGCAGCGTCTTGGCAGCTGAGTTGACCTCCAGGCTTTTCTCCTTCTCCTGCTCTCTCTTTTTTATTTAATCCCAACCCTCCCACCTATTCACCTGTAAAAGCCCCTCCGTCTATCCCCCCTGATGCCCCTCTGCTCCTCCAACAACCCCTCCATACGTCTGTGGGTGGGATTCCGGCTGATTAAGACGCCGTCGCCTCATTTTTTAGCCCGTTCTCGCTCCTCAGGGACAACTTTCAAGTACAGTTTTGTTAATCCGAGGAGGCCATTAAGCGTCTTATTTTATCTTTTTTTGCTGATCGGAAAAGAGAATCCGAGTATAAAAGGAGGAGATTCGGAGGTTGGCGAGTAAAACCTGCTGATCTGAGGCCTTCGGACGCGCCTCGAATGGCAGCGTGCAGCGTAAGCGTTTGTTCTTTGTGTGCAGGTGGGATGTTATCAGAGGTGAATAATGGAAAAGGGATGGAGCCCAACAGTGAGATTTATTCCACAATATGAGCATTCATTCATACAGAGAGACGTTCTTTTAGTAGATGGTGCCCTTTGAGCAAATATCATAAAAGGCCTGACCTTCATGCGCTCACATTATTACATTTATTCTGCTTTTTTTTAAGGTTTGCAGCCGTGTGGTCTGGAAATCTGAATAGTTTGGGTCATATTGAAAGCATAAGTCACACAAAAAACGCAACAGAAGCAGCATTTCATGGCATTTTAATCCAAATATTATAGATTGAAGGCCCTCAGTGTGTGCTTTAGAAAAATATTAAGCAAGTTTACAGCTGAAATAACGCACTATCAGTTGTTTGAGGATTGACTGTGTTCGAAAACCCTTGAACATTAGTCAGTTTCATTGCATATATGACTGAATATACACTGATGCCTGCACTAATTAACTACAAGTGCATTGATACGTCTGAAAAAATCCATCAAAATTCAGGTTTTTTTTTACCTGGTTAAGTAGTTTATATTGTGTTTTTTTAATATGCTAAAACAGTGGTTCTCAACTGGTGGGTCGGGACCCAAAAGTGGGTCGCGAAGCCATTTTTAGTTGGTCGCAGAAGCATGAACCCCCCAAAAAAGTAGTGATATAAAGTCTTTTATTTTAAAGGACGTGTTTCTTATGACACAGTTTGCTTTCAATAGCAGGATATTTAGTGGTGGTGACACCAGTAGGTGCCCAGTATTAACCTCTAGATTTGGTTCTGTCAGCTTATTGGAGAAATTTATGCTAAAAAAGTGACAAGAATGAACCAAAATGTGCTCAGAATCTGTCAAAATGGGCCAAAATATGCCCCAAAACTTGGCAAAAGAGTCCAAAAATACCAAAATGAGCAAAAAAATAAGTCAATAAGTTGGGTGTAGACATTGAGACTACACCCAAATAAGCCTTAATTTGTTAACAGGAACAGCAAACTTCAACAATTTGGGTTGCAATCGATAATAATAGAGACATAGTCGGTCCTGAGGCTGGACCAGTTGAGAACCACTGTGCTAGAAGATACAAGCATTATAATAAGCCAACAACACGTTAAAACTGCAGCATCTAATCTTGTGAATCTGAATTTTGCATTAATTTTTCCCCCCATTTTGAACATGTATGAACGAATTACTCCCATTTTGCAGCTTGCCATTGTGTAACATACAGTAGTTTTACAGTGTTTGAGCTACATCCAAGGCATTTTAGGGCAGGAAGTGATTATATTCATGGAAGAAACCACTAAATTCCTTACTTTGATACACAGAGATGAGCTTTAAGGGCTTCAATCAGTGACCAGAGACGTACTTTAATATGTTGCAGCCCTCAATAAGGTCTTTAGAAAGCAGATTTGCACTCATTAGACAATCCTCGAAAAACCCTCAAACGCATAAACCCCACCTCTTTATTTAGCTTGTTTCTTGGTAGTTTCTCCTGCTATTGTATTTAGTGCCTGCATGCTTTATTGGCAGTCACCTTGCCTTGTTTTGCACTGCTTTCACAGCGTTTTGTTTCCATCATGCAACCTTGAAGCTGCACTAATCTATACGTTTATGTTGACAATGGGCCAAATGACTGTGTGTAATGTCAAAGCATTGATCTATAGTACGGTAGCACTGCTGTTTCTTCAATCTTGAAGCACTTTAGCGACATTCAGTTCAGTTTTTTTTTTGTTTTAATGCAGCATCTTAAGGTTTTGATTCTTTCTGACCACACACTGTCATTTATTAGTGGAGCCAAGATGGCAGCCGCACGCTAATGATGCATAGCTTCAAGCCTTAATACAGTTTAAATGGATGAGTTGCATAAAGATCCACACTCCCTGCGGTTGTCATGAATGGGGAAGTTAGATATAGAGACCAAAAGCGCTTTTCTACCAGGTTGTGAATATGTTTATTTCTGCTGTGAAGTTGCGCATTTTAACATGGAGGTCTATGGGGATTGACTCGCTTTTGGAGTCAGCCTCAAGTGGTCATTTGTGGAACTGCAGGACGAAGCCAAGTCAAGTCACTGTTTTTTATTCAGCACTTTTGCAAGAGCCACTGCACTTCTTTACAGTAACAAAAAAAAAGAAAAAAGATTGGCCTCAGAAATGGACCTAACAAGTGGGGTAAGACCTTATAGTGTTATTTATGGTGTGACTCTACCAGAGCAATTTACATATCAGGGATTTAAACAACCTAAAAGTACTAATTTACCTGACTATTAAAGTTGAGATCCTGAAGTAATTGACTAATTTGATTATGAAGCCAACACCCTATGGTATTATAAATAATGGAACTTAGCCTAAATAATATAAATTTAAATGCTAATACCTTACAGCATTTTAATCATGGAGATTAATGTGACTCATTTAGAGCTAATGTTTTGACTTTGACACATCCCTTATGAGCAAGCTTTGTTTTTAGTTTTAATATTATGCAGATTGTTTTGTTTTATTCTATGCATTGTATTAAAAATTATTTGCAACAGTGGAGAGGAATGACTCCATCGCAGCAGGAAGTGACCCCCGGCAGAACCAGGCTCAGGGAAGGGGGACATCTGAATCGACTGGTTGGGGTGAGGGTGACGGGGAAAAAGGCTTAAGCAACTAGCTAAAGATGGGATTTAGCTGCTGAAGAGCTAAATATTTTCTCATTAACTGGGAATCCCCCCCAAAAATAGGACTTTCTATGATGGAAATATAAACACAGGAACATGAATTATCAGTTTTGCTGATGTAGATTGTTGTTTTAATTGAATTTTCGCACGGCCTCTTAATTTTTAGCGACGGACTACAATTAACTACAGCTGCTGACTCCTCCAGGTCCATTTAACAAACTCAGACTCGGTCAAAAATGGTAAAATGATGAGGCCTTTAACCCCAAGAACATCAAACCTAGCATCAAGCATGGGGGTGGCAGTATTATGCTCTGGGTGCAGAAGGTTCACTCAGGTCTTTTACTTGCGCACAAGGAGAGAACGGACACTACAGCTCTGCAGTATGCATCGCTACAGCATTCCAGCTCTCTGGCAGTCCGTCTGTCCTTGGCTCTTTTATTTGGTTAACAATCAGTACAAGAGTCAGCATAAGATAAGTGTCACTTACACAATCTTAATGGGTCAGTTCTCTGCGTTCTTTACTGTGAGTACATACAGCTTGGAATGTTTTATGGTGATTCATATGGTTGCTGACATGTAGACTTTAAAGTCCTGACAGTCACTCAGTGATTACCTAATAAGTATAATTCTTAACGTAAGCACAATTCTTCTAACAATCTTGGACACAGTTGGGTGTTTCAACTAGACAATGAGCCCAAACACATCCAAGTGGTAAAGAAATGGTTCGATCAAGCTAGAATAAAGGTTTTAGACTGGGCTTCCAAAGTCCTGACTTAAACCCATCAAGAACTTGTGGACTGTGATGAATGAAATGAAATGACCATGGGACACTTAGCCAGGTATTAGCATTGCTATATGTATATTTTTGACGCAGCAGATTTAGTCATTTTTCAAGAATACTTATGATAAATCTATGATAGAACCAAAATGCATGATTGGTTTGTGATGCTTAAATTTCAAAGATTCCAACATAGAAAATTCATAGAAGTTATTGGACCATCATGACATACATGGTCTTCACAGGTGTGTGTAAACCTCTGTCCACCACTGTGTTAATGGGATACCGTCTCGTTCCCAGTGATGGACAGTGTTCAGGTGTCTCTGAAGTCCTCCTCGACTTTGAGACAAAGACGTCGCCGTTCGAGAGCAGCGGATGCTTTCACGAGTGCTGAGAGGAACGAGAACAACTGGATGAACTCAACATCCCATCACCCACAAAGCACCTGTCAGGCCCGCCGGTTGCTAGGCAACAGCTCCCCTCGCCTCTCTCCTCCACTTGGCTTTATTCCGATAGTCTGTTTCTGTGTTTTTTTCTCCCCCCCAGTCGTGCACACACCCTGAAAACCTGGTGTTCTGCTTAGCGAGGAGGTTCCTACTACCTCTGGCATGGGTGTCGTCTTTTACCAGGACAGGTTTAGCGCCGATGCTAACTAGGTCTGAGACCAAAGTGTTTCTTTCTTCCCCCTCCTCCTCTTTTCTTTTTCCTCTTTCTGTTCTCTGCCTCTTTTCATAGGGACGAACAGCAAGGCGCTAACAGCCATGAGAAATCAGGCATGGAATTATTCAAAAAGCAATTCAGTCTAAACAGTGGGGAAGATATGGAGCTAGCCTTTCACTAAAGCAGGCACCTACTGCAAAACACCCACAACTGCTATTTACTTCACCCTGTGAGTGATTCAGTGCTGGAGCTGAAGCACTCAGGCTGCGACTCTGCCGCATATAGTTCATGATTTAACAAGCCTGCATAAATTATACACAAACACCAGAATGTGCAGGCTCTGGCCGAAGCCTGAGACGCACTCTTTCGCTGCTTTTGATCTAAACTTGAAGCCATGTTTTGACTCATCGTGACACGACTTTATTTTCGTCTCCTGTGTTGCGTTTGCTGCTCGGCTGAGACGTGAGGCGGGCGGGTGATATTTTCGTCTCATTATTCTCAGATCTGCTGGTTCAGACGTCAGAGCCGGCGTGTAACGTCCGTCTCTCCAGCTATAACGTGGCCACAGTGAGCAGCAGAGACGGTCTGACAAGAGCTGCTGCAAACAGCCGCCTTTATGTGTCCGGCCTGATGAAGCAACCAGGAGCAGCTGAGCAGGTGATCAGCTGATGGAAGGCAGGTGGGCTGCAGCAGGAACCTGCAACTGACTCCTGCTGTTTGTGGTTTACTTGGTTTGGCATCATTTTACATCCAGTTTGCCACATAGACGTCCCGTATATGATGAATGCTGTGCATGATTTTGCTTGTCCTGTTGATTTAGTGTCATTATACATGTTTTAAATGCGACTGATACAAGGAGGGGAAGATTAAAATTAATTTAAACCCCTTAACCTACCAAAAATAGTTGAATTAAAATAGATTCATATTGTTTTAAGTCCTGTGCAATTAAAATAACTTGGCAGCAGGTGAGTGGCATCTGGAAACAGCAGATATGTCGACCCAGATATTACATAAAGAGTCCTGGAAGCGCCTAAAAACAGCAAAGTGAAGCCCAGTTAAGAAGTAAATTACAACATCTACTACTTTACTCCACATTCTTAGAAGTAGAAGAGCCTCGAGGAAGCTTTCGAGATTAATTCTGAGGTTAAAACAGTTTACTTGAGGTCAGAAAGGCTTCTTTGAGGAGCTGCTTTGTGATGTTTGGCCTCATTATTATCATTATTATGGTGTTTTATTTAAATCCCAAACATCAGAATATACGTACCAGACAACAATGTGCATGTTTTAAAATAAAATAGTGAATTCTTTCTAAAACATTTAGCTGAATGGTGACCTTGGTGTCAGTGTGGAGTCATTTCTCTTGGCAGAAAGTTAGAGTCCAGATGACACAAAGATACAAAACCAGTCCCTAAAACTTGCCTTTAGTAAAACTTTACTAAAAACACCTCCATCATTTCATGCCAGAAGACGAACTTATAATAATATCTATGTTTTCAATTGTTAGTGCTGTAAAAAAGAGTTATTTAGGACAAAAATAAAGCATTTTAACGTATTTCTTTACTATAAAATGAACCAAACTACACACATTTTTTTGTAATGTGCACAATTACTATAAAACTGAGTTTAAAAAAATAAACTGAGGTCGTAAAGCATAGACTAATCTCTACAAAAAATCCTCCAGGAAGTCATTTAGTGTGTTTAGAGATTCCTCCAGCAACCTCTTCCTTTGTTTCCAGGACTACACTGCAAAAACTCAACATCTTACCAAGTTTATTCGTCTTATTTTTAGTCAGATTGTCTCAACCCACTTGATTTAAGATAAATTCACTTTACAAGTAACATTTCAGCAACATGGAGGGACGTGTTTTAAGACAACGCATCTTAAATATCTTGTTAAGTCAAACAATCTTGAAATGATCTTGTTTTAGTCGTATTTTACCAGAAACAAGGTTCATTTCATTTCATACATGTTTCAAGCTGAGCTGTTGTTTGTATCAGATAAATAATCTGGATTTAAGAAATAAAGTCAATGCATTTTATTGGAAAATCACCAATTCATATCAGAAAACAGCTGCATGTGTAAAATGTGTTAAAAAAAACAAAGCAAATGTCTGCTTTTGAGTTAAAACACCTCCTTTTGGGCGTAGCTGGCTTCACCTAAAACACAACACCTTCAAATGCTGTCAAACACCACTAAATATTAGGATTTCTAGCCAACTGTGAGAAGACATTATATCTCAGAATGCTTCAATTAATCTGTGTGATCTTATTTCAAGTACAAGATGGTCTTAAATCTAGAGAAGAGCCACGATAATACAACTAAAATAAGTTGAATACATCTCAAATTAAGAAGCTGACTTTAAACTTATTAAAGCTAAAATCTATTTAATTCTTTATCATGTCTGGTTTATTCTAAGACACCTCAGCTTGACAATGCTGCTAAAATATAGCTTCAAATAAGTTTTCCCTGCTAATTTTAAGACCTCAATATTCTAAATATCATGTCTTATTTCAAGAAATCTGACCAAGCAAACTTTCACTTGTTCTATTGGCAGATTTTTTCACTTATTTCAAAGTAAAAGTGCCTTGGAATAAGTTTTCTTTTCTTGTTTTGGGAGGGGAATTTTTTACAGTGTATGAACCATATCTATCGAGTGTATAATTGGTTTGTCTGAAAAAGGAGTGACAAGATATCCATCCATCCATCAGCTATACACCACTTAATCCTCTGTGGGGTCATGGGGGAGGGGACACCTGACTGGAATAGACTCAGACTTAACCTCAGCATGTTTTTGGACTGTGGGAGGAAGCTGGAGCACCTGGCGAAAACCCACGCTACACAGGGAGAACATGCAAACTCCACACAGAAAGATCCCAGACGTCCTAACCGGGACGTGAACCAGGGATCTTCTAGCTGTGAGGCGACGCTGCTAACCACCGACCCACCGTGCAGCCCGAGTGACAAGATATGCTGATTAGAAATGTATCTGCGATTGTTTCTTTGCTTTCTGGAGCCGAAATTCTTTGCTATCTTCTCACTTCTACAATCAAATAACGACACGAAAAAATGGCTGGTGGCAAAGCAGGAAAAGGCAGCGGCAAAGCCAAAGTGAAGGCAGCGTCTCGTTCCCAGACGGCTGGGCTCCAGTTCCCAGTGGGTCGTATCCACAGGCCCTTGAAGATCCACACAACCAGCCGTGGAACCATGTAGGAGCCACATCAGCCGTGTACAGTGCCTCCATCCTCAAGAACCTCACTGCTGAAGTACTAGAGGTGGCGGGCAGTGCCTCCAACGACTGGAAGGTGAAGCGTATCACTCCCAGTCACTTGCAGCTGGTCATCTGTGGTAATGAGGAGTTGGACTCTCTTATCAACAGTATCAACAGTATCAACAGTTGCTGGAGGAGGCGTCGTTCCCCACATTCACAAACCCCTCATTGGGAAGAAGGGCCAGCAGAAGATTGAATAGACGCCATGTTGACCAGAAATTTCGGGGCTTGGGCTTTAATTGGACCAGGAGTTTGCATTTGTTCTTTTTTATTATTAATATTATAGCAAACGAGGAGGGATTGTTAGCCTTTGTGTTGGTAGATTTTCCCATAACTAGATAGTCCCTCCAGGAATTATTGATGCTGCGATCGCAACAATTAACGTAATTCAACCAATCTTCATGAATTCTGCACCACCTTGCAATTTTGTCCAATCACCAGGACTTTTCCGCAATTTTGTCCCGCCTCCCGTGAGTTCCACCAATCACAGCAGTCCCCAGTAATGCACGGATTCACTTCCTTGTTCATGGTTTGAAGATACAGATACGTATGCAACAAAAACTACTGCAAAACGATTCCCTGATGTTCTTCACCAAAGCGGAGCTAAACTGTTTTCACCCCGTGGAATATTGAGGTGGAACACAAACGTAATTCATCGACTGACAAACACTTTTCTACCGTAAACATATCAGGAGAATGGGTGAAACCAGCGGACCACAGACCAGACAAACCACCGTGATGAAGCTGTTGCATCCAGATCTGTGGCAGCACTGAAACAATGAAGGTCAGTTAGATTCATTAACTGACGTGACGAGCTGTGAGCGTGTGTGTGTGAACACGCGTGTGCCAGGATGTGGAATTAACTTTTTAAAAACTTTTAAAATTTTTAATGAATTATACAAAATAAAGAAAAAAATGCAACTTTTTGACAATTTTTTACCGTCTCCTGCAATTTTATTGCAACAAATACGCTTAAAACATCGCAACTTACATCGCAATTTTTTAGAAAAGCTGCCGCGAATTCAGACATTTTAGGAGCAACAAACTGGAAAAACGCCCACAAATCCTGGAGGGACTGTATAATTGCGAGTTAACTCTGACATTCATGTGATTAATCATGATTAAATATTTTAATCGATTGACAGCACTAATTTTTTAAAATAAATTTCCCTGTAATTATAAATTACAGATAATAACTAGAAAAATCATGAGAAAAAAATATATCTGTAATAAAATAAACAGGCAGAACTGTTGTTAATGTCTATCAAAAAAATGATTTGCTCTTTTACATTAGATAGTAAAATTAAATTTTTTTCACTGTATTTCAATCAGCAAGATTTTTTTATTCAACGGATATTTGACATTTTTTGAAAGAAAAAGCATGAATATTAAAGTTTTTTTTTTTTTTTTTTTTACAAATTTTTCCTGTTTTGTCAGAATCACAAAAAATATTAATTCACATGTTTAACTGTGAAAAAACAAGCAAAAAACACGCCAATAAAAATAATGTCTACGTGAATCGTCTGTATTAAATACAGGCTTTATCTGTCTTGTTGCTTCCTGTTGTGTCATAGAGCACTGAGGGCCAATGGGATCAATGGTTTGGGAGGGAAGCCACAGCGCTGCGTGTATTCAAAGGAAAAAAAAGCAACTTTTGGACAATTTTTTACTGTCTCCCGCAATTTCATCGCAACAAATACGCTTCGCAATCGCAACTTACATGGCAATTTTTTAGAAAAGCTCCTGCAAATTTAGACATTTTAGGCCGAAAACGTCAGCAGGAAACCCTTTGTATGTTATTGTAGAACGTTTGACTGGGGAGCTCATGATTATTTGAAAAGGTGACAGTGAATTTGTTTGGCCTGGGACCGTAATGTTTTATACTGAAAAAATGAAATTGTTAAACCATTTTTTATATTAAAAAAAAGAAAAAAGAAACATATTTGCGATGCATCAACAGCAAACATGTTTAATTGTGCAGGAGTGTAATTTCTGGAGAACTAGCGGTTCTTAGTTTCAAACAGACCTGGGGCTGCACATTTCCTGCAAAACAACAGCTGTAAGAACAAAACAGTGTCTCGTACGGAGCATCTTCAGACTCCTTAACTAACCCCGGCAGGGTTTTTGGAAAACAGTCGCTCCAGTCTGTGAAATCTTGCTTCTGATTCTTCATTTCACAGAACAAACTGCAGACAGATTAAAAGTGGAGTTTGTTGCTGCTGGAAGTGTAACCTCACCCCGGGTGGTGCTCTGCCAAAACTCACGTCTCTCCAGAAATGTTTGCTCTGATTTGACTGATGTGTCCAGTTTCTGCGACCCCACCACATGTTTCAAAAACATCTGTCACTGTTTGTGCAGCCTGGGATAACAAGAATAACAACCCAGACTCGTATTGTTTTCTTCCCAGACATGGATTTCAAAACGAGCGCAAATTGCAAAGAGAAACACTTCTGGTTTAGAGAAACAAACTATGATGCAACGCGACAAAACTCAGCAGCTCTGCTGATAAACACGAGCAGAGAGTTTGGTTCCTGCATCAGTTAAGGCTCCACATGCCGACTTAATGGCGACCGGGTCGGACGAAAGGTGGAGCAGGTGGTGGAGGTTTGTTGATGCAGGAGCGGCGGACGTCAGGAGCAATGTTCCAGATGTGATAATTGTTCACAGTCGAGAAAAAGGAGGGTGGGGGAAAGAAGAAGAAGAAGAAAGAGAACAAGGGGAAGAGAAAAGGGAAGCTCTGGGTGCACAGTGGGGGTCAGCAGAGTCAATTACACTCGGCAGAAGCGGCGGAGTGTGTTGTTCCAGGTCGACAGCGAATCCCTCAAAACCCCGCAGCCTCTCGCCGTCCTCTCTCTTCTTTATTGCTTCCTTTTCTTCTCCTTTCTCGTCTCCTCTGGTTCCGCCGGCTTTCATCTCCGCCGCTGCCATCCCAGACGTCGTCCTTCTCTTCATGCTTTTCTTTTCTTCTCCCCTCTGAACAAATGCGTGGGTCTGATTCCTCCGTCGGTTTGTCAGTCCGACGCTTTTGTTCCAGACTGACTGGCAGGATGGAGGAAGCCTGTGAAGTGGACGAATCCTTAAAGGTTGAAAGATCCGATTCTGGTTTTGTGCAATATTTTGTGCATTTAGGACAAAGATGTAGAAAGACAAGCAATGATCTTAGATGCTGAGTGTTTTTATATGTTATACTAGTGAAGTAAATCTAATATCAAGAGGATTTATCACTAAGTTTAATATTATCTGTGTATTTTGTGGAATTTCTTCATTGCATTTGCAGGTTAATGTACATTTGTAGCCTGTAAGTTAAGGCTGAGTTTGCAGTTTTGGGCCTTTGGGGGTTTCAAACATTCACATCCTTGGACTTTATCAGTTCAACTATTTTTGGGGGATACAGCTTTGATTCTTACATTCTGTATGTTACTAAGAGATGTAATTTAGTGGAAAGATGTTGTTGGATTCACACCTTCCTATTGAAGTTGGCTTTTTTTCCCGCACCAAACCATTTTCCTGATAGAAATCTAGCATTAAACTGTCGCAAATAAGTGTATTTTGCAAGTTAGTCAGTCTGCAGGAGTCTTTTTTTTAAATGCAGTCACTCACTGGTTTGCAGCGGTTATTGTTCTGTAGCGCCACCATTAGATTCACACTCGGGGTTTTTCCGTGACATTTCTCACCACGAATGAATGAATAGCCATGAAATTAGCTTTATACACTCATGTTACCTTTAAAATTGACTGTAATAAGATCGGAGAGCCTGAATTTTCCACCTAGCACCAGCTGAAAAGTATGCATGCACGTGGTTTAGCTTCAATGCTAATGACATCCCCATTAACGTCAGCTGTAATTTGTGTTTAATGCCTGTTAGCCGATAATAACATGCCAAACTGAGATGGTAACGATGTACACTGTGGCGAGGCCTGGGTGATAAAAAGATAGGGATATGTACAAACAAACAAACAAAAAGTTCAACTGCATAAACGACCTCCGTGGATCACAGCAGCCCATTATATGTCTTGATAACAGGGCTGCATCACTCTACCTGTGGCTTCGTTGCAGGTCTCCCGAGGCATGCTAGTCTGCTAGGCCGCCTGGGCCTCTTGTCGCAGCCGTCCATGGCCACAAAACTTCCCCTATTGGAGGATAAAGCCCTTGGGAGATGGGCGTCACGGTCAAATAACACCCATGTGTCCCCCACCACTTCCACCTAAGCGACGCAATCCTGGTTGCAGGGCTGACGGACTTGATGGGGGCTTGTCCGGGGTTCTCATGTGGTTCCACTCGAAAACTTTGCCTTTGCCTGTGCTCCTCTAAGTTTTAAGGGGTATTGCTTAATCTCTATTTAGTTTTAGTCAAGCGTACGAATGTACTTATTACTGTGTTTTTCTTGCATCAAAAGTAATGTGGTTGAATTCAAATGAAATCTTATTACCCCTCATTAAGAAAGCTCATTAAAAAATAACAACAATTATCGATATTTTCTGAAAGTGAAGCATCTTATCGTGATTAATTTTCCCCGCTATCTCACCCAGAGCTAATTCACGCTAAAGATTAGGATGCTAGAATTCTCATTGTGCACATGTTGCCATGCTAACATTAGCATTTAGCTCCAAGCACTGCTGAATCTGAACCAGGGCTTGCAGAGCTGCTAGCGTTGACCGTCTGCACCTTCCTTTTATCTTAACGTGATATCATGGGATTGCATATAAATATCTTTGCACTGCAGCCACATTTTGCTTGTCATGTTTGTGCATTTTCATCTTTTTACATGTTATTTTACAGCAATGAAATAACACGCCAAATGGTTACGGTTACAGCAGGCGGCTATGAGCTGATCAATGAGACGTCAAATCCCAGATATGTGATGTAACTTGGTGAGTTGTCCACATGCCTCTTCATGATTTAACCCAGTCCTCCTCCTTTCTTTTTTAGAGATGATGATGCTGTTTCTCTCCTCTTTTTTGTCACCTCCTCACCTCAGTTTTAAATTTGCTGTTTGCTTCTTCAGTCTCGTCCTTATCTTGTCCTTTTTTTGTCTTCACCTCGTTTCCTCTCCTCCTTGTCCTCTTTGTCCTTCCTGACATCCCTCTCCTCCGCCTTTCTTCCCATCCTCCCTCTCCTCTTCCTCTTCTTTTCTCTCATCTTCTTGTTCTTCTCTACTTATTTCTCTGTGAGTCGCTGCCTCCAGGAAGTTCCTTGTCAATGGGGACTATTGAGCGTGCCCGGCTCTGGCCCAGTTGGGCCTCTCTGGCCCGTCAACAGTTGTCTTGGAGAGGGACAGCAGCCGCCAGAGCTGGCCGTCCTCCCACTGCGCTCCTTTGACCCGGCCCGGCCCGGAGCTGCCGGGCTGCTCGCTCCCAGTCCAAACAAGCCGATCCAGAGCCAGCGGTGGTGCTGCTGGAGGAGGATGTGTGTGTCTGTGTGTGTGTGGGCTGCTTAGTTTGCTGGCTGAGCTCAGTGTCACAACACAATAAACCCTCTGGCTCGGATGAACTGGCCAACGGTCGAGAGGAAGCAACAAGATTTAGAGATTTTCACTTTTTTTCACTTTGGTAGGGAAAAAAAATCATATTTAAATTATTGTATGTCAAATACAGAATCATACACTATATGGTGAGCCACAGAAGGCTTCGATGTCCTCTCTACTGAACCTCATTCATTGTGGAACAGAAAGTAAAGCATGAAACCAAGCAAACAATGTAACAGCAGCTTCCCTTTGGTTTCCAGCAAACATTTTGATACCCAACATTTAAAATTTGTACATGACACTGTGTAGGAATCTTTGGGCTGATTTTATTGTGAAGTATCGACGCCAGAGATTCCTTTAGCACTAAAAATGTTAAATTTTAAAGTGATGACACTGACAAAGAAGCTGTTTAAATCTGGATGAATCTCACTGGAGCTGATACTGATCTGGTTAAGGAGGTAAGTCTTTGTGCAAATGTAAATCTGGTGCATCCCTTTAAGCTTTGATTCTACACCTCCAGCTGTGGACACCACAGATGCATAGCTGCTGCTGCTACACTACACAGTAGGTCAGCATTTGCATATTCGATGCATTAACAGCCCACTCATGCTTTCTGCATCTGTATGCGCAGACCATTGCAGACTTTAAAAGTGGGACGCACTTCTGTTCATAGTACAACAGGTCCATGCCGGTTGCATTGCCCTTTACATCAAACACAGAGAAACACATAGGTCAGTTTTTACTGAATTTAGCAGCCTTTTACAGATTTGACTGCAGCACCGTGTCGGTCTACTTTGCAGACACGGGACTTCTGGAGAACCTAAAACTTTCAGAATCAAAGCTCCTCCAAAAGTCCTGCAGTGATTCTTCACTTACAGCTCTTTTAATGATGAGTTTTAAAGGTGTGGATGATTGAGAATCTTCATGCACGACCTCTTCTTTCCCTTGCACATGTGCAGTTGGTGCATGCACGCAGACGTTCGCAGAGACTTTGGTGGAAAGCTTAGTTTTAACCTTATTGCACTTCTCGTCTTGCTTCTTCCAGGCCTCTTTTATATCTAGCTGCTATAGCATGTGAGGGATCAATGAAGGTCATCTTATCTTATTTTGATTTTGGACTTATTTTGATTTGAGATGTCGTCAAAAATGAACCATTGGGAATCATGGACCAGAGGACCTCCCAGGGTGTCCTATGGGGTCTGGAACCAGGACGTTGGCACTGGATCCTTTGGGTACTCTGGCTTGTGCAGTGGGGCCTCTGTCAATCCAACTTGTTCCACTGCATCCTGTTGATGCTTGACCAGAATGGGGTGTAGGAAGTCTGGAGGTCACATCAACATGTTGGACCATTGTCATGTTCCTCTACATGTTCCTGATTGGTTGATGTTGTTTCCATGTGGTGGGGTGCATTTTCATCCAGTGACATTTGGGATTTCCATTAGCATGAGGGAGTGTGATTGTTGTGGGACAATGTTTATTTGGGTGTCTAAGTCTCATCAACACGGATGTCAAAATCCAAGGTTTTCCATCAGAACAGCACATAGTATATTTTGGACAATAGCTTCCATCCTTGTTTCAGTAGTTTTGGGAAGGACCTCTCCTGTTTCAACATGGCAGCACCTACATTTACAAACCCAAATCCATAAAGAATTATTAGACATTCCCATTTTGATTTGACTGACCTCTACAGATCTCCAACTTCAACCCCATTCAGCATCTTTGAGACTAAACCAGTTGTGTTACGGCAGCAAATGGATGTGAGATAGTTGAGGAATGAGACGCTCAGGAATCACATGTGGATGCGATGAATGTATGTAATGGTTGACTGCATACTTTTGGACTTGGAGTGTCTAAAAACATGTGGAGCTCATGCAACACAGATGCGGACACTTAAATTAAAGCTGAAAGTTTAGACGTCACTCTAAACAGACAGGAACCCTTCACTGTCCTGTACTTACTCCCTGCTCTGTGCTGTATCCTATAGAAACTATAATTACACTTTACTGGATGTCTGAATGCACTTCCATCCCCCTGTGACCCTGAACAGCATGAAACGATGGATAGATGCATGGATATACCATATAATTATGCTATAATAAGTTGCAGCCTCGGTTTCTGAGAGAAAAAAGATTTTATTTTGCTCTGCGTTTAAACGCCCCGTGAAAACAAAGTGCGTTTGTGGAAGATCCTGCAGTTACAGCACTTAAAAACTATGCTGCCAGCCGCATTAGAGACGAGAGCGGGACAGTTGGGTGATTTTATTTGGCTCTTCGTTGGCGCGATGTAGGAAAACACTCGGCGACTGCATGAGTGCATGTGATACTATAATTACGCGATGTACATACTGCAGTATATAATTATGCCGTAAGCCACAGCCTGCGGTTTCTTTCAACAAGAGACGCTGCTGTCGGGAAAAAAAGGGGGCTTCTTCGCCATGCAGCTGGGAAGGGGATGAGAGAACTTTAACCACCAGTGTGAACTTGTCGGCTGCACCTTTGCACCCTGGTAGCACTCGGTCCCTACATATGTGTTCATTCACACTGTGGCTTGCTCAAGTCGCCTCCCTCCAGTTCGATTCTTCAACTAGAATTCAAACTTTCCCGCCTCTTTTCACCCCTAAGAGATGCTCTGTAATGTATTTAGGCCAAACTCTAAGTAGGTCAGGCTAAAAAAAACAGTCTTTATTTTTAATATACATAGAAAACAAAGTGATTTGTGGGCTTTAACAACATGTAAAAGACAACCGGAGCGCTTATAATAGCTGTGTGTATAAATCTACTGCAGGGCCTGTTGTTTAGACAGCGGCGTGACATTTCTGTGCCTTTATTTATTTATTTTTTACCCTGACATGCAGGAGAAGGTAATGCAAATATATATACAACACTGTACCAGTATTTACAGCAGATGTAGGCCACGAAATGAGTTGTTTTTAGGAGACGTGTAAAGATCCGCCTTTGGAATAAAACGAAAATGACAGTGCATGACTTCAAAAGGTGTTATATTTACACTTTAGATGAGCAACACTGTAAGTCAGGTTGCTAAATTGAAAACTTTTGTTTAGTCAAGAACCCTAGACAAACCTAAAGTACCATAATCACTATGAAACCCAGGCTATAAATAACTAAGCAGCACATCATCAGGCCCAACATCGCCATAAACCAACATGACACTTGCAGCATTCTTCTTTTCTTTGACTTATATATGAATCTAGCAAAACAAAACAGAATGGAAAGTTGTGATAAGATGCCAAAATACTGTCAAAATATTATCACAAAAGCACACAGAAGCTGTCAGAGTGAATCTAAGCAGCAGCTGTTGAGACACCTGCAGCATCTGGGTGAACTATTACAAACGAATGGAACATACATCACTGTGGAATCAACTGTACGAACACACTGGGATGTATTTCTTCCTTTGTATGTATAAACCTGCTATGAGGTGATGCAGCAGTTTTATGAGTATGTAACATATCCATACATCCATCCATCATCCATCCATCATCCATCCATCCATCCATCATCTTCTACTTATCCAGGTCCGGGTCACCGGGGCAGCAGTCTAAGCAGAGATATCCAGACTTCCCTCGCCCCAGAAACCTCCTCCAGTTCTTCCAGTGGGACCCCGAGGCGTTTCCAGGCCAGCCGAGAGACATTAGCTGCGACTCAATTCAGGGGCTGCGTCCTTCGAAGGCTGGGTCCTTTAAAGGACAGGTAGGCTGCATGAGCGTTTGTTAAATGAGACAGTCTAGCCTACGACGAACTTCCTGCTTGCATCATGACGTCCTGAAGTGCCACTCTTGTTGCCTAGCAACCCTGACAAACAAATGTTTATCCCAAGGATCAGGACGAGACGACTGTGTTGTAATTTTACCTAATTTTTTGACTGAATTTGATCCCGAAATTGTGATTTTTGTTTTTAATGTGTTTTATATCCTTGAAGACTTGAGGGTCTTGTACTGTCTGGTGCTACGGGACTAAACTGTCTGAAGTGAAGTGTTTATAATGAGGATCACCTGCTGTCTGAACAGAAACCAAATATAATGTATGTTAAACATGGACTTAGTAACCATGTCACTTCACCTCCATATAATAATTTAAATAAGGATTAAATATGTGAATACTTTTGAATGAATAAGTCGTTTATGTGGTGATCGCAGTCAGAAAAAAATCACCACAGTCTCAGTAACATATAACTTAAAACTGAAGCTTTACAACTGGAAAATAAACGTTTTAAACTGCAGCGGCTCACATCAATAACGTCACGTTACTAAATCGATTTTTTAGAACAAATTTTAACATTGTTAGCATTTGTACTGTTAGCTATTGGAGTGAGCTGTAACACAATACTTATATTTAAAACTACAATCCTCCACCGCTGATGAATCCATCTTCTCCGTCAGCGGTCAGCAGTTAAAACTCGAGCTGTTGATCGAACTGTCAGCGGCACGCAATGCATCTTGGGATATTTGGGGCTACGAAGGATCCACCGATGCATCCTTCAAATGCTGCCAATGAATGCGTCCCACGGATTTGAAGGATGCATCGTTCAAATCCGTGGGACATATTCATTGGCCGCATTTGAAGGAGTCTTGAAGTTTTAATGAAATGGGACAGCCTGGTCGCACCGCTGTGACGTCAGCAACAATGCAGCCTTCAAAGGATGCAGCCCCTGAATTGAGACACAGCTACAGTCCTTCCAGCGTGTCCTAGGTCTACCTCGAGGCCTCCTCCAGGTGGGACATGCCTGGAACACCTCCCTAGGAAGGCGGCCAGGAAGCATCTGGAACAGACGTCCGAACCACCTCAGCCGACTCTTCTCGATGTGGAGAAGTAGACCTCCTGTGGACCCACCACCTGCAGAGGGAACCGTAGGGGCCGGGTGCAATGTGGATCGGGCAGCAGTCGATGCCAAGGGCCTCGGCGACCCGATCAAAAGTATGTGGACATTCCTTCCATACAGCTTTATGCACTTTAGGCAAAGGTCTGTCTTTCAGATATTGGGCCCCCTTAGTTCATCATTCAGTGATATTTTGATAATCATACATTCCCAACTCACCAAAGACAGTTTGGGGAAACAATCCTGCTTCAAAATGATAATAACAGACGTGGTATCAATCTCAGCTTCTCACCACTTTGTCAGGACCTCTTGGCGTCACATTTAAACGCTTAAGGCACCCTTTGAGGTAACTTTCCAATGCATAAGGGGGTTATGTAGACCTGTAGAAATCTGTGAATGTCAGAAAAAGACGTCACATAGCCAAATGTTCTCTGCTGGTGTTCTCAGGGAATCAGGAGTTTGTCTTAAATATGCAGTTTGACTCACCGGATGTAGACATGCATGTTGCGGGAAACAACAGCTGTGTCTGGGCTAGCAACAATGTCTAGTTTTGCTAAAGGTTTGGAACGTTTAGTTTGTTCAGTGAATGAGCTATTTTAAGAACAGCGTTCGGTTCATTGTGGGCAAATGTTCCACCGAAACAATTCCCCCATCCCCGTTTTTTAGGGGGCACCATTGCTGCATCCTGGGCTAAGCATCACCCAAGCTGATTGTGATTGGTTTTCAAGAAAAAACACAAACAAGCCAGAGTTTTTTCCCCCCTCCTTTAGCGGAATGATAATGTAGGTGCAGCTAGACCATTCTACATGGCACTCTACCAATATGAGAGAATGGTCTGACCATGTGAGTCTCTATAACATGCTGTTAATGTTGTGGAAAGGTGTATTTTTATCCAAACCATGATCTTTTTCTGACTGTAACCAAGTAGTTTTGGTGTCTAAACTTTAAAAAAAAGATTAAGAATGAGGCTTAAGTCAAGTTTAGTTTGTTTTTCATTCTAATTACAGACAGTTTAGCCTCAATGGCCACTTTTGGACAACATAGTGGAGCCAAATTTACTCACCCCAAAGCAGTTCATGGCCTAATTCACCCTTTTCCCCTTTTTCTTTTGTGGAAATATTCAAAAATTGGCTTCAAATTTGCTTGAAAATTAAACAGGAAATGCTCAGGTTTCCACACACACTGGTCCCCTGTCCACATACTTCTGGTCGTGTAGTCGGTCTAAAGCACCCCTCCATTGCCTAATACCTCATATTGTGACTGCACAACATTCTGCATAGAAAACAAAGTAAAAACAAGATGAATTTTAATGTCAGAATAGTTAAAAATTGGCAGATTTGCTTTCACATGACATTTAAAACTTCGCCCTGAACCAAGACAGATGTTTGGGTTCTTTTTTAAAGCTTTCGGTGTCACTTTAAAGCTGTCAGCGGACGTTTACAGGCTTGAATTTTAATGCACAGTTTGTCCTCATGCATGGATTTCCCCTTATGTCATTGGGAGCCACATTTATGCTGCACAACTGTAACTGCAGCAACAATTTGAGCAAGGAATACGGCATTTTTCAGGTTTATTTTACATTTTTCTTGCATATTTTATGACAAAAAAAGTTCAATTTAACCTCACCTGCTGATCTACACATCAGAATATGTTGTAACTCATTTAATTACAGTGTAGTATGTGTATAGTGTGAACGACGCTGCAGGATTTTTACACTACAAAAGCCCTCTACCTTGATGCGCTATATTTCGCCATCATTTGAATTGAACTCCCTGAACGGAGCTCGGGGTGCTTTCTAACGCCGCACCTTCATATTGATCTCAGAGAACAATGGAGACCTGCGGGGCCTTTGTAGTCCGGCTCCTAACAAAGAGCCCCGTGCCGCTTGCAGACAGATAGAAATGCATCGTGGCGTTCAGAGCCGCCGGACTCACCTGTCACTGCGCACTGAGGAGCGTTTAATCTCCACCGCGGCTCATCCATCACCGTCTGACAGCGCAGGAGACAGCGGCGTGTTTACATGCACGGCGCACTCGCTCCTAAGTAACCTAGTTACTCGACCGTGATCAATTTTTTAGTCTCGGGGACACGTAAAGGACTATTTCTGCATGGGAGAACAGCAGCTTTAAATGAAGAACAAGACACTGAGAGACTGTGGGATACTTCATTCCCATGCAGCCTGGTTTTGATCAATGCATTTAAATGTCGCCGCTCTGAATAACCTTGCTGAGCTTTGTAATTTAATTAAGGGTCACAGGTAGATGTGGATGTCAATAAAACGGCGTGGCAGCACCTACAGTCACTGCTGAAGTGGGAATCCTCATTTATTTCCCCTGTAGGCCGTTAGAGGAGGCCTCAGTCAGGGAGGGAGCCGCCAGCCGAAACCTTTCATATATTTTATGGAGCAAACGGGAATATTCTATTAACTTTTTGCGGCAATCTCACAGTATCAGAGGTTCATGTAAAGGTCGGCCGGCTTAACCTGAATAATACCTTAAGTATGACCAATAGCTGGGTGGATCCGTGCGTTCATCTTCCCCTGCTGGGCTGCCCTACATGTACAGTGTGGTGGATGCATCTATGCTGGATGGAGTTCCATTGTGTTTGGTGATTTCGGCGCCGCTAAGATGATTATTTTGTGTTTAATCCTGTCCAGAAGCATTTGTGAAGCACCACAATTCTGTTGCATGTTTTTCCTCTGGATTACAGAAGAAAGTCACCCTTGGAGGTCTCTAGGTCAAAGGCGTGGCATGATGTTCTCCTCTGGTGCTCTAAGAACGGGCAGCTTCTGCGCTACCACATGTGAAGTGATTGCTCAACTGCAGTTGTAAAATTCAAGCACTAACATCCACCAAACAGCCACAACATCCTGACCACTGACAGGTGAAGTGAATAACATTGATCATATTGGTACTATGTGCTGTTCTGATGGAGAACCTTGGATTTTAACATCCGTGTTGATCAGACTTAGACACCCAAATAAACATCGTCCCACAACAATCACACTCCCTCATGCTAATGGAAATCCCAAATGTCACTGGATGAAAATTCACCCCACCACATGGAAACAACATCAACCGATCAGGAACATGTTGAGGAACATGACAATGGTCCAACATGTTGATCTGACCTCCAAACTTCCTGCACCACATTGTGATCAAGCATCAACAGGATGCAGTGGAACCAGTTGGATCTCCCAACCCAACCGGTCGAGGCAGATGGCCGCCCTCCATGAGCCTGGTTCTGTCGAAGGTCCCCCCTTCCCTACCGTAGGGGGTTTTTGGTTCCTTCCCACCGTCGCTGATTCCTTGCTCATAGGGAATCCAAAAGCCAAAGTTGATTTGATTCCTTGCTCATAGGGAATCCAAAAGCAACTTTGGATTGTTGGGTTTTCTGTTTCCTGTTCTTTCTTACAATGTTTAGCGCTATGTGACGACTTATGTTGTAAATATGCGCTATATAAATAAAATTGAATTGAATTGATTGACAGAGGCCCCACTGCACAAGCCAGAGAACCCAAAGGATCCAGTGCCAACGTCCTGGTTCCAGACCCCATAGGACACCCTGAGAGGTCCTCTGGTCCAATGGTTCAGAGCATTTTGGACCACATAAGGGGGACCAACACAATATTAGGCAGGTGGTTATGATGTTATGCCTGACTGGTGTATTTT
This sequence comes from Dascyllus trimaculatus, assembly GCA_024666655.1. Classification (NCBI taxonomy): domain Eukaryota; kingdom Metazoa; phylum Chordata; class Actinopteri; family Pomacentridae; genus Dascyllus; species Dascyllus trimaculatus. Next base: position 27,729,353 of record CM045462.1, on the reverse strand, counting down.
ACTGGTAATACTGGAGACATATTTGCTTTTTAACCACAGGTTTGTGCAGACCGCTGGCTGCAGTATGAATGTAACTGTTCATATACTTACCTGTGTTAATAAATGTCACACTAGAGAACTTGGACTGTATAGAACTTGTAGAGTTGCATGGTAACAATAAGTCTTGCAGCATCCGAGGAGGTTAGTATTTGGTTCGTCTAGACAGCCAGACTCATCTCCCCAGTACTGTACCAACCATGAAGAATGGTCTGGCTGCACCTCATTATCATTCTGATATTAAACACCTCAGAAGTCTTTGTCATGGTGCCCGTTGCTAGCTGAACCCCCACAATTCTCTCTGCTTGCCAACATGAGCTGCCTGTAGTCTGAGTGACGCCTCCATTGGTTGTTATTAAACTGTAAGAGGCTCCATCTGGTGGAACAACCAGGTACTACAGCTGATCTCCAACACTTCCATGCAGAGAATACAGGTTTAGGAGCCACCTCACACCCCATCGTCTCCACAGAAGATTTCAGAAGATGAACTTTTGGAGCTTTACGGTTTATTGACCAGCTACGGATTTTATTTCATTCAGCACTTGATTTATTTTTAGCAGTCATGACGTGAAGACACTTTCAACAAATGCAAATCCTCTTTGGCAACACGCCATGTTCTAGCTTTAAAGTTTGGTCTTACTTAGTCAAAGTTTGACCACCGTGAGCATTTCCATTTTCATTTTTGCATTACTTTCACGTTTTGTTTGTCTCCATTTGCAGCGGAAATGGGCTTCCATACGGAGTCCTGCGCATCACAGTAAATTAAACCTGACTGATTATTAAGCCAAATCAGATGGCAACTTCTTTTTCCGAGACATCATCCTGCAAACAGATCAATCGCGGAGAGGAATGAAAACATCACCCCCCGTAGTTCCCGCCGTGCAGCCGTCAGCTGATGTCCTGTAGGGCTGATGAAATGTGCTTATTTATGAACAGCTCATGTATTTTTCAACAGTGCGTCCAGTTTTTTCTGCAAGTTTGCAAGTCATCTTTTTTCATCTCTTCCAGTTTGTTATATTAGAAATCCCCTCTTGCGTACCTCAACCGTGCATCTACATGTGACGCATAAGTTTTACATGCACGTTCAGGAGATCCAGAGGATGCTTTTACCAAAATAAAAGCCATAAAATTCATGTCACAGATGTAGGTAATCATTTGTCCTTGTAGACCAAGACATAGACAAAACATAGAAGCATTACTGGACAGAGAAGCAGAGTATTATCTTGTTTGCAGCTGTATATGGGCTTTACTGTGCCCTCTGTTTTCCCCCGTCAAGGTCAGTTAATATAATAGACGGTGGAGACTGTGTGGCTCGTCTCTCTAAACCTGGATCGCTGTCATAAAACTTCTGGAAACGTGTCTGTTTGTGCTTCTAGTTGTGTCCAGTGCATCACTATGAAATGGAGAAGCCCAACAGGAAGTCAGACTCAGCTTGGTAGAGATATTAACAGTGTTTGCACGACGTTTAATTGTAATTTATGAAGCTGTTTGTTTCTGAGATATGATCACGGCTATGAGGGCTTTGTTTTTTTTTTGGTATTGCTTATATTGCTTCTGTGATCCTGTGTAATTATTACTTTCCTGCTGATTTTTTTTAATACATTTAGGAATAAAAAACTATCACAAGTTGTGTGTAAAAGTAGCTTTTTAAAATCAGCACTGGCAATTAGGATTTGTTTTTTCCTTGGGATATATTAAGAGAGTTTTTACCCGTCTTCTCCATGGGCTCATCATTTGGGTTGACATGAGAAACTACCGTCATCCAGTCCAAGCCACTGGGTTTTACAGTTCTTTAAACGTGAAAAAGACAAATGTTGTAGCAGCAAGTCTTATAAATCATTACAAATAAATGTACGCTATTACCAAAGTACAAAATGAGCAGTGCAGTTGTCTTTAATATTAGTTAGCATGCGCCTCGAGCAACCTCAGATTTAAAGGCTGACAGCAGAAGGTCATAATTTGAATAGCAGATTATTTTTCAAAATAGTAATTAGCTGCTACTGACCTCTGACCAGAGCTCATGTGTTTGAAACAAATTGGAATCGAACAGTATTTTTATAACTCAGTGGCGCGTGTGGCCTTGTGGACGCCCGATTCTGTTAGATCTTGAAAGCTAAGCGGGGTTGGGCCTGGTCAGTACCTGGATGGGAGACCGTGAGGGAACAACAGGAAGCCTGGGTGGAGGCAATGTGAGAGAGAGAGTGGTTGGAGGGGCCAATGGTGCAGACTGGCCTCCGTCAGTCTACCCCAGGGCAGCTGTGGCTACATATGTAGCTTAGCACCATGGAGTATGGAGTGAATGAATAATGCAATGTAAAGAGTCTTTGAGTGCCTAGAAAAGCGCTATATAAAACCAATGCATTATTATTATTATTATTATTATTGTTATTATTACATGTTACAGAGTCAAATTTGTGGTCTACAGTGATCCCTCGTCCATCGCAGGGGTTAGGTTTCAGAACTCCCCCGTGATAGATGAAGTCCGCAAAGTAGCGACTTTATATTTATTTTATTATTTATATATTTTAAGGCTTTATAAACCCTCCTCACACTTTTATTAACCTTCCCCACACTCTTACAAACCCTTCCTACACTCTTAAACCTTCCATCAAGAGAAGCTTCTACAGCTGTGTCCGATAATGGAACTAGCGACGCATTGATCTACTTGAAACGCCCACTTGGGAAAACCTCTCCGTATTTTAAACACACCGACACCGAGGACGTCCGGCTGCCTACCTACTGGGAAACTGATGATGATGTTACGGTAATCCTACAGACTGTCACCGGTTCTCTGACGGTCATTTCCAGTAAACTCTCACCGTGTGGGACCAAAGGTTCTGGTTGGCTTCCATCACCGCCGATCAATCAGAGACCGACTAGCTCAAGAGGAAGCGGCCGTAGCTGCGTTTTCCATATGTGCGTCTACTCATCTGCTGTACGCTACGTATTTTATATACAATTTAAAAATCCACGATACAGTGAGACCACGAAAAGTGAACCTCGACATGGTGAGGGACGACTGTGTATCATGTGTCCTTAACACAGAACACCTGTGTGAGGGCAGACGTGACCAAAAGACGTCGATACCAGTCAGTAAAAAACACTCTGATCGGTCTGAAACCCAGCCTTTGAGATCGTTCATGCTTAATATGATTGTTAACATAAATGACGATTCATTTTAGTTGTGTAGGAATGTAATATTTGTCACACAGGGCTGATTTTGGAGGAGCTGCTTTGCTTTGAGATGCAACGTTCAAAATCTAGCTTACTGTTGCCGTTTCAGATGCTAGTTTTAAGACAGGAAGCAAAAACTATGAGACTCTGTCAATCAAAGTCGTTACTAAGTGGTTAAAATAAGTCAAAAATAATAAGGTAGTGGATCAGAAATGGTAACTAGTATGTCTAAATTTACACTTTTGCATTAGTCAGGGGTAAATTGTCAAATAAGACAGACTTTTTAGACAGTTTTAGACTTTAAACTTGGCCCTCGTAGCTGTCAGGTCACAAATTTTCCATTTCTTTTTTGACAGAATCTGAATCTAAATGATTGTTCGACCTCTTCATGAGGTTGTTATTCAGGTTTTCTGTCACATAAGGAAACTGTGATGCCTGTTTCCCCAGTTTTTGCCTTTCGGTGTCAAAACTGTATCCCACATGAGGATCAACAACACCAAGGTCCTGTGATTTAACCTGATGATATCATTGTGCGTCAGACTCCCCTGGAAACGGCCTCCATCGCTGTCATGTTCTTCACTTTCACACCTTCTGCCCATCGCGCTCCACCCTGGCCTCCTGCTCCCGGACTTCCTGAGCTCCGTCTCGACGGCAGCAGCTAAGTTTCACGGGCCTGCTTTACATTCCACGTCGGCAGCGCTGTGCTTCCTCGGCGTCATCAGTCATGTTCGTTTCTGCCTGACAAACGAGGAGGAGGAAGGTGTGTTTGTGCGCATCGTCGAAAACACTCTGCAAGGTCGACCAAAGAGAAAGTGGGATGTGCGTGTGAGAAAAAGGAGATGTATTGTTGCCGCTGCATGTTGTTAAGTTTGTCATTGATGCTACTTTCTAGGTCAGACGTCTAGCGAGAGGAGAGATTTGTGCTCTCGGTGGGGCTACCTGCAGCTAGCTTAAGGTTATAAAAGTAAAGCAGAGTGTGTGTGTGTGTGTGTGTGAGAGAGAGAGCTGCCTTTCTTTGTTGTTTACCTTGAACGTGAGGGCGAAGACAGCCTGTGCATGTGGAACCACTTTCCTCGGCCTTAATGATGCCTAATTTCACGGCAAATAAACTAAACAATGATGCCTTTGAGCTCCGCTTCATTTGCGGAGCTTTGCTGCGAGACAAAAATCGCATTCTTTTCCAGTTAAAGGGCAGCTTAAATGTTCCTTTCTTATCTGCCAATCGGCCCGTGAGTGCACTCGACTTGTTGTTCTAGAGTTTTTTTTAACTGTTGCAGGCTGATGTTGCAGAATCACCTTTTTTTACATGTGTGATTTAGTAGTTTTCTCCACATACAGCGCAATTTGAAACATTTTTCAGCTTTTCTTTAAATTACTTCCAACTCAAGTCTTGCTAAAAAAAAGCAAACAGGCGATGTAATCATAAGCTTCACCTACATAAAGCAAAAGCTGTACTTGATTTTGCTTCAAAGTAGCTTCTTTGTGCAGCGATACTCTGCTCCCAGTGCTCCTGTAACATCCCTGGAAGTTCTGTTCAGCACCATGTTACAGTACATGCTGGATTCACTGTGTCAAAACTGTGAATCTTCAGCTTTAATTTCATTTTGGGCATGAGGCAAAAGTTGCAGGGAGTCAAATCTGGCTGGTAGGGCGGCTGGAAAGCGAGGATTGTGTTGGTGCAGCCAAAAAACTTGAGCGTTTTCAGTGTGATAATGGAGACCCTAACAGAGAGCCACAGTTCAGGTAAGTCTTTTGTAGAGTGATGTTTAGGCCTTTACACCTCATTTACACAATGAAGTCATGCCTAAATTTTTAATCTGTGGATTTTTTGTTAAAAGGGGCTTAAATATATAGTGATGGCTAAAAAATAAGTTAGTTTACATCTCTGTTCATGAGAAATAGCTTATTTTCTGTAAACCAAAGTGTTAAAGGAACATATGTAGCTTCCAAGAGTTTTTTTTAACGTTTTAATTAGCAGTTAAGGTTTATCTACACTGAACAATAAAATACAATTGCAACAAGTGATGCCTTATTAAATGCTACATTAGCTAACTAGAAAAGCACTCAGAGAGCTCATACCTCTGCCAAGGAGCTTCAGTCCACCCCCAACACAATCTACCAATTCACATATTTTCTATGGAACGTTACAAATACAAATGTAATTACATACAGTTCAAATGTCCTACCAACAATGCGGCCTTCACCCCATCCGACCTAATGAACAGGCGCGGCCTCTAGCGCTGCAGCTCCTAACAGCCTCCTTCTTAGACAACCAGAGATAAGAATGCCGGCCCAACCGTGGGTATGTTGCTCAGGAAGTAAAGAGAACTCTGTCATTGTCGCTGTCTGTCGAGTGGAGACCCAAAATGTCATGTGGTCAGAGGGGGTTACCCCAAAAACAAGAGTGCCCTCTGGGGGCTTTTAGAGTAAACCGCATTTAATTGTCCACCTGGTTACACTTACATTAACAAAAATTCCTGTGATTCGGATCAGTCCCAGAATGTCATCATTTGTTCCTTGTCCCATTTCACACATTTCCTGAAAATTTAATCTAAATCCGTCCATGAGTTTTTGAGTTATTTTGCACACAAACAAACAAACAAACAAACCGCCGGCCGTCATATAACCTCCTTGGCAGAGGTGATAAATATTTGTTGTTGAAAGAAACCGACGTCATGAAACAACTAAGCATGCACTATATTGGAAATGACATGGATCAGATTGAGAGTGGTGTTGAGAGTGAGTTAACTAGGTCGTTGATGCTGCTTGTTGAATGTTTTCCAACTGTTTTGAGGAGCTCGGAGAAGCTGGCAGACATTTGGGGCGACTGGATCACGTTGTTAACATGACGTGTAGGAATTAGCGTATAAATAGGACACTGCTTCTGGCACATTTCGCTCAAAGTTTCTACACTTGTTATGCTTTTTGTTCATCAGTTTATGGCATTAAGATAACATGCAAGAAGGTTAACGTTAGGGTAAAGAGTAGAGGGCATTATGTGTTGCAAATGCATGGCGTTCAACAGGACGCTAACTGCAAAAAAATGCATTCTGGTAACACGCCAAGTGGCTTTGCATGGTAAAAACACACTTTTAAATGATATTAGGTTGGAGACGTCCATCCAGAGCTGTCTGAAATGACTTCAAGATGGTAAATGGTGAAGTTTCAGGTGCCTGGATACGAACATAACCAACATGCAGCATCCAACACGCCAAGAATCGTCTTTCTTTTGTTGTCTGTGGCGCCATATCAGTTGAATAAAACTGCAGTTTAAGGTGGTATTTTTTAGTCACTGCTCAAAGGAAAATTGTGCAAAATTGGCCAAATGTAACCTTTTCCCTATCAGTTCAGCAGAAATTAGATTTTTAACTTTTTCAAGTCAGACACAAACACCATTTGGACGCCGTGTTTACATTCATTTCTCACTGTATCTGCGAGTTTTCATCTCTTTGCAATGAGGAACCAGATTCTCATTACCCACTAATTTCCCATGGAGCCACTGGGCAGCTGCAGCACAAGAGAAGGTAAAACAGCAGAAAAACAACCAGAACTTGCATCTACAGCTCTGTAGCGTGTTTTCTATGAATGCTAATGTCTTTGTATGATGCAGATGGTAGATTCCCTCTGGCTTGTGCTTCACCACTTATAGAAAACATACTTTAAAGCGCTATATTTGACGTCTCCTTACAGTTTATCATGCATAATTATTCCACAGTCAGATGAATATTCATTGTATCTGCTGATCGGTGTGCTGTGATACCGTTGGTTGCAATCAGAATGTAAAACCTTATTTTGAGATTGAACTGAACTGACGTCGGTATTCTAGCTCACACTGGAGTGATACTAAAGATGGAAATGTAATAGTAGGACACTATAGTTCACACTGCACACGAGTAATGATTTGTTTGCACAACCTTCCCCTCTGTAAATCACCAAGGACGGCTTCAGAAAACGTCCAGAGGGAACCGTAAACACACCGTGCCCTCCTCTGCCTTGAATCATCCTGAAAAGCGCCGTCGAACGCCGAGGTGCCGTGACCCACACGGACATTTTTCCCCCATGATCGCACATCATGGGGCGAACATGTCAAAACAGCTCAGAGACGACTCTCAACAACCAGGGCCTCCCCGTCACCCTCTAATCCAGCAATTAGAGAAAAGGCCAGGGAGATGGAACAGATGGTCCATAAATGGGAATGGCAGAGGGAGTCCTGGCCGTCGATGCTATTCCTAATCTCTCCAAGGAGGACGACCGGGCAGGGAAGGAGAGCAGCCACCCTGCTGCAGTGCAGACGGAGGTCAGATAGTGCACCGCCAATATTTCACGTCTTAAGCACTAAGAAGGGTGGAGTTTGCTGCTCAGGGGGTCAGTGTGCTTCAAATAAAGTGCTTATTGGATTGCAGAACCCTCATCCCTCACACCTTTCTGACAGTGGAGGAGGGAGATTTATATACTGTGTGATTTTTGAAATTTTTAAACTGCATGAAGCGCCTGGAAAGCAGTGCAGAGATGAAACAATAGGCAAAGAGTGGACTCCTTATGCAACTGTTTTCAAGCAAGTTAATGAAACGCTATAAAAATCTTCAACAATTCTGTCTTTGTTGTCCTTTTGCCTCTTTATAAGCGTTGGAAACAACCCTTTCATTCGCAATTTTGAGGCCCTAAAAATACTTGAAAATGTGTATAACTTGACACGGATGTCACACCTGGTGAAAAGTTTAATATTTGGGGGGAATTACACATGTGAATGGCAAAATGACTCAATAGCGCCTCTACAAAATAAAAAAAATGGGTTTATATGCTGTTAGTTTCACCTAGAGCTACGAAATTCGGTACACATATGTATCACAGCAAGACGCACTGAAAAGCCCAAGTGAAGCCCTACCCACAATGCAACAGGAAATCCGCCATTTTGAATTTTATGTCAGATTTTAGCCGATTTTCGCCAAAATTTTCAAATTTCCTAGAGCGAATTCGTCCCAGGGGATACCTCCCACAGATCTCAAATTGGGCCAGCATATACTACAGCCATTGGTGAGCAAAAGTTATTAAAATGTTCTGCAAAAGTATGAGGGCATGCCCGTGGTGATCCGTGGCGTTTTGGCATTTTGGCGTGTTGCCATTTCGCTATCAAAGAAACAGGAAGTGCTGTGTAACTAGCCTCCAGTCGGCCTGAAACTTCCCATGCGTAATGCAGATCAGGCTCTGAGGACATGCATATGGCGATTTCCTGTCTCAGTCACCAGCACGCCATGAAAAAAGAAGTGCACTGTAATTAAAATGTAGGTGCTCCTATCGACCTCAAACTTCACATGCATGATCAAAGCCCGGGCCTGATGACAACCATATGGCTGCAAGGACCCATCCAATGGTGCTTTCAGCTTTAATTTTAAGACTTGTTTTGCCAACATGTCAGACAAACCATTCTGCTTGGAGTAAATACCAGCTTTTAGACTAGGACTGTTGAGACCAGGAATTTTAGGTTTTAATGCGAAATAATTTTCCTTCATCGATCAAATCTCAGAAAATGGAAACTCTGGTCACACTTAACCAATTACATCGATATTAATGTTGGATCCACAAAAGGCTTGGACACATTAATGGACATTAGATATCACCTCTAATTCTCATCGATATTTATTTGAGTTTATTATTAGTTTGTTTATCTGTAATCTGACATACAGTATTCTTATTTACATTTCCAACTGTGCAGCGCCTATGAAAACTATTCTACTAAGTTTTCCTCTATAATCGCTTTTCAATCAGTCAATTTAATTTGGCTTATTTGGACAAGAATTTAGAAGTCAGTTAAACAAAGATCCCCTGAGGTCAGTGAATGTGTCTCAGTGATTGTAGTGTAAAGACTCCTGTATCTGGAAGGTCCAGTCTCTGGTGGATCAGTACTCCTGGATGTACCTCCATCATGAAGACTAAAGAACCCTCCAAGAAACTCTGTGAAAAGGTTGTTGAAAAGCATCAGTCAGGAGATTATACAGGAAAATTTCCTAGACACTGAATATCTCTTGGAGTCCAGTTAAATGCATCATTAAGGTATAAGGCATTAAGGCCACCAAGACACCTATGAGTCCTCTGAAGGAGTTGCAAGACAGAGCCTAGTGAGGGAGGCTACCAAGACATCTATGACTCCTTTGACGGAGATACAAGAAAGAGACTCGTGAGGGAGGCTACCAAGACACCTATGACTCCTCTGAAGGAGTTGCAAGACAGAGCCTAGTGAGGGAGGCCACCAAGACACCTATGAGTCCTCTGAAGGAGTTGCAAGAAAGAGACTAGTGAATGAGGCCACCAAGACACCTATGAGTCCTCTGAAGGAGTTGCAAGAAAGAGACTCGTGAGGGAGGCCACCAAGACACCTATGAGTCCTCTGAAGGAGTTGCAAGAAAGAGACTAGTGAAGGAGGCCACCAAGACACCTATGAGTCCTCTGAAGGAGTTGCAAGAAAGAGACTAGTGAAGGAGGCCACCAAGACATCTATGAGTCCTCTGAAGGAGTTGCAAGAAAGACACTAATAAGGGAGGCTACCAAGACATCTATGAGTCCTCTGACGGAGATACAAGAAAGAGACTCGTGAGGGAGGCCACCAAGACACCTATGAGTCCTCTGAAGGAGTTGTAAGAAAAAGACTAGTAAGGGAGGCCACACCACCTTGTGGATGCCTGATCCCATTAGATCTCGGAAGCTAGGCGGGGTTGAGCCTGGTCAGTACCTGGATGGGAGACCATGAGGGAACACCAGGAAGCCTGGGTGGAGGCAGTGTGAGAGTGAGTGGTTGGTGGTGGTTGGAGGGGCCGATGGAGCACACTGGTAGCCTGGCCTCCATCAGTCTACCTCAGGGCAGCTGTGGCTACATATGTAGCTTAGCACCATGGAGTATGGAGTGAATGAATAATGCAATGTAAAGAGTCTCTGAGTGTCTAGAAAAGCGCTGTATAAAACCAATGCATTACTATTCATTACTATTATTAAGACACCTATAACTCTCCTGAAGGAGTTGCAATAAAGAGACTAGTAAGGGAGGCCACCAAGACACATATGACTCCTCTGAAGTTCTTAGAAACTTCAGTGGACTGTACATACAACAACTGTTTCCTGTTGTAGAGACTCATGTATTGAACCAACCTGATTTCAAACACATCGTGTCATGTAAAAATACTTGATGATGCAGACGCATAATGTAGAACTATGATGAAGGCTTCTTGTTTGTTTTGAAGTCCTTCTGCCTCCTGGTGGTCAAAAAATGGTGGACACAGCTTTGAATTATAGATATTAGGCAGTTTTTCTTCATGACAAACCTCCATTGTTTTGTTTCCTACGTGCTCATAGATGTGGAGATTCGTCCAGCAACTACTATTTGTTGTTTTTTGGAGTTAACGTTATAGTCGAAGCTGTTGGATTGGACACCACGGTGGAAATAAGTAAGGCCTGTCCCAAGTTCCTGCAGTGGAAAGCATGCAGTAATAGTACAAGTAATAATATAAGTAATAATAGCAATGGCTGAATTCTTGAACAGTATGGTTCAGTCAATACTTTTGCCATCATTTGACCAATGTGATTCTCAAACTCAACAATACTAACTACCAACCAATAATCACACTGGTTTGTTGGATTCTGTTCCTGCTTGACTTTAAAGTGTAGTTTGCACCTTGTTAGATGATGCTTTTCTCTACAAATCCTTTTTCAGGTGGTGTGAAACTGATGTTTAGAGTCAAGGGTACATCCAAACTTCGCGTCTGAAGCCAAGTCCAGAACTGACCGTTTGCTGCTTCGGGCTGCAGAGAGTTTCACGTTCTGCTGCCGGTGTCCAGATACACAAATCAGCTGCAGTAGTAAATCACCGGGAAGAGCAGCAAGACCTTTTGTGGCGTTTTCATTCATTCATTCATCCATTCAACCTTTATTCAAACTCGCTGAAGCCTGAAGGCCGTATTTACAACAAAACCCAGCAGGAAAATAAAAGCTCTTCTCGTACGTCCTTGATATTCTGTAAAACACTTCGATGTACCAGTGAAAAACACTTTTGGTTCCACTGCCTGTGCAAAGGTTCAGCGTTTAGGTGTAGAAAATCTCACCCCCCAAAAAAAGACACCCGGGGTTAATATCCCCACAAATATCCATTCAGAGCTGCTTTGCGGTGAACAAATTCCTCTCGTGAAGGTGGAGCAGGTTCTGCTGATGATCGAATCACTCAAAGAAACAGATTTACCACATACAAACTCATGTTTTTGTGTGACACATGGAAGCCTTTTTTGGTTTTAAATACCAAAAGAGTCTTTCATAAAGCCCAAATGTTGATCCGAGTGTTGGTGCAGTTGGTTTAAAACTCATGTTGCATCAGTTTTCTTCCACGGAAACGCAGCCGGTTGAACTTCTGGACACAATAGTCGGGCTCTTGTAGCTCTAACGTGGCATTTTGTGATGAAAGAAACCAAAGAAGGCAATAAATCCAGCAATGTGACTAAAAAAAACAACAATAAAAACCAAATGAAAGCACATTTCTTCAATTGTGAAGCCATAAATATCAGTGTCAGCATGAAATATCAACAGCATGTCATTTCTAAGGTCTTGTGTTTAAGGTCGTGTGCAGCCTGATGTGAGAAAACACATGTTGCAGTGGTTCTTCTTGGTTCTCAACAGTTTTGCTGAGGAGACGCTGACTTGAAATTTCCAGTTTGCTCAACTTCAAATGAGGCTGTGATGAACTTTTTGGCCAGAACCTGTCGCTGTTGAAGGACAGAAAACTAACTAGCCTGCTTGGGTTTCAGATTTTTCAGAACTTTATAAAGACAAAGTGGCTCTGAGTCAAGACCAGACAAGAACAAGACAACGTAGCTTGGACGCTTTTGTTCTGAAAATATCCTGAGAAAGTTCCTCAAAGTTCTAGTCATAGTCTGAGCAGGACGTTTTCTTTTAGTTGAGGGTGAGGTGTTTGCCGTCGATCTCAAAATTATTATCCGGATACCACCACAACGACCGAATATTCGGATATTCAGATATTCGGGTCCAGCCCTACGGTTAATAAGATCATCTGTGTGTATCGTCGGTGTGGACTGAGTTTTCATCGTAGCACATCCAGTTTGAAACACCACTTGGTGGCCAAACACACAGCTGATGTGAATTCTCCACCTCTTCCTCGTCAAAACCAGGCAACAATGGTGAAAAGAGTATTAAAATGATAATTCAAAGGACATTTAGAATAGATAAAAAATGTGTGATTAGTCAGTCCCTATAGGAATTTGCGATGCTGCGATCGCAACAATTAATGCAAATTCAACCAATCTCCATGAATTCTGCGCGACCTTGCAATTTTGTCCAATCACCGCCACTTGTCCTCAATTTTGTTCCGCTTCCCGTGAGTTCCACCAATCACAGCAGTCCCCAGTAATGCACGTACGTCACCGGATTCACTTCCTTGTTTACGGTTTGAAGATACAGATACAACAAAAACTACTGCAAAACAATTCCCTGATGTTCTTCACCAAAGCGGAGCTAAACTGTTTTCACCCCGTGGAATATTGAGGTGGAACACAAACCAAAACCATCCACTGACAAACACTTTTCTACCGTAAACATATCAGGAGAATGGGTGAAACCAGCGGACCACAGACCAGACAAACCACCGTGATGAAGCTGTTGCATCCAGATCTGTGGCAGCACTGAAACAATGAAGGTCAGTTAGATTCATTAACTGACGTGACGAGCTGTGAGCGTGTGTGTGTGAACACGCGTGTGCCAGGATGTGGAATTAACTTTTTAAACTTTTAATTAACATTTTAATGAATTATACAAAACAAAGAAAAAATGCAACTTTTTGACAATTTTTTACCGTCTCCTGCAATTTTATCGCAACAAATACGCTTAAAACATCACAACTTACATCACAATTTTTTAGAAAAGCTGCCGCGAATTCAGACATTTTAGGAGAAACAATCTGGAAAAACGCCCAAGAAATCCTGGAGGGACTGGATAATTGCGAGTTAACTCTGACATTCATGCGATTAATCATGATTAAATATTTTAATCGATTGACAGCACTAATTTTTTAAAGTAAATTTCCCTGTAATTATAAATTACAGATAATAACTAGAAAAATCATGAGAAAAAAAAAATTAATTACACATCGTCTGTAATAAAATAAAATAAGCAAAACTGTTGTTAATGTCTCTATCAAAAAAAGTTATTTGCTTTTTTTACATTAGATAGTAAAATTAAAATTTTTTTCCACTGTACTTCAATCAACAAAAGATGTTTTTATTCAACGGATATTTGACATTTTTTGAAAGAAAAAACATGAATATTAAAGTTTTTTTAAACAATTTTTTTCTGTTTTGTCAGAATCACAAAAAAATATTAATTCACATGTTTAACTGTGAAAAAACAAGCAAAAAACACACCAATAAAAATAATGTCTGCGTGAATCATGTGTATTAAATACAGGCTTTATTTGTCTTGTTGCTTCCTGTTATGTCATAGAGCACAGCGGGCCAATAGGATCAATGTTTGCTACTAACATGGTTTGGGAGGGATGCCACAGCGCTGTGTGTATTGAGAGTTTTGAGTCTGTGTGTTTGCCTACATTTACTGCACATCACATTTTCCACCCTCCTGTCTTTCCACGTAATCACGAGTCGGAGCGTGATTGTTGCTGCTGCTGTGACACTCGATAGATCCCCGATATTCTCCGAGCATCTACCAGCTAAGCAGCAAACCAACCCGAGCGGGTCCCTGAACTATCATCGGTTCTATTCCTGCTGCTCGGTGGGACTGTGGTTCTCCGAGGAGCTCTGAAAACCGGATTGTTTTACAGGCACCTGTTGCCGGACGTCACTCGGCTACACGCCTGTCTCCGAGGCAGCGCAGTTAATCGCTGATTTGGCACACTTACAGTGACAACATACCAAGGTCCAGTTTCAGGAACTTAGCACACACACACATGAAAACACACTCTCATTCTTGTTGGCGCTCAAACACACACACACACACACACACACACTTAGCCTCAGACCTGCACAACAACCCGGGCCATGGGACTCAGCGGCGGCCATCTTTGATTCTCCTCCGACTCACCAGAATAACTTCAAAACACATGAAGCTGTGTTTTCAAAGGAAGCCCCGAGCCTGCAATTATTTTCTGCAAAGAGAAAAAGGAAAAACGAGGCGCGACAGTTTGTGTACGTTGGAACGCTCCGAGCTTTGTGGCTTCGACTTGAATGGGAAACAATTAAAGAGCTTTCTGGCAGCGCATGAAGCCAGGCGGCGATAAAAACGGCTGAGCTTTTCAACACGGAGAGGCCTCTCGGCTCGGCTCGGCCATCATGAGAATCCTCCAGAAGCTCTGGGTCGCCTCCTGCTCCTCTCAGCGCGACCTCAGATCTGTGGGAGGGCAGTAAATACACGACCCTTTATGAACCTGTCACACATGTTAGCATCACATTAAAATAACATCAGTGTCCTCCTGTCTTGCACCAGTTGCTCATACAGGGTCAACTAGTGAGCTAATCTGCTAGCTTACTGTACTCCCTCAACCTACTTCTGCACATATTTACATGCATTATCTGCAGAAGGACAAACCCACGCTACAAATACATGCTAACACATGGCTTGCAAATGCATCTGTTTTGATTAGGGGCACATGTCGGTAATAAAAAGGGAAAACACGCTAATTTTTGGGCTGCAAATCGGTTGCAGAATAATTTTAGCAACAAATTTTAGCTTCCATTTACCCAATAAATTAGCCAAAGTTAACCAAACAAGCATGGATTTTGCAGGGAATGAATGCTGTAGCTATTCATTGCACATTTGCAGATTTGTTTTTATCGCTAGTCAGATGCCCACATGAGACGTTCACGACTTTCCTGACTTTTAGTTGTTCGCTAACACGCTTAAACGCTGGTTTAGCATGTTTACTGTTGTCTGACCGCCACTGATGCTCCTCTGGACCACACTGACAGTTTAATGTCTTTAATTGTTCACACACGCTGAATGGAAAGTGAGTTTTTAGTGCTGTAGCTTACGACTGCATAACGTGGCATTTTTGCTTTAGCTTTTGTTATTTTACTGATTTTTTCCCTGTTTTGTTAAATTATAGATAATTTCTATAAAATCATGGGGAAAAGTATCATTTATTTTAAATGCTGACTGTATGAAATTGTCCCTAATGAATGTCCACATAAAACATCTGTATTTTTATAGCTGTTATTTATTCTTTTACAATGTGTGATTTGAAAATTACACAGTTTGAAAACAGCAAAACATGTTATTTCACAGGTATTTGCCATTTTTAAAAAGGAAAATTATGTGTATTAAGGATTTAAAAAATGCTAATTAAGTATTTTACATGATTACTTTACAGATTTTTGCGGAAGAGGAAGAGGATTAGGATTAGGGCCACTGGAGGAAAAAATGATAGGAGGTAGGTTTATTTTTCATCACTCACTTTGAGAAAAAAGTCAAAATGTCAACAATAAAGTCGCCCTAGTTCGGTAAATTTGGAAAGATATCCACAGATTAGGACTTTCGGCATCAATAACTCATTGGAGATACGTTGTGAAAACATAATCGATGCCTCTTTCCACCGTTGTCAGGTAGACAATGTGCTACAAGCCCAGCCTTATCAACAGTAGCTGTCTTTCAGGCTGCAGAAATAACACTGGTGTCTATGAGCAGCCGGCTGGGAGATGAGTGAACAGGGACTGTCTGCAAATTGCAAAACTGCTGCAACAGCGAAGAGAAACACCACATAGATGTTCTCACCGCAGCCATCAACTGGCTCCTGCTGATGTTGTCGTATGACCAACAGGAGCCAGTTGACAATATTGATAATTATCGGTTCATTTTGGCAGTTATGACGTCATTCCGATATTAAAAAAATGAGCCGATAATAATAAAGACTTAGAATCTTGGTTTTTGCCGTTGGTCTGTGTGTTGTGGTTTGTCCTCATCCCTGGCTCCTCAACCCCTCCCCTCCCCTCCCCGACGGTACTGTCGCATGCGTGTGATGTCATAACCCTGCACGGGCAGAGAAAACAAGCAGCATGGCGTGGCACTGACCAGTGTGGACTTTCTTTACCGTGTCAGAATAAGGCTGGTCTTGAATATCGGAATATTGGTTGGTTGTGGTGGTATTGGAATAATAATTTTGATGTTCAAATAGTTGTGCGTGATGCTGCCGGGGGGTG
The DNA here is from genome assembly GCA_024666655.1 of Dascyllus trimaculatus. Taxonomy (NCBI): domain Eukaryota; kingdom Metazoa; phylum Chordata; class Actinopteri; family Pomacentridae; genus Dascyllus; species Dascyllus trimaculatus. Next base: position 27,712,947 of record CM045462.1, on the reverse strand, counting down.
TTGCCGAGCGTTGCCGAGGCTGTAGTATGCCGCCGAGCATCACCGAGCGCTGCCGAGCGTCGCCAAGGCTCTAGAAAACCGCTGTGGTTGTAGTATGTGGACCTGCCAACTCTGGTGCCAACCCAACCGGTCGAGGCAGATGGCCGCCCTCCCTGAGCCTGGTTCTGTCAGAGTTTTTTTTCCCCTCTTCCCTACCATAGGGGGTTTTTGGTTCCTCCCCACCGTTGCCGATTGCTGCTCATAGGAAATCCAAAAGCACCTTTGGATTGTTGGGTTTTCTGTTTCCTGTTCTTTCTTACAATGTTTAGCGCTATGTGACGACTTATGTTGTAAATATACGCTATATAAATAAAATTGAATTGAATTGGTGTCACCCCCGCTCCCTCGTGCTCCCTCTCCCCCCTAACCCAATCGGTTGACATCATCGGTTATCGGCTGCAAGAAGTATGAAATTATCAACTATCAGTATCAGCTGAAACTGGCATTATCGTGCATCCCTAATGTTTTTTACAGTGTGTGATCATAAAGTTCATGTTTTACTGTGTTTAAATCAGCTAAAATATCACTATTATACATTTTTACAGCGTTTGATCGTCACAGTATTCCATGTTTTTTTTCACCTCACTTTGCTTCGGACTTTTACACGTGAATAAATGTTGTTCGTGTCTGTATGAACAGGAGAACATCCTCCAGCTCCATCCATTTCTACGACCTCCTCTCCTCCTGCCGAGCTCCGAGGTGGTTTAAAGGTCGAGCTGCAGCCCAAAGAGGCACAGAGGGTTTGACGGACTGCAGCCGAGGGGGGGAGGAGAAAGGGGGAGGAGGACGGGATGGAAAGCGTCCACCAGCGCAAACACCTCCGAAACAGAAACATCCATTTAGCAGCGAAAACAAGCCCCCCTCACAAGACCTCCGTGAATGGGCCACTTCAGCCGGCCGGGGAAGTTCCAGCGAGGGGCAGGATGTTCCCCTCAGGACGCTCTCGAGCCGGGCCCCGGGCCAGAACCTCCACATAGACCCCCTCTCTGCTCCGTCCAGCCCCTCCTCCGGCGGCCGAGGAGGCGTGGAGCCGCTCCGGGCAAACAAAGCAGCGACGGCCAGAGGGTCTCCGTGATTAAGGAGCAGCTCGGACGCCGTGAGAGGCCAATTTGTTCCCCGTGTGACAGAGTCAACAGGAAGTGCAGCTTAAAAGGTGAATGCCGGCGATTCAGAGGTACAGCCTGTTGACTTTCCCTCCCTGCATCCTGGAGGCACCGTGATGCAACAACATCTCACTTCTCACCTCAGAAAATCCATTTTTTACAATCAGTTCTTTCCTGAATATTAAAATAATCCAACATTAAAGACCTCCTCTGGTGAAAATCGAGTGTTTTGATGCGTCTCTGGGCTGTTTTTTTAATGCTGGAAGACACCAATCTTTCTGTTGTCCTGTCATTTTTAGGGAAGTCTGGTTGAAAACAAACAGTGGACGAGCAAAATTAGCCTCATGACTGAGCTCAGGATTGTTTATTACATCCTGTTCTGAGGAATTCAGATGCCGATATGCCAGTTATGAAGACAATAAACCAAATATGAGTTGTAGAAAGAGTTATTAAAGGCCTAAAAGCCCCTTTTTTGTTTGTTAAATCGTTTAAAAAGTTAGATTTAATTGACCCCAGCTATGAAAATTACAATGTAAAGGTGGAAAACGCCCCAAAAATCAAATAAAAGCAGGTTTAACAGGTTAAACTCAGAGCCTCCAGTGGGTGAAAATCAACCAGGGTCTAAATAATGTGGATGTAAAACTCAGATTCTACGTCTGTGTTCGTGAACCAGCCTCAGTTTGCTGTATTTTGTCCCTCAGATCCTCGCTCTGCCCAGGTTTCTACCTCCTGCCAACACAAACTGACCGTCCAGCTGCTCCTTATATGTGACCCACCTGCTGCAGGTGAAGCTGTGATGAGGTCATCAGTGAAACTCTCCTCACCTGTCGGAGGTTTAATGTTGTGGCTGCTCAGTATGGAGACTCTTCTATTGTACATGTGTTACTAATTAAATACATCAGAACACCTGGAATGTTTGTGTTGTTTCGTGTCTCATTTTTGTTGTATCATGTTTTATTGTGTCATTTTGTGTCTTATTTCTTATTTTGTGTGTCATTTTGTTGTTTTATGTCTCGTTTGTGTTGTTTCGAGTTTTGTTTGTGTTGTTTTGTGTCTTATTTGTTGTGTTAGTGTCTTGTTTGTGTAGTTGTGTGTCTTTTTTGTTTTTTGTCTTGTTTGTTTTGTTTGTAATGTGTTTTGTTTATTTTTTTTCTTTTGTGTCTCATTTGTGATTTTTCGTCTCATTTGTGTTGTTCTGTGTCTCATTTTTGTTGTGTTAGTGCCTTGTTTGTGTAGTTGTGTCTTTTTTGTGTCTCATTTTTGTTGTTTTATGTCTTGTTTGTGTCGTTTTGTGTCTAGCTTGTATTGTGTCTTGTTTTTGTCATTTTATGTCTCATTTGTATTTTTTATCTCTTTTTTTGTTTCATGTCAGCTTCTGTCTCATTTGTGTATTTTGTGTCTCATTTTTGTTGTTTCATGTCTGAATTGTGTCGTTTTGTGTCTGATTTGTGTTACTTTGTGTCTTGTTTTTGTCATTTTGTCTCCTGTTTGTGTTGTTTTGTGTCTGGTTTGTGTCTGTGTATTTTTTTGTGTTGTCTTGCATCTTATTTTTCATGTTTACGCCTCGTTTGTGTTGTTTTGTGTTTCTTTTGTGTTGTTTCATATTTAATTTCTTTGCTTTGTGTCAGTTTTTTGTTGTTTTATCTTTTGTTTTTTGTCTTTGTGTCTCGTTTGTAATGTTTTGTGTTCGGTTTGTGTCACCCTGTGTCTCCTTGGTGTTATTTTATGTTTCATTTTTGTCCTTTTGTTTTGTATTTGTCTCATTGTTTTGTGTTCAGTTTATGTTGTTTTTTGTCTCATTTGTGTCATTTTCTGTCTAGCTTGTGTCATTTTGTCTCCCGTTTGTATTGTTTTGTGTCTGTTTTTTGATGTTTTGTGTGTCATTTTTGTCATTTTGTATCTTATTTTTGTTGTTTTGTTTTTTTATTTTTGTTGTTTTGCGTTTCATTTTTGTTCTTTTGTGTCTTGTTTTTGTTGTTTTCAGTCTGGTTTTTGTTGTTTAGTGTCTTATTTGTGCCACTTTACGTCTCCTTTGTGTCATTTTGTGTCCAGATATCATTTTTTTATTTTTGTGTCCAGTTTGTTGTTTTTTGTCTCGTTTGTGTCGTTTTCTGTCTAGCTTGTGTCATTTTGTGTACCGTTTGTGTTGTTTTGTGTCTCATTTTTGTTGTTTTGTGTCTGGTTTTTACCCGTTTTGTGTCTTGTGTTTGTTGGTTTGTGTCTCATTTTTGTCGTTTTGGGTCTCATTTTTGTTTATTTTGTGTCTCATATTTTATGTTTGCCTCTTGTTTGTGTTTTTTGTGTCTCGTTTTTGTTGTTTTGTGTCTGGATTTTGATGGTTCGTGTCTCATTTTTGTCGTGTCTGTCTCGTTTGTGTATTTTTGTGTTTCATTTGTGATGCTATATGTCTCATTTATATTGTTACGTGTCTTGTTTGTGTCATTTTGTGTCTGATTTTTGTTGTTTTCTGTCTTATTTTTGTTGTTTTGTGTCTAGTTTTTGATGTTTGCCTCTCGTTTGTGTTGTTTTGTGTCTGGTTTTTGTTGTTTTGTAACTCATTTTTCATGTTTGCATCTTGTTTGTATCGTTTTGTTTCATTTTTGTTGTTTTTTTCTGTCTCATTTTTGTTGTTTTCTGTCTCATTTTTGTTGTTTTGTGTCTCATTTCTGTTGTTGTTGTTTGGCATTCTGGTTTCATTTCATCGACACACGCTCACCCTGAATGATGAAAACCAGTTTTCGCCACAGGGAACAGTTTGTTGAGCGACAAAGGGACAGAGACGGGGCCGACGGCGGAGCGCTATCATAACATGTTTATTGAAAACCTTTTGTCGACAGGCAGTTTGTCAGGCACAGAGAGAAAGAGGGAGGCTGAGAGAGGCGCAGAGGAGGAAGAGAAAGTCGTGAAACAGTTGTTGTTGTTTTTCTTCATCCCGGTGGGAGATGTTCGCCCAGAGGGGATGCAGTGGTGGAATGTTACAGAGGATTCATCACGATCAAAACATCGCAAACAAACAAGCCATGAATCACAAACAAAAACAAACGGAAAGGAAAAACGTCACATGATGCCAAATGGTTAGTTCCACCTTTCTATGTTAGAGCACGGAGGGAAGAGAAATAAATAAAACCCACGACGATCTTCCGTCTCGCTGCTGTTGAATGATGTGGAATGAGAAATCAGCTGCTTTGAAACGACGCCAAGCTCTGACTGGTCAGGACTGACAAGAGGCCGAAAAACAGAGCCGAGCTGTGAGAGAACCAACCGGAAAATCAAATATAGCGAGGAGGAAACAGGTGAGTTCAGCGAATCAGAGTCGACGCTCCTCAGATTTGAGTCCTGATTACTTTAAGGGGCGAATAAAACACAGAATAAATAAGTGAATCCGACCTCAGGTGGCTCGAGGCCGACTGTACATACAGTAAAAATCCCTCCCTGCTGAGGCGTTGATTCATTCAACAGCACAGAACGTCCACTCTTAAATATATCCAGCAAAGGAAACAAACAGATTTGTTGTTTTTAACACGTTTTGCATTCAAATCTGGGGTTTTCACGTTGATTTTTATCTCTTGAACTGAGATCTTCCGCTTCAATTAGTTTAATAAAAGACGTATTTAACGCAGAAATGAAAGGCTTTTCAAAATAAAACGCCCACGTGTTAAAAACAAGATTTTTTAAAAGCCAATCCGACAGAGAAAGGAGACGGCAAAATGAAATAAAATAATAAAACAAGAGGGTAAACTACGCCAGGAGCATCAGAATCTAGTAAAATCACTACTCTACATCATCATCATCATCATCATCATCATCATGTTCTTCGTCTTCGTCTTCTTCTGGCTCTTGCGATGAAAAAACACTGACAAAGCAGACAAGAGTAAAAACACTCTCACCATAGGGAAAGCTTTTACCCGGCATGGAAGAATAAATAAAACAGCTTCATTAGATCCATCCAACCTTTGCAGAAGTGCCTTTTTATTTATTTATTTTTATTATTTTTTGACTCTTTTGTTCAACTAAAAAAAATAAGAAAAACCAAAACCAGGCTAAAATTTGCATAACCTGCTCTCTAGGATCTAATGTTTCTTTACAATTGTACATTCAGAACGAACCGATCTTCCTTTTTATTAGTTCGGTAAAATGACCTCCAGGCACTTTGTAGGTTTGGGCCGACGCTTCAGCGGAAAAACAGAGTTGATTTAACCGTTTATTTTCCCGAAGGCCTTAAAATCTGCGTGAAAAAAACGCACGGTTTGGTGCTGAAACGTAAAAAACCCACCAGTGCAGCAGCAGATTAAATACAGGTTCTCACACTTTTAAGTACTTTAAATAGCAGGGGGCTGATTTCTTTAAGCACATTTAGTAATTTCTCATTTTTAAGGCCACTGCAGAACAGATTTTTTAATATCTAGCAGCGGATCAATTTCTCCGAATAATTTTCCTTTTTTTTTTTTAGATTTTTTTGCTGTAAACACTTTGTTCTATTTGGGGAGTCAGCTGGAGAGATGACTGCACATGATATTAAAAAAAATTAAAAAATCAAAGGTGGAGATATCCATTTGGCAATCCCATGATCCTTTGCTGCACCCGTCCTACATTCAGCAGCAGCAGCAGGATATCTGGAGATCTCAGCGACGCCGTAAGACTGATTTTGGCACTTTTTCCCCCCCAACAAACTTCCCACCGCACACTTCAGAGTCTCCTTTTAACAAACAGATATATTTCTAGATATAAACTGTATATATATTTTCTTTTTCGCCGTTTGACCCGCGAGTCGCGCAGCTTTGCCTTCATTTTCAGTATTAATACTATTAGAGCAGCGATAAAATCTCAAGCATCCGGGCAGGTTTCGTGTTTTTTTTTTGCTTTTTTTTGCTTTTTGTTTCACTCAAGCACAAACAGCTTCTACATTTCCGCCTTCCAGCTGATGGTTTATTAAATTTTATGAGTGCAGGTGCTCAGAGTGTCGCTCGAGCACGTTTTGACGCCGTTTGTTAGCATCGACCCTGTGACCTTTAAGAGTTTAGAGATCGAAGCCTTCAGAAGCGCTTTAAGAGAAAAGAAAAAAATCCACCTATAGATGTTTTATTATTATTATTTAGAGGGAAAAAAGCAGCTGCTGGTGGTTTAATTTGGGTTACCGGGTGCTTTTTTTGCATCAAGGGTCATAATTAAAGGGCAAGAACTTGTTTCTACACTGTAAAAAAATAAATACATAAATTCAGTAAACGAACTAAACATCTGGCAGCAAGTGTGCCAGAAAAATAATGGTAAAAAATCACAGCAAATATCGCTAAAATAATAAATTTTTAAGCGATGTAATTACAGTGAAAAAATGGTCTAATTTCATAGTCAAATTAATATTTAAATTAAATTATTAATTTTTTAAATGTGAATATTATTTAAATTTTTGGCAGTTAACATGCAAATTAATATTCTTTCCTGTTATTTTATGAGTTATTTTCTGTAATTGAACAAAACAGATAAAATCAGAAAAATCTGGAATATAAATCCCAAATATACATTATTTTACTTTGAAAAAATCGCACACATCTGTAAAATACCAATATTTTCACTGAATTAAATACAGTAAAAAAAAATGTATAATTTTAATTTTGCACTCACATTTATAAAATTAAGATTAAAATTTTGTTGTGAGCATCATTCATAATTTTGACCTGTTTTTATGTGGTAAACATGCAAATTAATACAATTTGTTTCTCTGATTTTATGAATTTCTATCTTTAATTTAGTAAAACAGACACAAACTGTAAAATAACAGTAAATTATTGAAGCAATTACCGTTAAAAAACTGTTTAACGTTAGTTTTTTTTTTTTTTTTTACAGTGTAGACTATAGAGCCCTGCTCTTGAGCCGGACTCAGAGTCCCAGCAAGCATTGCAGCAGAAACATGGAGGACGTTTGGGGCGATGGGGAAACGCAACTTCAACTTTTCTTAATTTGTTCTTTTGCGGTTAAAACACTTCTTCTCCGGCATGTTTTCACATTTTTATAAATCCCAGGAAGACATTATAACTGATAACTGCAGGAAAGCATGCTGGGAGTTGTAGTTCTCCAGTACAATCTAGCTGAAACTGCTCATTCGGGAACTTTTCTGTTAGTAAAAATGGTTGGAAATTAAATATTAGGCCACCAGCTGCTGCTTGAATTCATTAAACATCCCAAACAGTAAAAATAGGAGGATTTTCCCTTAAAAAGGCTGCTGAGGTTCACTGAAGGCCTCTCATGTTTCACAGCTGGCTGTCTGTTCTGATGTTTCATACGCGTTAGAGCACTTCAGTCGCGCTAAAAGGTCTCCGGCGTCTCCAAGCGCTGCCTTTTCTTGCCCAGCAAGAGCTAACCGTTGCCACCACGTCGCAAACGTCAGAATTCGAACTCGAATCGCTCTCGGAAATCACCCGTCGTACATTCTTATCCCCTCTCTCTCTTTTTTCCAAACGCTCACCTAAAACTGTAAACAAACCAACAGAAAGATGGATCCGAGGAGTCTGTGAAAATAAACGTCGCAGTTCGGTTGTAAAATAAGTTACCAAAAAAAAAGAAATAAAAATCTTTGCGTACAGTACTAAAAATCCTAAACTAAACCTTTTTAAGAACCACATGTTAAGTCTATAAATATCTTTACAAATATACACGTTAATTATTCAAATAAACCTTTTCTGATTAAATGTTTTACACATCATGACAGTGTCTTCTAGACTGCAACGCTTCCGTCCTAAAATCTTAAAAAATGTAGTTTTTTGTCTTTTACGTACACGGCTGTGGACAGCAATATCATACATATTTGCATTTATATATTTACAATAAATCACTTTTCTAGATACATTAAAAAAAAACAAAACAACAACAAACCCTCCGACCCCCCCGCTGTTCTTATCAACCGAATGGCCCTGAAACTTCGCCTCTTCGTTCCGTGATTATCACAAAAAACCGGATGCTAAAATGCGACGTACAAATTCGGGAGTGAAAACGCGATCCTCCCCCCCTTCGGAAGAACGAGTCCCGTCATCGAGTCGGTTCTGCTGGTTGGTTTTTCTCGCGAACTTTCAGGGGCTGTGAGGATTAAAAAAGAAAGAAGAGTCGCCCGCCTACTGGATCGCCAATCAGTCGTCAATGCCCTTCGTCGCCTCCCGTTTACATCCGCTTGGTTTCAGTCAGGAGGTTTAATCCCAGTAGGCACGGAATGGTTTCACCCCCACAGATTGTCCGTAACAAAAGACTGGCCCGAGTACAAAAATAGAACTTTTATGAAAAGAGGAACAAAAAATAATCCTTCACTGCTTCAGGAGTCTTTAAGGGAGAGTTTTAAGACGAGCCGAGGCGCTGAAGGAAGTATTGCATGCTGGGTTTCTCCAGGTCTGGAGTCACTGAGAGGGGGTCCGAGGACTTGGAGGCTCTACGTCCGGATCACCCCGTTGCTGGGCAGCGGTTTGGGAAGACAGGGCTCCTCGGGCAGCGGGTCGTGGGCGAACACCGAGTCGTCCCCCGAGGAGCAGGTGCTGTTGGAGTCCTGGCAGGTGGGCGAGTACTGCTCGAAGGGCACCGACAGGTCCAGGTACTCCTGTCAGGGGGGGACACGGGTTAGAATGAGGTTAGAATGGGGTTAGACCAGCGGTTCTCAACTGGTCCAGCCTCAAGACCCACTATGTCTCTATGAATAATGGTGGCGACCCAAATTTTTCAAGAAATTTTCGCTGTTTTTTTTGTTAACAAATTAAGGTTCATTGGGTGTCGTCTCAATGCATTTTCATACAATTTAGGAAAATTTTGGCTTATTTTTTTGCTAATTTTGGTATATTTGGAAGCTTTTGCCAAGTTTTGGGCCCACTTTGGCCCATTTTGACAGATTCTGAGCATATTTTCGTCTATTTTTGGGACATTTTAGCATAAAATAGCAAAGTTAATAGTGGGCAACTACTAGTGTCACCACCACTAAATATCCTGCGACTGAAAGCAAACTGTGTCATAACAAACGCATCCTTCAAAATAAAAGACTTGCTTTCTGCGACCCTCCAAAAATGGCTTCGTGACCCACTTTTGGGTCCCGACCCACCGGTTGAGAACCACTGGGTTAGACGACCACATCCCTGCCGTTTGTCACATAATCAGTGAGTTTTCCTCTCATGTCACCTTCATTCTTATTAATACAGTTAAACAGCTGAAACAGACTTTAAGCTGTGTTTTTTAGTTTGTTTTAGTTGTATTTCAACCCTCAGAACCCCAAAACAAAGGTTTAAAAGGAGCGTTGTCTTTAAAAAAACAGAAAAAGGCACCATTTATCAGAGCAAGAAAGTATAAAAACAAAAACAATCACTGGATTTTCTACTTTCTAACGGTCCTTGAACTACTCACGAGTAACTTTAATCGTCACAATGAACCAAATCTAAGCTAAAAATCGTGATATTTAATCAAAATCATGTGTCTCACTTAACTGCCATTAACAAATTTACCATTTATCAGAGCAAATAAACATAAAACCAGAGAGAATCATCAGGTTTTCAGCTTTCTGACGGTCCTTGAACTTCTCATGTGTAACATTTGATGAAAAAATGGACCAAATCCAAGCTTAACTGTAATATTTAATCAAAATCACTTGCCTTAATTGAATATTCATCAGAAATTAAACGGTTTGATCTAATCAAAGTCTGTCCAAAACAAAAAATTCTACCATCTGCAGGGAAACAGAAGAGATATTCATGACTCAGCTGCTACTTAGAGTCCTGAGACAAAAATTCAGTGAGTTTTAAAGCTTAAAATCCGGATATTTCTCATGTCTTGTTTATAAATAATTGCCACAAATTAACGGTTTGCTCGCCCCAAATTCTGTAAAAATCCTGAGCTCCACGGTTCAACTGAAAAGCCACTAATAACTAACGACCTTTAGATGCTTTTGGTCGCCGTCACCTGCTGTTTGTCGTGTAACCAGGTCAGTTTTCCTGCAGCGTCACCTTCGTTTTTGGAATATTAACACAGGTAAACAGTTGAAACAGACTGGTTTTTTTTTTAGCTGTATTTCAACCCCCGGACCCCAAAAACCTGTGTATCAAAGGAGTGTCACCTTTAAAAAACAAAAAAGGCACCATTTATCAGAGTCCTAAATTGCAAAAACTGAAAAAAATCACTGGATTTTCCAACGTTCTGACAGTTCTTGAACTACTCATGTGTGACTTTCATCGACAAAATTAACCAAATTGTGATACTGCGTTAAAATCACTTCATTCTACATGTGTCGTTTAAAAAAAAAGGCCAAAAATAAACTAACTCCTCTCAGCAAATTTTGTAAAAAACTAAAAATTCTACGCTCCATATCTCAGCCTATAAGCTATTCATGACTCAGCTGCAACAAAACGTCTGGTGGCAAAAATTCATAGACTTTTTAGCTGAAGCTGAAAATCGTGCCATTTTCGTGGTCATTTCTCAAGTGTTGCTTAAAATTTTGCTAACAATTAACTGTTTGCTCTAACCAATTTTTATACAAGTGCAACTGAAAAGCTACTAACAACTAATTACTTTTAGACTGGGCGCTGTCACCTGCTGTTTGTCACGTAACCAGGTGAGTTTTTTGGCTTATTATTACCGTTAAACAGCTGAAATAGACTTTAAGCTGTGTTTTTTAGCTGTATTTCAACCCTCAGAACCCAAAACACAAAGGTTTAAAAGGAGCGTCACCTTTAAAAAACAAAAAAAGGCACCATTTATCAGAGCAAATAACTATAAAAACAAAAAGAATAATTGGATTTTCTCCTTTCTGACCGTCCTTGAACTACTCACGTGTAACTTTCATTGACAAACTCAACCAAGTCTAAGATTTAAATCTTGCTATTATATCAGAAACACTTCATTCCGCATGTCTCAATTTAAAAATTCACCGAAGGTAAACAGTTTGCTTTCGTAAAATTCTGAGAAAACCAAAAAATTCTGTGCTTCACAGCCCAACTGGGAAGTCGTTAGTAGCTCAACTGCAACCAACAGTCTTGTGAAAAAAATTCAGACTTTTTAACCTAAAATTGTGATATTTCTCATTTTCATGTTTATTTTAAAAATTCGCCAAAAATTAAATATCTGCTCGAACCAAAAACTGCAAAAAACAAATAATTCTACGCTTCCCAGTGCGACTGAAATGCCGTAAAAGACTCAACTGCAACCAAAGGTCTGGTGGAAAAAAATCAAAAACCTTTCAACTTAAACTCTGAACCAAAACCACTTCATTCTACGTGTATTATTTAATAAAAATGTCCAAAAATAAACAGCGAGCAGGAACTAAATTCTGTGCTTTTCGGTGCAACCGTGAAGCCAAGATGGACTCAGCTGTCACCAACAGTCACATGAGAATAATTCAGAAACGTTTCAGATGAACTGCAGGCAGTGTTGTCTCTGCTTCTTCATGGTTGTTCTGGTTCCATTGAGGTCCAGAACTAAGGACAGGCTAAAGCAGTGGACAAACCCCGACCAGGGTTTCTTTCCCTGTTGATTTAAACTTGTGCAAACTCATAAAACTCATGTAATCATGACTTCAGGTGTTCTACGTTCAAGAGTCGTCTTTTTCTAGGTTTTTCTGGCTTTACGGAGCAACAAGTTACTCTGGAAACCGAGCGGTAAGTTACGCCGTGTTCCTGCTGCTTCCATGTTATCGTGTCGGACGGCAGCTGTGCAGGGAGACTTACGTCGGTGGAGGTCATTGATAAAACCCGGTCGTGGTCCTCCACCAGCTGCCTGAAGGTCGGCCTCTGAGACGGAACCGCGTGCCAGCACTCCCTCATGATCATGTACCTGGAAACCAGCGTCAAGGTTCAGCTTATCTGCATCACATTTACTGCGAATATTCTTTTAGATCGATTATTCTAGACAGGCAGCTAGATAGGGCGCTTTATTGGGAAGCTGCAGTGTAGCAGGAGCATTTTACATGTAACAAAACACATGTAAGTTGCATTAAACTGGCATCTGAGGTAAGAAAATCACTATTTAACAAAAAAACCGCACATGTGCATCAAAAATACTGTATTTAACAACCTAAATTTAAGAAAAAGTAAGAATAAGATAAGCTAGAACTCCCACAGAGCAAATTAAAGTGAATTTTCAGTGATTTTTCAACCAAAAACACTTGATTTAATCGTATATTCATGCTAATTATAACTCATTTTAGCTGCATTAAGCCTCATGAGGACAAACAGAACTCTAATCTAAACAGACACCTACAGTTCATGGGTGCAGTTGGCCGGTTTATCCATCCGATGTCCCTCCTTCAGCAGTTTAAAGAGCTCCTCCACTGGGATCCCCGGGTACGGCGAGCCTCCCAGGGTGAAGATCTCCCACAGCAGAACCCCGTAGGACCACCTGGACACACAGCAGCACAGAAACACACTGAATCCGGAGGTCAAACAGCAGCCGAGAAGCTTCCTCCGGCCCAGAACCCGATCGATGCGCTCGGTGGTGGGAGATTATTGATCTTAAATAACGTTAACTGCACCCAATTTAAAAACCTATCTGAGATTCTTATTGTCTCAGACAGCAGGTCAATGCTGGTGGAAATCAACGTCTCTCCCCTCCAGCCAGGAATAAGACACGATAGGAATTAAACAGGCGCAGAAGTGAGCCGAATAATGATTCCCGCCGACGTGTTAATCAGTGATTAGACGCTGGTTCTGAAGCCCGACAGTGGTGTTGTTTTATCGTTTCTTATCGTCAGGAAAGGCCTTTAAAGCAACAAAAACCACCTGTGTGACCAAATCCAGAGTGTAAATCTACAAAAACACCATATAAAAACACTTAAGACTTGGTAATTCACCAGAAAAGCTTGGTTCTGGAGGTAAATATTGCATTTGTTGTGATTTTTTACAGCTGTGGATCAACATTTGGTGCCCTATGAGTGTCATCAGCAGCAGGACGGATCAGTAAATTCAGTGTTTTTATGGATTTTAAAAGTTTTGTCAGCCTTATCTGAGACATTTTGAATCAAATTTGGAAATGTTTGTTGCATCAATCATAGCTCAAATTAATAAAAACATCACTGGTAGCATCTCTGATACTGAGGCGACGCTAGTTCCACTTTTTTTGACACACATTAAAGTAAAAAAAACTTCTAAACATGTCATTTTGATGCACAGATTTGAGATTTTAGGACTCCAGAACCTGCTAGCGGGTTTGAAAGGGATGTTGTTTTTAAATATCGACAATATTTCACCATTTATCAGAGTCAGAAACTGTAAAAAACAGATAGAATAATCAGATTTACAACTTTTCAACTGTCCTTGAACTACTCATCTGTGACATATCGACAAATCGAGAATCCCTTCATTCTATATGTCTCGTTTGAAAATTCGCCAAAAATAAGCTGTTTGGTTTAATCAGAATCTGTAAAAAAATAAAAATTCTGCTAATTTCTGCGCAACTAAAAAGCTATGACTGACTCAGCTGCAACCACTGGTCATGTGACAAAAAATTCAGAGAGTATTTGGTTGAACTGCAGGCAGTGTTTACACATAGGATAGGAGACGGGTATGGAGGCAAATTAAAAATGTAATTAGGTAAACATCTATAGTTTGTAGGGTCATTATTTATTTCCAGTAACACATGTGGGCACCTGGAAAAAATGCCAAACATGATTTTCAGTCTTTGCAAAATAAATTATCAAAGAAATTCAGCTTTAAATTGTTTGATTTTTACGATTTACGGCATTAAAACCGTGTCATACTGCACAGAAGACATTTCTGAGTTCTCCCTGCTTCTAGCCATGGTTGTTCTGTTTCCATAGAGGTGCAGGACTTATTATTGCAGGGAAAAATGAGGAAACAGTGAGGAAAAATGTGACCGGAGAACAAAAAAAGTGCCTGGAGTTCATAGGGAGGGTTAATAGAGTTCACTGAAAGCCAGACTGACTGATAAGAATCATGTCAGCAGCTTCTAAATGCAGTGGGACCCACAATAACAACAACACTGCACTGAGAGAATTTACTTTACGCAACGTAAAAAAACTAAAAAAATGCAATTGCACACAAGTAAACGTGCAGGAAATGGCCTATTTCGGACAAAAACAGGCCAAGATTGAGATTTAACAGCATAGTTATACTGTTTCTCTCAGTGTATGTTTGTTTTACTGCACAGAAAACATCTCTGTTATAATTATGCTGTTTCCATGGAGGTGCAGGACTTTATACTGCAGTAAAATGAGCCAGCAGAGAGGGAAACTGTGCTTGGAGTGCAAATTAAAAGAGGTGCAATCATCTCGTCGCTGTGTTGATGTGGACGGAAAACCTTTGGACGACAATCCAGGAAAGCGTCGACACAAACAACCGTAAATCTATCCGCCGTCACGTCTCCAGAACACCTCCTTTAAGATGAATGGAAACGCTCATTATACAGTATCTGCATTTACAGTCCAGCTGCTGTCCAATCCGCAACCTCTGGCAGCTCCAAACCAAGCCATCACCTCCCTTTTCTTTCTCCCTCAGTGGCAGCAGCCCGACTGGACGGCCGCGTTATTCCCAAATGGCGAAAAAATGAGGGAAGGTAATCAGATAATGGGCAGCCTATTAGCCCAGTGTCCTATTGTTGGGCTGCTGGTCCAGTGAATCAGAAGGAGACGCCTCCTCCCCGCTGCAGCGCTCAGCGGGTTTAATCTAATTATCCTCGCTCCCGTCCGGAGGGTGGAAAAAAAACAGCCGGACGAGGCGGCCGGTCCGCCGTCCGAACGCCGAGAGGCCGGAGCGAGCTGAGAGAGACATCAACATTCAGAGGTGCAGCTGAGGACAAAACTCTGATTATTACGTTTGGGGCATAAACAAAGGGTTCACGGCCACCTCAAGAACCACCGCAGGGATCAAAACAAAGAGCAAGAGCATTTTTTTAGGGGCACCTGCAGAAAGAAGAGTCTAAAATTGATGTTCTGTGTCTGTGAGGGTAGAATTTTACCAGTATTGCACCTACAGTAAAGCCCAATTCATTGCTTGTACGACTTTGAATGCAACACTGGACAGCAATCACAGCACAAGCAAGCATCTGTCTGCACTGCCTCTCATGTCGAACAGAAAAAGACTCTTGTAGATGTTTCTAAAAGGCTTCGACCTTGCACTTTTTACAGATTAATGCAGCAGCACAGACGTGGCACGGGACTTCTGGAGAATTCAGAGCTCCTCGGTCCATGTAGCCACAAATCACAGCACCTCCAAAGTCCCACAGCGAGCGCTTCAATTACAACTCTTTTAATGACTAATTATAAAGGTGTGAATGTCCTCGCGTCGCCTCACTTCTAAATTAGCTTTTGCTTTGAGGTCCTTGCTTTATTTTCCTGGCACATGATGCAGTGTGCTCAGTCTGCATGAACCTGGTTTTAACCGCCTGAGCTCCAAAACTCGATGCTGGGATTGAAAAGTATGTTATCTTTTTAAAAAATACCAGCATCATTTCATTTATCTGAGCTATAAACGGTCACGGTTGACGGTCATTGAACATATGAGCTGTGACGCGCCGTTTCATAGGGAAAATTTACCGAATCGAAGCTGAAAATCATGATATTTCTTCGAGATCGTTACATTCTACATGTCTCGTTTGAACATCTTCTAAACTACACCTTATGCAGCAACTAGATTCTGTAAAAATCAAAAAATTCTGCACTTCTTGGTGCAAATCTGAAGCCATCAGTGACTCAGCTGTGAACAACAGTCACACGACAAACTAGAAAAGCAGTCAGAGAGCACAGACCTCCACCAAGCAGCTTCAGCCCACCCCCAACACAATCTCCCAATGACAAAGTATCCTTAAATTAAAAAACATCCTGGATCCAGACGGTGATCCGGATCAGTCCCAAAATGTCATCACTTGTTCCTTGTCCTATTTCACACATCTCCTGAACATTTGATCCAAATCTGTCCATAACTTTTTAAGTTATTTTGAACACAAACAAACCAACAAACAAACCAATGCCGGCAAAAACATAACCTCCTTGGTGGAGGTAATAATAAGGCTGACCTTGAGGCCAAGTACGGTGTAGTTCCAAGTAGCCTAGAGTGGCTAAGTTAGCTAACCAACAGTGTGGTAGCTTACCTGCTTTACAAACGGAATATTAGGGCTAGTTCCCAATATAGGAAGATCCGAATATTCGTTGGTTGCGATGGTATTCGGATAATAATGTTGATATTCGAATAGTCCTGCGGGCTGCCGCCGAGCGCCGCCGAGTGTTGCCAAGCGTTGCCAGGCGCCGCCGAGGCTGTAGAACGCCGCCATGGTTCTAGTACGCGGACCTGCCAACTCCGGTGTCAAAAACTCAAAACACTTTCCAATAGCACAGTGTTATTGTCCGGTGATCCGGATCAGTCCCAAAGTTTCATCATTTGTTCCTTGTCCCATTTCACACATTTCCTGAACATTTCATCTGTCTATAACTTTTCGAGTTATTTTGAACACAGACAAACAAACAAACCAACGCCGGCAAAAACATAACCTCCTTGGCGGAGGTAATAATCAGAGACTTTTCGGCTGAACTGCAGGCTGTGTTTGCACAAGGCAGAATGTTACACATGCTGATTCCAGTTTTCATCAGATTTAAAGAAATATATTTTTAAGGGTTCACAGCACTATAACTGTGTAATTCTGCATAGAAGACATTTCTGGGTTCTCTCTACTTCTAGTCACGGTTGTTCTGTTTTCATAGAGGTGCAGGATTTTATATTAAAGTGAAAAATGAGCAAACAGTGAGGAAAAATGTGAAAAAACGCCCGGAGGGTTAATGCTAATGCTAATGCCTGGTCATGTGTTATTCGTTAATTGTCCTGTCAGTGGTTGAAAAGCCGCTGAAACTGTATGAAAAGCAGCATCAAAGATCTCAATCGAACAATCGATGCTTTAAGATTTAATTCAGCCACCAGGTGGGTCTGGAGCTCACATAAAAATGCACTTTTGTTATTCATTTTTTAATGAGCACACTCTGCTTTCTGTCTGCCGACGCTGCCAGAAGAGTCGCTGATTACCTGGCAGGACCTCGTGCATCGGGCCAGGTGGTTGGAGGAAGTCCTCCACGACTTCACAGCAACTGTTCGGCAAGTTGCTGCTGTTTATTCTGCAGCTCTGCCTCCCGTCTTCATTTATTTAGCCTGTTGTTGCAGCTAATAGCAGCTGGAGGGTTCAATCCCGCAGACGTTCTAACACGCAAGTTTCGGAGGTGATGTGCAGTCGAGCTTTTTTTTTTTCTTCTTTCCTCTGCAGAAGACGCTTCCAGAAAACATTGCAACATAAAGCAATGCTGTGATGCTAAATTGCAAACTTTCCATTCATGTTGCGGCCTCCTGTGTGGCAGCTGATCTTGCGCATTACGAGCTCAGCAAAGCCGACCGGCGTCATAATCTGCTGTACAATGTTGAATTAATTGCATATTAGCGGGGATTTTTCTCCAGTTAAAATGATTTCTCCGTCGACGCCAACCGCTCCAGTTGATTTTTTTTTTTTTACACAGCTGCTTATTTCAGCCACCTTCTCCGCTTGTTGTGCGTCACTGCGATTTGTTCCCTGCTGCTTTTACAGGCCGACACCTCCGAAGCTGCTCAGAATGAAATCCTCACCTCGGCGACTCTGCCAGCGGGGGGGAGGGGGGGAACTTCACTGGCTAGTAAATGAATTTAAAAAGTAAATTCATCTTGTCTGGATGTGATGATGTTAATTACTTAAAGGCAAATTGTTTCTCTGCACAAAAAAAAGGTGTGAAAAAATCCTGTTAAAACGGCTCCCGAATGTTGCCCCGGCCAGATGGAATGAATCCGAGCAGCGAAGTCATGTGTGGAAGGTTTTTTTTGTTATTTTCAGCTGTTTTTCATTGTTTCATCGCTTTAACGTGTTTTAATTGAACGAAAGAAAAAAAAAACCCACATCACGGGTCAAAAGTCGAAGTCCCGCAGGGCGTGTGAGAGTAAACTGGCTGCAGAGCGACTACTGTATAAAGGGAGGAGGAGGAGGAGGAGGTTTGGCGGGAGGATCGACTCTGTAATCCAGACCTGCTGAAATAACAGAGCGGCCTGATTCTCCCCTCGGCCCGTTCCCAGTCTAGTGTAATCACACGGCGAGCCAGTGTTGACAGGGGCCCGTGTTTGGCTTGGATGGCTGTGCTGGGGACACAGCGTCTGGCTCGAACCGGCGGGGGGGTGAAATTCGGTTTAGAAAGGCGGCTACTGCAAGACAGATTGACTTTGTGACCTCCTCGCCTTTCTCCTCTCGATGGCGGAAGCAATCGGAGGTCGTAAAAGTCGCCGCCGGTCCTTGGAAGAGCAACGCCCCGAGGGAACACCTTGAGACGAATCCGCCGACCACCTCTCATCTCCTTCTGCTCTGGAGCAGGTTGGATTTACGCTTTTTAAAACGACAGCAAGACGCCGGAGCTCCGCTGTGTTTCTTTTCCGTCTCTGATGTCGTGTCGGGAGATTAAAGAACAAACGCGGCGAGGAATGCGAAGCCGTCGATACGCAAGAAACTCGGGATTATCTAGCGGGTGGAGCTGACAGCGAGCGGGAGATATTTGGAGAGGGAACGCTGTGATTCTGTATTCACATGCGCTTGATGCTAACGCGCTCAGTCATGATATTTCAACACCCGGATTCCTCCGGTGTACAGCAGCCACACATGAGTGGACGGGCGGCATGCGACGGCTGGCCTGTGCAAACTTACACATCGCTCTGGTGCGTGTAGACCCGGTCGAACAGAGCCTCCGGAGCCATCCATTTCACGGGCAGACGGCCCTGAAAGAATAAAGAATCACAACAGAACCGCAAGTCAGCAGAACCGCTCTGTACACAGCAAAATATGAATCCAGACTCACAAAGTTCACTGGTGACCTGAAGCACTGGTGATGGGAAACATGCAGTCGTGATCAAAAGTTTACATACACTTGTGAAAACCACATATATCAGGCAGTCTTGAGTTTCCAATGACTCCAACACCCCTTAATTTCCTATGAAACACATCCGTCTTTGTCGCAACAATCAATCATCAATTTGGGTTCTTTCATAGATTTATTAAAGGTCTACTGGAGATACAAGAAGATCTGCTGCCATCTGCAAGCTTCTGGTTTATCTTTGACTCTCTTCTTGACAGAATTGGAGCAGTTCAACTAAATTTGTTGGCTTTCTTCATCTCAGTCCACAGGTTCTTGATAGGTTTAGGTCAGCACTTTGGGGAGACCAGTCTAAAACCTTCATTGTAGCCTGATTTAACCAAGTCTTTACCACTTTAGATGTGTTTGAGGTCATTGTCTCATTGGAAAACCCAAAACCCAAACTTCTGGCTGATGATTTGAGGTTTTCCTGAAGAATGTGGATGTAATTCTCCTTCTTCATTATTCCATTTACTTTGTGTAACACATCAGTTCCACCGGCAGCAAAACAGCTCCACAGCATAATACTGCCACCACCATGCTTGATGGTAGATTTAGTGTTTGTGGTATTAAAGGTCTCATCTTTCTCCTCTAAACTGTCTTTTGGCCATTTTTACCTAAACTAGGTGCTTTTGGTTTCCATCCACAGGCTTCTGGTTGTATCTTTGACCCTCCTCTGGACAGAATTGGTGCAGTTCAACTAAATTTGATGACTTTCTGACACAGACGTGTTTCATAATCAAAGTCCATGGGTTCTCCATTGGGTTTGGGTCAAGACTTTGGGGAGACCAGTCTAAAACTTTCATTCTAGCCTGATTTAACCAAGTCTTTACCACTTTAATGTGTGTTTGGGGTCATTGTCTCGTTGGAAAACCTAAGATCCAAACTTCTGGCTGATGACTTTAGGTTTTCCTGAAGAATGTGGAGGTAATCCTACTTCATTATTCAATTTACTTTGTGTAACACATCAGTTCCATTGGCAGCAAAACAGCTCCACAGCATGATACTGCCACCACCATGCTTGATGTTAGATTTAGTGTTTTTGGGATTAAAGGTCTCATCTTTCTATTCTAAACTGTCCTTTCGCCATTTTAACCTCAACTAGGTTAAAACCTCAACTAGGTTCTGGTTGTATCTTTGACCCTCCTCTGATCAGAATTGGTGCAGTTCAACTAAATTCATTTGGCTTTCTGACACAGACTTGTTTCTCCATCGAAGTCCATGGGTTCTTGATGGGGTTCAAGTCAGGACTTTGGGGAGACCAGTCACTTTACCACTTTAGATGTGTGTTTGGGGTCATTGTCTTGTTGGAAAACTAAAGACCCAAACTTCTGGCTGATGATTTTAGATTTTCCTGTAGAATGTGGAGGTAATCCTCCTTCTTCATTATTCAGTTTACTTTGTGTTCAGAGCATGATACTACCACCACCATGCTTGATGGTAGGCCTGATGTTCTTAGGGTTAAAGGTCTCATATTTCTGCTCATTGTGGCCAAATAACTTAATTTTTGTTCAATCTAACCACATAATCTTCCTCCAGAAGGCCTTTTCTTTGTCCTTGTGATCAGCAGCAAACTACAACTGAGCCTTTAGTTGCTGCTTTTCGGGGAAGAGCTTGACTGATGCTGACAAGTGTATGTAAACCTTCGTTAACAACTGTATTTGCTCAGACTTAACTCTGATTCAGATTAGCAACTATGGGGTCAAATAAAGGAACAGACATTCAATACAACTTTTAAAATCCAGTCATAGCTACAAGTAGTGTCGCATTGTGAGTACGAAAGCATTCAGGCACGTATTTAGCTTATTGAAAGTGAATTCAGATTGCAGGTGTGTTGCACTTTCCCTCTCTAACCTGACAGTGACATTGAAAGATAAATAGAACTGAAGAGCCACTGAGTGTGTAAAACTCTGTTGTAGTCAATGCCATCCCCTCCCGCAGCTTAAAACAAGTATTATTTCCCTGAGACAGAAGCCCCGATGGCATGAGACTCACATTTGTGGTCTTTTTGTAGTAGTCTATATTGTGCACGTCTCTGGCGAGGCCGAAGTCGGCGATCTTCATCACGTTGTCCTCCGTCACAAGGACGTTTCTGGCTGCCAGGTCTCTGTGGATGCACTGGAGGGGAGAAGCAAAAAACACTTTAAACACACACTGGAACAAAATACATGGCGCTTGCACATCTACAGAGGGAATGTCGTCACACAAAGACAGAGGCTGATGAATTTCTCTTACCAAGGCTAATATTTGCCTTTATCCCAACCTCTTTATAACCTTTAACCAACTTCATATTTGATTTAAACCCAACTCTTAATTGTGTTTTGTCAAGTTTTGAATCATTTCAAACAGTTTACCTCACTCAAACACTTTCCTTTTTGTAATTCTATCCCAAAACTCAGTGCAAACACTCCAAAACCTCACTGCAATGGGACATCTATAACATTACCCGGATCTGATGTCAAAAAGATGCAAAGAAAATGCACTTAAAATGGTATTTACTGCATTTAACTGACTGTTTGTTGGTCCCACCTAGCATGCAAAACAAATCAAAGCTCCTATCGCAAAGCATCCTTCTCTTTTTCTGTACTTTGGGGTAATATTTAAGTTGAAGCAGCACAGCATGTATGTATCTGACCTTCTGCGAGGCGAGGTACTCCATGCCTCGGGCCACCTGGTAGGCGCAGGACACCAGGTCTTTGAACGTGAGCTGCTCGTCGGGGATTTTGCAGGTGTCGAAGGAGTAGTCCATGCCCGGCGGCCGCCTCGCCCGCAGGTACTCCCTCAGGTTGCCTTTGGAGGCGTATTCCACCAGGACGTACAGCGGACCTGAAGGCAACACGGACAACAGGGTCACTTTCAGGACTCGGTTTATTCCCACGTTAATGCGCCGCAATCTAGACTTCACTCAGCCTCACCGTCCTGCGTGCACGCTCCGAGCAGGTTGATAATGTTTTTGTGCTTTCCAATCATCTTCATCATCTCCATTTCCGACACCAGGTCTGACAAATCTTTATCCGTGGCGTCATCTGAGGCGAGAGGACGTAAAGCCGGATCAGAACAGAACCACAAAAGGCCATTTGCACTGATGAAGTGCTTCATTTGTAATGAACAGTTTGGAGACACAAAGGGACAGAAATACAGATAAGAGAGAACAAAGACGAGTCCAGACGAGCACAGCAGATTACTATGCAGAGAGACAAAGTGAATATGTGAGAAAAATGGAGCACAAAAGACACAATCCTGCTGATTTCCTCCAGGAAATCAGAGAGTACATTTGCACCGCCGGCGCTGCAGAGACGGTGCATTAATTCCTGGGTTGCAGCCACAGCACTGACTAACCTTTCAGCATTTTCACAGCGACAGTCAGCGGCTTGTTGGGCTTCTCCTTGTCGATGCCGACGGCTTCGGCCATGACCACCTGACCGAAGCAGCCCTCTCCCAGAGGTTTACCCAGAGTGAGCCTGAAACAAAGTTGAGAAGTTCTGATTTGTTTATGTCTCCATACAGACCAGGAACTTTATATAAAAGATGGAAAAAGCCACTATGATGTCACCTCTTAGTTTTAGTGCTGGTCAGAATAGCAATATCTGCGCTTTGGATATTCTGGTCCAGTATTTGGCGAATATTCGAATATTCGGTTTGTGCCGCGGTGTTGGTCTGGGGGGATGGGGGGACACCGGAGTCGGCAGGTCCGCATACTAGAAACACTGCGGCGTTATAGAGCCTCAGCGGCGTGCTACAGCCACGACGAATTCGAATACCGAAATTATTATTCGAATACCACTATAATGAACAAATATTCGGATATTCGAATATTCGGGACCAGCCCTACTTAGTTTGTGGACTACTTTTGTACATCCATTTTTACATCCATCTTTTATATCCAATCTGTGGCGCAGACATCTGTGCTTTTGATTGAGATTTATTTGACGACAGAGTGTGGGTAGTGTCGTTGTTTCTTACCGCGTTCGAGGAAACTCCCATTTGGGGTCGGAGGGCAGCTCGAGCTCCGAGACGTTGGCGAGCATCGGCCCGTCGCTGGACGACAGCCGGGCGATCCGGACCAGCGGAGTGTTGGAGTTCATGGAGGAGTTGGAATCCAAGGACACCTGCTTGGGTGCAAAAAAAACCCAAACAAAACTGTTATAGTCTCTGAAAAGAGAGAGGTGATGTGTGTTCAAACAAGAAGACAGAAGGAAAAGGAGAAAATCTGACTTTTGAGGTAATATTTGAACCCTAAATCTGACATTTCACTGGCAGGAAGTCTAATTAGTCCCATATTTGTAGTTGAAATTTTTGATGTTTTTTGGCTTTAAATTGATTAATTCGATCATTTCACAGACTTGTTACAGGTCTTCTGGAAATATGGTGTCACAAACATACATATAGCAGTTCTAATATTTAGTTAAAAGCCCTTTTCACCTCAACTAGGTGCTTTTGGTTTCCATCCACAAGCTTCTGGTTGTATCTTTGACCCTCCTCTGGACAGAATTGGTGCAGTTCGACTAAATTTGTTGACTTTCTGACACAGACTTGTTTCATAATCAAAGTCCATGGATTCTTGATTGGGTTTTGGTCAAGACTTTGGGAAGACCAGTCTAAAACCTTCATTCTAGCCTGATTGAACCATTTCTTTACCACTTGTGATGTGTTTGGGGTCATCGTCTTCATTTTTCTCTTTTAAATTGCCCTTTGGCCATTTTAACCTCAACTAGGTGCTTTTGGTTTCCATCCACAAGCTACTGGTTTTATGTTTGACCCTCCTCTGGACAGAATTGGTGAAGTTCAACTAAATTCGTTGACTTTCGGACACAGACTTGTTTCATAATCAAAGTCCATGGGTTCTCGATTGGGTTTGGGTCAAGACTTTGGAGAGACCAGTCACTTTACCACTTTAGATGTGTGTTTGGGGTCATTGTCTTCTTAAACACCCAACAGCATCCAAGACTCAACCTTCTGGCTGATGATTCTCCATTGTTCCATTTACTTTGTGTCAAGCACCAGAGCATGATACTGCCACCACCATGCTTCACGGTAGGTTTGGTGTTCCTGGAGTTAAAGGCCTCACCCAGACAGTTTAATTAAGAGTCCTTGCCGCTTTAACGAAATTAAAATCCCTGCAAGATGAATTTTTAATTTGTTTAGCTATTTTAAAATTGATTTCTGGTGTCAGAGACGAGGCCGGTGTCATAATTAAAACAAATTCTTCACTGAAAAAACACGAACGGGAAAAAATACTTGCACAGATTCAGAGCAGCCACCTCGATTTGAAATGTGAAAAAACATCTCCCGGCTGAATAAATGATTAAATAACTGAATTCTCTTTTTGGCAGCAAACATCACACACTGCACCGGTAGTGTCAGAGCGCAGTTTCTTTGAAAAACAGCCGGACTTCTGACACCAGCAGTGACTTTTTACAAACAACCGGCCCGTGGCTTCGAACAGGAGGAAGCAGGAGGTAACAAAGACGAATGAAGGAGGACGGAGAGGTGGGCGAGCGAGCGAGCGAACAACATCTCCATCCATCAGCGAGCTCCATTTCCAGATCGGCCGGTCGTGCCGCTGCGCCCGTGGGCTCGACATCCTCCCACCATTTATCTGGCTGATGGCTCCGGCCAGCTTTTTGATAGATCTGTTTATGTCAGAGTCTGCCAGCTCGGCCCCTTCAGGTGGGGTCCTGGAACAAACATGTCCACTTACCAGACTCCTCGACTGGAGGAAAATGAGAAAAATGCTGTGAAGCCCAAAAAAACAAAAAGAAAGAAAAAGCCCTGACCACAATTTCAGAGGCATGAAAAGTAATATCTGATAGAACATGCCAGGAGGTTTACAGGAGATTTACTCAGAGTTATGAAAAAGAAAGGAGAGAACCTGGAGATTAGCTTTACAAAAACGAAGCTAAGATTACAGAAAAATGCAATAAGAACTTTCCCTGCGCTACCTTATAAGACCATTTATATGAAGGTAGCAGAAATAGAAAAGCTTCAGAGGCTACAATTAGGGGAAAAGATGAGCTTTCAACTTGATATAACCTAACAAGACCTTTTTATATAAGAAGGACAAACACGCCATCCCTCGCTTTGGGTTTCAGAGCTGTGTGTTCGTTTTCCAAGAACTGAATTACGACTTTCAGGTCACAGTTTTCTTTTCTAAAAATGTATCTTTTCGCATTCGGAGGAGCTCAACCCTTTAATTATGAAGCTGGAAAGCTGGAATTTGCTCAGAACAGCCACACAGCGGCTTTGTCCTGCACACAGCGGGAGTCCGGCAGGGTGGGGTCGGACGGATAATGACAAGCTCATCGGCAGGGTAGAAACTCAGATGATCCTCGCAAACAGAACGCAAGAACGACATGTACAGCAGTGCCTGGATTGCAACTGATAATTGAGCCACGCTGCACCGTCTGACAGCTTTCTGAAGATGATTTTAAAAAGTAATGGGAGCAGAAACAGAAGCTCGGGTAGAATTCTTCTGATGCAGTGAACAGAGCAGTGAGTGAACAGTGGTGAGGGCACACTAATTAGTCTGAAGCCTGCAAGGAAGGTTACTAAAGTTTGGTCTTTGGAAAGTCTTTTTCCCTTCTTGGACGTGTCTGACTCTGATCTGACTCAGGTTTGGTCTTGTCTAACAAATGACGGTTGCGGACTTGGATCTTTTCCTTGTCTGTCTGGAAAACACAAACCAACATCCTGCAAAATTAACCTTCAACTGTAAAGTGACCCAGCTGCTTAGGGGACATTTTGAATGGACTAGGTTGAACTGCAGGCTGTGTTTCCACAAAGCAGACTGGAGACAAGTATGGAAATAAGTTTATCAAGCCAATACCATTGTTTTTGACATTATATTCTCAATACTACTCTTTTTATTGCCTTAAAGACCTCCTATCTGGTTACTAGACTTGTTTAAACATGTCTGAATATTGATTGTGCAACTCTAAAATTGTGAAATTTAGCAAAACTGTTATTTTTTTAGACCTCCTCTACTGCAGGATTAAGTGTTTTTTTGGCTGCATATTTGACAAAAAAACATGCACGTCTTTTTCTTCCTGGAGTGCCTCAAGGATCTATACTGGGTCCACTACTTATTTTTAGAATTAAATTATCATAAACACCAAGGTTTGTAAAGACATTTTACCATTGTTGTTCACATTATATTCTTAATATTACATTTAATGTTGCTTTAAATGACCTTCTGTCCAACTACCAGACTTTAAACATGTCTAAATATAGATTGTCCAACCATGATATTGTGAGATTCTGTTTTTTCTGGCTGTATATTTGTCAAAAAGTCAGTTAAGTTTTTTTCTTCTTGGAGTGCCTCAAGGATCTATACTGGGTCCTGTACATTTTTAGAATTAAACTCACATAAACACCAAGATTTGGGAATCCATTTTACCAATATTGTTCACATTATATTCTTAATATTACCTTTGATGTTGCCTTAAATGACCTTCTGTCCAACTACCAGACTTTAAACATGTCTAAATATAGATTGTCCAACCATGATATTGTGAGATTCTGTTTTTTCTGGCTGTATATTTGTCAAAAAACATGCATGTCTTTTCTCCTTGGAGTGCCTCAAGGATCTATACTGGGTCCACTATTTTTTTTTAGAATTAAATTCACATAAACACCAAGGCTTGTAAAGACCTTTTACCATTGTTGTTCACATCATATTCTTAATATTACCCTTGATGTTGCCTTAAATGACCTTCTATCTGACTACCAGACTTTAAACATGTCTAAATATAGATTATGAAACTCTGATATTGCACAATATCA
This sequence comes from Dascyllus trimaculatus, assembly GCA_024666655.1. Classification (NCBI taxonomy): domain Eukaryota; kingdom Metazoa; phylum Chordata; class Actinopteri; family Pomacentridae; genus Dascyllus; species Dascyllus trimaculatus. Next base: position 27,686,157 of record CM045462.1, on the reverse strand, counting down.
GAGTTGTTTTGTGTTTTCTGGCTGTATATTTGTCAAAAAACATGCATGTCTTTTTCTCCTTGGAGTGCCTCAAGGATCTATACTGGGTCCACTACTTTTTTTTAGAATTAAATTTACATAAACACCAAGGTTTGTAAAGACCTTTTACCATTGTTGTTCACATCATATTCTTTATATTACCTTTAATGTTGCTTTAAATGACCTTCTGTCTGACTACCAGACTTTAAACATGTCTAAATATAGATTGTCCAACTCTGACATTGTGAGATTCTGTGTTTTCTGGCTGTATATTTGTCAGAAAACATGCACGTCTTTTTCTTCTTGGAGTGCCTCAAGGATCTATACTGGGTCCTCTACTTTTTTAGAATTAAACTCACATAAATGCCTAGGTTTGTGATGCCATTTTACCATTGTTGTTCACATTATATTCCTAATATTTGCCTTAAATGACCTTCTATCTGACGACTTGACTGGTCTGAATATTGATTGTGCATCTCCGATATTGCGAGACTTAATTTTACTCAAAACGGACTTGTTTTGCTGGGAAGAGTGCTGTCAATCTTTTCATTCTCAGCAAAGCTAATATTGTATTTTCCCAAAATGTCAAACTTTCTTTCGTCCTCAAGAGTTATTTTCTCTGTAGTTTAGTCTTAAACTGAATATGATTAGCCTGATCTTTGCATATATTCTGTCTGAACCTTGACTTGACTCCAACTCGGCCCGAAGACACGACAACGAGAGCAGCTCTTCCCTCCTTGCAGCTGCTCCGCTCCATGTTTCTCTCCAAACAGTTGAGGGGAGAGTTTGTGTTACACCGAGAGTGAAATCTAAAACTAACACTGACAGTCACAGGAGGGCATAAATATCCCAGAGCTGAATCTGCTCCAAGATAAATGTGAACACATGTCACCAGTGTGATGCCTTCCAGCGTCCGCACAGCGTCATTAAAACAGCGGGACGGCGAAAGATCCACGACAGATAGACGCGCAATAACCGTGTCTATTTACTTATGCTGCCGCTTGCGTGAGTCCAGTCCTGCAATTCTTCTTTCAAAGGGCTGAAACGACAGATCCTGCAAACGCTTGTGGCAACCACTGCAAAGCTAGACTACAATAAAATAGACAAGGAGAGTGAAAAAGAGGGGGAAAGTCTTGTACGAATCTTGTATCTACTTTCTGTTACCTGTCTCTTGAGGGGGAACTTGGACAGCTTTTGCACGGGAGGCGTTGGGAGAGTCTTCTGCGTGGTCATCCTCATGCGGCAGAGGATGACGATGACCACGGTGAGGATGAAGAGCACGCAGCCCGTCACGTAGATGAGGATGTCGGCGTAGTAGTCCTCCTTCTCCGGACTCACTGCTTCAGAAACATGCATGAGTCAGTCGAAATTCACACGAGAGCAACAGTTTTTTCCTCAGTTATGATGAAGTTGTCTTGTTTTGCTCAGTGGCACGTTTCACCTAGGTGGGTTTTCTATTAAATAACATCCATAAATCAAAGGAGCAATAGATCTGAAAGTTGTATTCACTCTCTGAGTTGAGACGGCAAAATAATCAGCTTGTAGTTTTATCCCGCAGCAGGTAATTGCACCTGTGATACGCTTCTTCCCCAGAGAGGTAATTATTGTCTTGAACAGCGAACACAGAAACGCCTTCAAATTGCCTCGTAGCCCTGAGACACACAAACAGGCGATCTGCTCTGATTAAAAAGCGTCTCTCCCAGCGAAGGGGATGGATCGCACGTTTCGGCTCGTTCAATTAAAGGGGCGACGCCGCGCTTTCGCCGCGCTTAAAACGTGTTAACAAGTAGCAATCTGCGATAATGCAAGATAATTAGGTTCGAAAGTGGATGTTCGAGACCGTGCCACTGAGCAAAACACAGAGCTGTCAAAAGAGTGCAATCATCGTTCAGTGGAGTTCACAGTGTAGGTGGAGGAAACAGACCCGTGGTGTGAAGAGGAATATACCTGGAAGCACCGTCAGCCAAGCAGAGTGGTAAGCATAGCCGATAGAGTTCCCTGCCAGACAAGTGTACTCGCCCGCATCCTCAAAAGACACATTGGTCAAGAAGAGAACCTCTAGCTCCTTATCTGTAGTGTTAATACCAGCCGTCTGTGGAGGATGAGAAGGGGGGATAAGATGGAGGAGAAAGAGGGAGAAGAGAGATATCACATGAGCCCAAAGCTTCTTAGGGGAAAACACCAAAATACACCCTGGAGATGAAGGACAGGACGGAGGATCTGAAGAGGTTTTTTTCCTTTCTGCTGACAGCGCCGCCACCAACACCTGGAAGAAACACCCAAGGAGCACCTTCACCACGCTGCGGAAGAAGCTCGCCGGTTCAGCTTAAGGTCATGGATGCCTTTTTGATTGGAAAAAAATTGTAGGATCTGGTTTTCTCTTGCTTTAACATGGCTGCCTTGGTTTAGATTTGCACTTTTTAAGAACGGTAAAGGCCATTTAATGCTTCCTGCATCCACAGTTGACGGAAATGTCAATTAGTGACCAGACTGTACAAAACAAACTCTTATTCTTCTTTATTCATGCATGATCCACACCTTTAAAATGTGTTATTAACAGAACGGTAATTTAAATTAGTTGCTCCCACACTTCGGAGGTGATTTGATTTGTTAAAAACACACTATGGAGTTCTAAAATCTCCAGGTATCCCGTGCTATTTCCGCCCACTGTTCTCGGCACACCTCAGTAATAACAATAATAATAACAGCCCACTCTGTAGCTGCCTGCTAGATCCTGTGAAAATTGCAAAATTACAGCTTTTCAGGAGCCTTGTGTGTTTTTCTGTGTTTAACATAACCTGTGCATTATGAATATTTTGACCATAAAAAAAGCAAAACCTCTGGACAATATCAAATTCTTCTACATGTACAAGAATCTGTGTGAGATCAGTTTGTTCTGCTTGCAAAAGAATCAGTGCAATATCGATAAAATCTGTGCAAAATCAACGTTTATAATATCAGTGTTTCTATCCATGGAAGAATCTGTGCAATACCAATGTTTTTCGATATATAGATCTGTGCAATATTGTTATTTTCCACATGTAGACGAATCCATATGGAAGTGTCTGCTCAATATCAACAGCACTTATGTATAATTTGGGTTATTTTTATTTTCTAACAACGTTCCCAACATGTTTCCCCTTTGCTGCTGTAATACTGCAAATTTCCCCGCTACAGTATTCATATAGAATTATCTTATCTTATGTTGTCTTAAATGAGGGGCAGTGTGACTGTCTGCTGCTATCTTTGTTCAAAGTCCGCATTGTAGAAACCATGAACTGGCCTTTACTGACAAGAAGTCCTTGATAAGATGGAGCTTTATGACTACGTTGCCGCTTGCAACAGCACCTGTGACCTTAAATTGAACCAGCGCACATTTTACCTGATGCAGAAACCAAACCAGATCCCTCCACCGCGAGGTCTCGTCCGCAGAAATCACAACGAGTAAGCAGAAACTTGTCTTTGAGTCAGTGATTTTTGGCTGCATATTTGACAGAAAACCATTTGTGTCTTTTACTTCTCGGAGCGCCTCAAGGATCTATTCTGGGTCCACTACTAAAATCAAATAAACACCGAGGTCTGTGCAGCCTTTTCGCCATTGTTGTTCCGATTCTAGTCCCCTGATGCAAGATATAATTATCAAAATGTTGCTCCAGCTGAACAAACTTACATTCGGTGCAACAGCCCAGCCTCCCTCCCAGCGCCGTTCCTGATGAATAAACTTAAAAAGAGCATCCCTGCAGTTGTGGGTTTTTTCCTCCGCTGACTAATGACTGGTGCGATGACCAGTGGGGGAGCTTGTTTCAAAGCTGGCGTCTGATGCGACTCGGTCGAAGGGAGAGGTGGAGAACTTGCTCTCCAAGCACTCGGTAATGAACATTGACATCCAGGCCCAGTTATGAATCAGAGTCCTGCTGCATGCTTCCATATAAAAGCGCATTAATGTAGCTGGAGAATGCACTCCCGGAGAAATCAATACCGCTGTGTGTGCGGGGGGTTTGGTCGGCGGGGCTTTTATGTAGGCTACGCTGGTGTGTTTTTGTGTGTAAAGGTGTTTGTGGGTGAGACTTCTGAAGTCATCGCGGTAATTAATGGTACAATATTGTGCTCGTTATCGATCGGCGAGGAAGAGAAAAGTGGCACCGAGAGTTGAAATGGATGAAAGCCACCGGGTAACAAAATGCAAGCACTTGAACTCAGAAGAGCAGAGTGTGAATTCACATAAGGCATCTATTAGGAGGCCGGCGAGCCATCGAACCCACAACCAAGAGGAACGTTGCAGAAATGAGGAGGAAGCTCGGGGTTTACCTGGTTTGTGTATCTTAAGCCAGAAAGCGTTTTCCGACTTGCCTACAAAGTTTGAGGCGCGACACCAGTACTTCCCGGCGTCTTTCTCTGTCACGTTGGACAGTTTCAACTTACTGTGGGCCTCAGTGTGTTTACTGACAACACTCTGTGGAGGGAGAAACGAGAGGCTCAGTGACCCTGCAAGAACACACTGTGAGACAAGAAACCCCTTCCAGACATGCACTCCCTTCTGTTAATGTGACGGCACTGCAAAAACGATCGATCTTACAGCGCCGGATCTGGTAATATTTCACTTTTAACACGCAGTCACGCTAATAGCCGAATTACGTGAAGCAATTTGAGGACGCCTTTTTGACATTTCAGCACCAATGTTGGTCCAAAAGCATCACAAAGAGCACAAGATCAAGAGTTTGGGTGTCAAAATCTTCAAACAAAAATACATATTTTATTTCCATTCAATATTATTCTTAATCCACGATACAGAATTAGATATGAACAATTTAAAAATCCACGACACTGTGAAAAGTGAGCCGCGATATGGCGAGGGACGACTGCATTTCCTCTGAGCTCGAGCTTAAGTCTGTACTACATGCAGTCACATTAATAGCTGAATTGTTTGAAGCAATTTAGGGCAGAGAGCAAAAATCTCAAAACAACTTTCCCATTGACTTTGCTGTACAGTTTCACTCCTGTATGAATCCCAGCTCGTCGCTCCCAGTGGTTTAGGATTATTTCCTCTGAGTAAATAACCGCAGCATCAGACAGTGAGAGTTGAATGCATTTACATTAGTTGGATTATAATCACTCATGGATAGCATTATTAGCATTTAGGGAATCATAATAAACCAGTTATTTTGTTGGACTGCTCAATAAGTGTAGATTTGGTCCTTTGTTTATTAGTGCCGTCACTTTAACAGATTGACAAAGCAGCAATGTTACGTATCTCATGTCTGAAAAAGGTTTTACATGCAAACCTGGAGTAAAAACACACGTAAGGACACACTACAACACTTTCTCATCTTTGCACTTTAAATATAACACACTCACTGCCCACTTTATTGCAATTAAATACAGCAGCTGCGTAACAAATCCAACCTTTACGAAGTTCACACTGTTGACATTTTCAGCAACGTGCAATTAAAAGCTAGCAGTTGAAGGGGTGGAGCGTGTGACATATTACAAACACCTCTCGGTGAAATGCAATCCAGTCACATCAGCATCGCCGTGAGCTCCAGGCAAAGACATATAACTGATTTACAGCCTCTCAGTGTCAACAGGAATTATAGGCATCGTAAAAGTGAGACGTCATGACAGCTGTGAGTTGTGTATTTGATTGTACAGGTGTAGCTGGTGAAGTGTGTTGCTGTGTTTTGTTGTCCTGATACCTGCTTATCTGTTTTGTGCATCCATCCATCCACCTACTCATCCATCCATCCATCCATCCGTCCGTCCGTCCGTCCGTCCGTCCATCCATCCATCCATCCACCCATAAGTCTATCATCCATCCATCCACCCATCTATCATCCATTCATCCATCCGTCTATCATCCATCCATCCGTCTATCATCCATCCATCCATCCATCCATCCATCCATCCACCCATCTATCATCCATCTATCCATCCATCCGTCTATCATCCATCCATCCATCCATCCATCCATCCATCCATCCATCCATCCATCCGTCCGTCCATCTGTCCATCCACCCATCCATCTATCCATCCATCCGTCCGTCAGTACGTCCATCCATCCATCCATCCATCCGTCTATCATCCATCCATCCATCCGTCCATCCGTCCGTCTATCATCCATCCATCCATCCGTCCATCCGTCCGTCCATCCGTCTATCATCCATCCATCCATCCGTCTATCATCCATCCATCCATCCGTCTATCATCCATCCATCCATCCGTCCATCCGTCCGTCCATCTGTCCATCCACCCATCCATCCATCCATCTATCCATCCATCCGTCCATCCACCCATCCATCTATCCATCTATCCATCCATCCGTCCGTCCGTCAGTCTGTCCATCCATCCATCCATCCATCCATCCGTCCATCTGTACATTAAGCTACTATTAGAACTATGGAGACGGTCAGGCTAGCAGTTTCCCTCCGCTTCCAGTCTTTATGCTAAGCTAAGCTAACTCCTGCCTCTAAAGCACACACATGATAGAGATGTATTGACACAAGGTGATTATTTTTGACATTAAAAGCACGACATCAAAACCTGTACGACCCGAAAAACACAACACACCACACGCTGCATCCTCGCGGTAACAGGTAGATTAAAGCCACTACAGTGTGTCAGCTTAGCACGGTAAACACACACACACACACTGCTCGCTTCTCCGGCGAAGAAAACCGCCTCTGAATTATTAAACGGGCGAAAGCACATAAAGGAGAAAACATATCGTGTTTTATAGTTGCTTAATGAACATCCAGGGCTCGGCTCCAGACGCCTCCCCACGCGGGGCGAGTCGCTCATCGTTAACTCTTTTTCCAGGCATCAAAAGAGCGATTCAAGCGTTTCTCAAAAAAAAAAACATGCATGACCCCCTCCTCCTCCTCCTCCTCCTCCTCCTCCCACCCTCAGCTGTGTTTAACTCCTACAGTATATATGCCACACATGAGAGAGCATATCGCGCCGAATGAGCTGTGGTGGGCCCAGAGAGAGTGACAGAGGGAGGGAGGGAGGCACGCAGATCTCAGTAAATACTGTTTCAATTATGTGGTAGTTGAAAATAGAGCGTGGAGCCGCAGTCTGGGCTGACAGGGCTGCTTTCCCCCTTTCTGTCTCTTACTGTCGGCCTCTCCTGCTCACCCTGTCTGCCTTTTATCTCCCTGTTTTCCAAGTTTTCTCTCCCCTTAACGTGCTGGACAATCTGCACGCTGTAACATTTTGGGCCTCGAAGTCGAACGAAATGCCGCGGCGTGCGTGTAAAAAGCTGCAGCACGGGGAAGGGTTGGATAAACAAAAAGCGAAATGTAACCCTCTGACTCCTTTTTACTCACTGTGAGCTCATTTTTCACTGCAAGAATAAAGCCCTGCACCGCTGTGGAAACAGAGCAACCGTGACTAGAAGGAGACACAACTTAAAAGTGTCTTTTGTGCGGTCAAGACGCCGTAAATCATTCAAAAGTAGGAACAACAGTTGAATTTCCTTTATTCTTTATTTTACTAATACAGAAAAAAAACTTTGAATCAACATGTACAAGACTTTTCCAGGTTCCCACAGGTGTTACAAATACTGGAAAAGATAACGGTGGATCTACATACGACAGCTATTTTACTATGTGCACTTGTGTTTTGCTTGTCTCTTATCTGCACCGTCTGAAGTTCAACCTAAAAGTTCCTGAATTTTTGCGATGTGACTGTTGGTGGCAGCTGAGTCACTAAGGGCTTCCCGGCTGTGCCAAGAAGTGCAGAATTTTAAGTTTTTTACAGATTCTGATTAAAGCAAACAGTATATTTTTGGCGAATTTTTTAAATTAGACATGTAGAATAAAGTGATTTTGATGAAATATCACAGTTGGTTGTTTTTCTGACGGAACCGAACGTCACAGTCGAGGAGTTCAAGGACTGTGGGACAAAGCATATATTTGTTTTCGGTTTTAAAGTTTTTGGCTTGGATAGATGCTCTAATTTTGGCCAGTTTTTAAAATATAACATGCATTTCAATTATTGCGTTGGTGGGTTTGGAGGTTCAGAGGGTTAATTGTTCCTCCTTAGAAAACTGGAATAAATTAGTTGTTTAATTCTAACTTTTTATGCACAGAGAAAACAAAATCAAAAGGCTGTACCGGTCTGTTTAAATGCCCTCTGTTTAAATTGTGCAATTTTGTGCATTTTAAAGTGACAGTTTAATATTTAATTTGCAACGTTTGGGGCTCTTAGCTACCCTTAGCCATGTAGCTTCACATTGTATGAAAGTGGCTTCAATCTTAACGGCAAAAAAGTGACTAAATGTACTTAAAACTACTATTTTGAATGTTTTTTTTCACTGTTTTCTATACTTTGGAACACAGAGGAAAGCCACTCTTCAGTCTCACTGTTTATAGTGTGCACATACTCAATTTATAATCATTTAAATAAACAATAAATGATTCAGTGAGAAGACGAGGCCCTGGCTAATTCCTGCACTCGAGAAGGTTTGTCTCTAAGGCTTCAGCTGCAAAATAATCCATCCCGACTGCTGCCTTTCTGCTCATATTGTTCTGAAAATAGTTTAAAAAAGGAATTAGCCTCCACGTCTGACTCCTTTCTGCTTCTCTGTATCTCAGCTTCACATCTCCTCCCGGCCTCCCCGCCTCCTCCATCTTAACCCGCCGCTCTGTCACACTTTCTCTGCTCTCCCTGCTGACTCTGCCCTTCCTTGTGTTCCCTCCACTCATTTTTTCCATGGCTTTTTTGGGTGCCTCTTCCCTCCTTCCTCCTCCTCCTGCTGAAACCACGCGACGCAGCACATCTGACGGCAGCGGCGGTTAGCAGAGCCCGACTCTCTGCCTGCATTGCCGCCACCACAGCAGTTAACTTAGTCCAAACCAGATGTTTGTTTTATTCCCTCTCTCCTCTCCTTCTCTCTCTGGAGGCAGAAGAAAGGGGGGAGGCTAAATGAGAAAGCTCTTGGTTTTTCAATGGGAGTCTTCCTCTGTTCACCCCCGAATCAAAAAAAAAAACAACACGCCCCACAGTGGGTTCAGGGTGTTGTCCTCCGTTGGCGGGGAATGCTTTTGACTCTATTCTTGAACGCCGCCCCGGGAGGCGACGAGACCTCCTAAGACTATCCGACGCCTTCCCCGCTGCGTTTATTTAACCTTGATTTCACGAGGGAACGCTCGTGATTGGGGGGAAAAAAAAAATCTCGAAGAGTGACAAGACGCAGCAACGGAGCGACCGCAAGGGCTGCAGACAAACAAAACCAGACGAAACGCAACGAAGAGCCGAACCGAAAACACGGAACACGGTGACGGCTTTTATAGGGAACATCTGTAGCCTCGAACACGCTGTTGGAGGCATTCAGTCCCAAGCAAGCAAGCAAGCAAACGCATCACAGCAATCACAGTAAATGTTCAGAAAGATAACCTCCGAGGTGGATCTGTGCTTTCTGTCAGGGTTTTATCTGTTATTGCATCTGCTAAGCTTTTTGTTTTCCTTCTCAGGTCGAACCGAAGCTCGAGATGTCGGTTATTTTTCTGAAAATTCAATAAGCAGAGAGCCCAAGAACTGATGGGATCAGCTCGTGTATGTCTGCTTCAGAATGATTCTTAAATCTGTTTCTTGCCAGTGATGCTAGAAAAAATATAGATTTTAGACAAGGCAAAGCATCTCCTTGTGCCGGTTGTAAATCTGTCACGTAGTGAATTAAACAGGGTTACTTTAATCTGCTTATCGGACTTTAAACAATGGATTTTGCAACATGTTTGGGAGAGTTAGACTCAAGATAAATGATCAAATGTAGCCCCATTTATTTCTAAAATGTCCCGTTTAATTTAAATGTAACCAGTAAAAGCCACCTGGCTGGTTAGTTGGTTGAACTACTGGTAAAATATAATTTTATTTTATTCATTTATTCTTCAAAATACACAAAAATACCAATTAAATTACAAAAATAAACTGTAAATTTACATGTCTAATTTTAAAATAAAATAAAAAACCCTACAAATAACCATGAAATTTCCATTTTTAGAAAAAGAGAACTAAAAAATTGGGGCGTTAAAAGATCGTTAAAATACATTTGCGTATTTATCACAATATTTTCTTTTAATGCAGAATATAAAACTGTTCAATTCAGCTTTAATACTGTAAACATAATTCTCAAATCAGACAAATTAGCGGCAGAGACCAGAAGTGCAAGGAACGGTTGTCTAATTTTACATAGATGTGTTTGTTAAATAAAAGATATCTTGTCAATAATATCAAATAAACGTGTTTTAAATGTGTTCCATATCTTTAAAAATTGGTAATCTGTCGAAATATCTATATATTACGTTACATATGTTGTATTTTTCTGTATATTATAGGTAATTGCATTGTTTTTACATAAATATCCTTAAATAAACATTAAAAAATATGATATCATGCAAAATTATGACACAAAATGTCCTGTATGTTTATTAGATGGTTATTTTCCCAGCAGAAACTACACTGCATTCTGATCTATACTTCATTTTCCATGGAGGAAGTTTCCAGAGCAACAAACTGAACCCCCCCTGAAGAAAAAGCAACAATCCACCTTAAATTCTGATTTCATTTAACTTTATTTACCCTCACTAGCCGCCATAATTGCTCAGCCCAACGTTACAATGAACCGAAGCTCTGCAGGTGACTAATTTCGGAGCGGATAATGATTTATATTGATATCACCTGGTTGTGGAGTGTATGTTTCTATACGCTGCAAAGTGCAGGTGAGGCTTTTCTCTCCCGTAATGAAGGTGTAGCGTTTAAGGAATGAGCTCCTCAATTATGCGCCGCAGTAAAAAGAGCCTGTGGGGCCGCGGAGCCTCCTACTGTAAAAGCTCATTAAACCAGGCATTTAGGAGAGATTAATTACGAGCGAAGTTATCGTCGGCTGAAATCTACTCCAGGCGGCGAGACTCATTAGAAACAGTGGGGAGAGGAAACCGGCTGCACGCCCACCTTGAGGATGTTGACGTAGGGGACGCCGTCAGGCCCGTAGCGGCTGCCGTTCACCTCGATGTGTTTCAGCCACTGGATGTGCGGCTGGGCGTCGCTGTAGACCTTACAGTGGAACTCCACGTCGCTGCCCACCACCACCGTCTGATTGGCTGGGAGGCCCGCCTGGAGGATGGGCCTGTGGGGCGAACGCTCTGTGTAAAAAAAAGAAGAAGGTCGTGCATGTTAATGATGATGATGATGTGCTGCAGGAAATGTTCAGCAACTCTTGTGGGTTTTTTCCCCCCAGCTTGTGCACATTAATTTATTCAGTGTTTGCACAGAAGAAGAGCTGAGAGTTGAATGTTTACCCAGAACATCCAGCTGGTAGGTGTGGCTGATGGCGCCGTACTTGTTCTGCACCACGCAGGTGTAGTTTCCTCGATCCGACGGCACGGCGCTCTCCATCACCAAGCTCCACTGCTGGTGCCTCAGCTGAGGAGAGAACAGAAAGGAGAATATTTGGTACATATATCACTACTTTTGTACAATAAAATAACTTTTTGTTGGTTTTTAATCCCCAATATGTCAATTATCCAGGTAACCAATGGTGGACATCGAACCACCGACCCTGCAACAGTGGACAACCAGCTCTACCATCCATTAGGCAGGTTATAGTCCATAATTATTAACACTGTAGATTCTTAGCTTTAATATGCATCATGATCAGGTAAAAGTATGATATTTAAGTACTATATCAGTTGTGCTTTCTATGAGTTTTGTAGGGTTTTAATCCCTAATTTGTCATTTATTGAGGTAACCAATGGTGGGCATGGAGCCAACAACCTTACATTAGGGACAACCAGCTCTACCCTACGTTACTTCGTTTATTCTCCACAATTAAAAAGACTGTAGGGTCTCAGCTTTAATATACGCTATAGTCAGTCAAAAGTATGTTATTTAAGTAGTATATTAAAAGTATTTTGTAAACTTTTTGTAGGATTTTACTCCATAATATGTCAATCATTCAGGTAACCAATGGTGGGCATGGAACCATCAATCTTGCCATCCATTCGGTAGGGTATTCTCAATAATTAAGAACACTGTAGGGTCTCAGCATTCACATCTGTTTTGGTAAGGTAAAGGTATGTTATTTAAAGTAGTATTTTGCAAACTTTTTGCAGATTCTTAATCCCTAATATGTCAATTACCCAGGTAACCAATGGTGGACATCGAACCATCGACCTTGTAACAGTGGACAACCAGCTCTACCATCCATTAGGCAGGTTATAGTCCATAATTATTAACACTGTAGATTCTTAGCTTTAATATGCATCATAGTCAGGTAAAAGTATGTTATTTAAGTACTATATTAGTTGTGCTTTCTATGAGTTTTGTAGAGTTTTAATCCCTAATTTGTCATTTATTGAGGTAACCAATGGTGGGCATGGAGCCAACAACCTTACATTAGGGACAACCAGCTCTACCCTACGTTACTTCGTTTATTCTCCACAATTAAAAAGACTGTAGGGTCTCAGCTTTAATATACGCTATAGTCAGTCAACAGTATGTTATTTAAGTAGTATATTAAAAGTATTTTGTAAACTTTTTGTAGGATTTTACTCCATAATACATCAATCATTCAGGTAACCAATGGTGGGGATTGAACCATCAATCTTGCCATCCATTAGGTAGGTAGGGTATTCTCAATAATTAAGAACACTGTAGGGTCTTAGCTTTAATACCTATTATAGTTAGGTAAAAGTATGTTCTTTAAGTAGTATTTTGCAAACTTCTTGCAGGTTTTTAATCCCTAATACGTCAGTTATCCAGGTAACCAATGGTGGGCATCGAAACACCAACCATGCGTTAGTGGAAAACCACCTTCACAATCCTTTACTTGAGTTAATCTCCATAATCAATAAAATTGTAGGTTCTCAGCTTTAATATGTACTATAGTCAGGTAAATTTATGTTCTATATTAGTTGTGTTTTCTATGATTTTTGTAGGGTTTTAATCCCTAATTTGTCATTTATTGAGGTAACCAAAGGCGGACATTGAACCAACAACCTTACATTAGGGACAACCAGCTCTACCCTACATTAGTTAGACTATTCTCCATAATTAATAAGACTATAGGGTCTAAGCTTTAATATATACTGTACTCAGTCAAAAGTATGTTATTCAAGTAGTATATTAGAAGTATTTTGTATACTTTTTGTTGATTTTTAATCCTTAACATGTCAATTATCCAGGTTACCAATGGTGGGCATCGAACCACCAGTCTTGTCATCCATTAGTTTGGTAGGGTATTCTCAATAATTAAGAACACTGTAGGGTCTCAACTGTAATATCTATTATATTAAGGTACAAATATGTTGTATATGTAGTATTTTGTAAACTTTTTTGTATGTTTTTAATTCCTAGTATGTCAATTATTAAGGTAGCCAGTGGGAATCGAAACACCAACCATGCATTATTGGAAAACCACCTTTACAATCCTTTACTTGAGTTAATCTCCATAATTAATAACATTGTAGGTTCTCAGCTCTAAAATGTATTCTAGTCAGATGAAAGCAGGTTAAATAAGTAGTATTTTGTAAACATTTTGTAGGGTTTTTTCCCTATATAAGTAATCAATGGCGGCGATCGAATTACCAACCTTGTGATTAGTGAACAACCAGCTCTATCATCCATTAGTTACATTATTCTCCATAATACTAATACTGTAGGGTCTCAGGTCTATAGCTAGATAAAATTATCTTATATAAATAGTATATTAGTTGCATTTTGTACAATTTTTGTATGGTTTTAGTCCCTAATATGTGAATTATTCTGGTAAAATCACACCATAATTACCACTACAAGGTCTTTTTTATACTGGCAAACCCTTCTGTTGAGTTAAATGTGCTACATAAGAAACGCTGACAACACTTCTGAATGACGAGGAGCCTGTTTAAAGAAATCTTTGGTGGGAATTTGTTGTCACATTTGCCGTCCTGTTAGACGAGCAGCACACGAGTGTTCATTTAGTGAATTCCCCTCGGCGATGACAGCCCTGTTGATGTAATTCACAATCACAAGCCGGTCCCAGAGGGTTTTATATCATCTGCTCTTAATGGAAAAAAGAAACTTGATGTGAAACTAGGTGTGAATGTAAACACAAACACGCTGAAAACTAGCACTAAAACAGAGACAGCGCCTCCTTTAGCTAACGAACAGTCCTTGTGTTTGTGCAGTTGAGCTCTTTCTGTGTCAGATCTGTTCCGGCCTTTGATATCCTTCGGTTTAAAGCATCACAGAGCCGGCCGGTCGGCAAACACCAGCGAGCCTTTGTGCTGGGCATGTTTACCGAGGTGCAAGCCCTATTGAGCAAACATGTAAAACGATAATGCAACTTTAACCTCCTTTTATGAACCGAATGCTGCTTGATGCAGAGCAGAGAGACGGTCTTTTGACAACTGCGAAAGTCTGGATGGTGATTATGAGTGAAAGTGAGATGAAAGCAGCAGAGAGCTTATCAGAAGTCGACTTTTCTTAGGCTTAAACTGCAAAACTGATGAAAATATGTTTCTTTCACGTCATATTTTCTCCCTGAAAGTTAAAAACATGACACAGAAGTTTCAAAGACCCATCTGGGACCATTATTCTTAGACTTAAGTTCCATTTTCATCTGTTGCTTGCTCTTGTTTTCACTCGTGGTTTGGTTTCAGCACCAGAACTACTTGGGTTGGTTGGAAACAGCAGGTCTGAGCTTCTCCTACGTTTTCTCGGTTAGTTATTGTAGGAAAATCGGGATTTTTCCTAAACCTGTGCTCATGGTTTTGGTGCCTCAATCTACCTATAAAACCAGTAAAACCTAAAGTACGCTCCGAACACGAGCCTTGTGCTGAGCGTGTTTACCGAGGCGCACAACCTCTTGAGCAAACATCTGAAACGACGATGCAACTTTAACCTCCTTTTTATTAATCGCTGCTCGATGCAGGGCTTACAGAAAATAACCTGCAAATGTCTGGACAGCAGCGAGGAGACGGAAGCAGCAGAGATGGATTTTCTCAAGCTCAAGATGCAAGACTGCTGAACAAACTGGAAAAAATGCCCCTCCCAAAACAAGAAAAAAAAACTTATTTCAAGACACTTTTACTTTGAAATAAGTGAAAAAATCTGCCAATAGAACAAGTGAACATTTGCTTGGTCAGATTTCTTGAAATAAGACATGATATTTAGAATATTGAGGTCTTAAAATTAGCAGAGAAAACTTATTTTAAGCTATATTTTAGCAGCATTGTCAAGCTGAGGTGTCTTAGAATAAACCAGACATGCTAAAGAATTAAATAGATTTTAGCTTTAATAAGTTTCAGCTTCTTAATTTGAGATGTGTTCAACTTATTTTAGTTGTATTATCGTGGCTCTTCTCTAGATTTAAGACCATCTTGTACTTGAAATCAGATCACACAGATTAATTGAAGCATTCTGAGATATAATGTCTTCTCACAGTTGGCTAGAAATCCTAATATTTAGTGGTGTTTGACAGCATTTGAAGGTGTTGTGTTTTAGGTGAAGCCAGCTACGCCCAAAAGGAGGTGTTTGAACTCAAAAGCAGACATTTGCTTTGTTTTTTTTTCTTACATATTTTACACATGCAGCTGTTTTCTGATATGAATTGGTGACTTTCCAATCAAATGCATTTACTTTATTTCTTAAATCCAGATTATTTATCTGATACAAACAACAGCTCAGCTTGAAACATGGATGAAATGAAATGAACCTTGTTTCTGGTAAAATACAACTAAAACAAGATAATTTCAAGATTGTTTGACTTAACAAGATATTTAAGATGCGTTGTCTTAAAACACGTCACTCCATCTGCTGAAATGTAAAGTGAATTTATCTTAAATCAAATGGGTTGAGACAATTGGACTAAAAATAAGACGAATTAACTTGGTAAGATGTGGAGTTTTTGCAGTGCAATGATTCTACTTCCTCTTTTATGTACTGACAGAAACATATTTTCTCCTTGAAAGCTATAGCTGTGATGGAGCAGAACAGACTGAGTTTTAAAGACCCATGTGGGATCATTATTCTTAGACTTAAGTTTCATTTTCACTTGTTATTCGGTTTAATTTCAGCACAAAAACTACTTGGTCTGGTTGGAAACAGCAGGTCTGAGCTTCTCCTACAGTTTCTCGGTTACTTATTGTAGTAAAATCAGGATTTTCCTAAATCCGTCCAGGTAGTTTTGGTGCCTAAATCTACCTAAAAATCAAGCAAAACCAAAAGAAAGCTTCTCTACACCTAAACAACATTAATGTTTTGAAAAGCCAACATGTAAAACGATAACGCACTTTTACACTGCAAAAAAGAGTAGCCTAAATATAAGATAAAAACACTGAATTTGAGAAGAAATTACTTAAAAGCAGTGAAATTATCTGTCCATGCAGCAAGTAAATTTTACTTGGTAAGAAATCTTGAAATAAGTTTTTTTTTTCTCAAATCTAAGATTGTACTGTAAAATCAAGGACTAAAAATGAGTTATTAACTTTTAAAACGAGCCAAATTATCTATCCTGTCTGAAAATAAGATTTTAAATCTTGGCAAGTGCCAAGTAATTTGCAGTGTAACCTCCCTTTTATTAACCTCATGCTGCTTGATCCAGAACAGACGCCACTTGCAGAAAATGATCTTTTGACACAGTTCAAACGTCGTACAGATCTTATTAGAAGTCGCCTTTTTTCATGCTCAAAATGCAAGACTGCTGAAAATACGCTTCTCTCAAATCTCTCTCTCAAATATTTTCTCCCTGAAAGTTAAAACAGGAAGGACTTCTAGCTGTAAAGACTCAGCTGGTACCATTAAGTTTCATTTTCACCTGTCGCTCACCTTCAGTTTTCACTCACTGTTTGGTTTCGGCACCAAAAACGCTTCAGACAATATCATAGTTTGGTTGAAACTTTCAAAATAAAACCTACATGTTAGAAGCTTGGTGAAGCACCTTTGAGCGTCTTCTAAATTTTCTCGGTTAGTTATCGCAGGAAGATCGAGACATGATAGTGCAACTTTATTAATCAGAGAAAGCAGAGCAGACACGACTTGCAGAAAATAATCTTAACGTCTCGGCAGCAACGAGGAGCTAGAGGACTTTCTTACGCACAAGAATTTCAACAAATTGCTAAACAACGACGGCAGGAACGTCAGAAACCGAATGCCTCGAAGCTGCAGCGATCAGTTAATGACATTAGGGGTGTTTTCATGTTCTCGGGGTGCTTCGTGAACTCTCTTCCAGAGGATTTTCAGACTGTCTTCTTTTTTTTTTGCACCTCTGAAATTGGTTCCACTCAAGAGCGATCCATCCCCGGAGAGTCGGAGGGGTAAAATTTTGCGTAGTAATTCGAACCAGGTGTGGCTGGAGAGCAGACAGATACTAACTCGACAGATTCAGAAGCCGTGGAGGAGGAGGAGGAGGAGGAGGAGTGAGCAGCTCGGCCCGGCGAGGCGAGAACAGAGAACCTGCTACGCATCAACAGGCAGCGTCTCCACGGGCCAACGGCGGCGACCTCCACCGTTTAAGTGGAAACGTGCCGCCGCTGCGAGACGAACTCCTCGGGAAGAGGTCGCCGGGTGATGTCAACAAGGAGGCTTTTCAGCGGTGGAACACTTAACATCACCTGGAAAATGTGCAGAGGAGGCTCAGTGTTTGCAGCAACGTTTAACCCCACAGGTTTGGGGAAGCAGCCAGCCAGATTATATATATATATACATTAGCAGGCTGAGAATCTCCTCCTCCTCCTCCTCCTCCTCCTCCTCCTTCTTCGTCTTCTCCGTCTTACACTCTCTCTTGGAGGTGCATGCGGAAAATAATGTAACAGTGTAAATATTATGCCTGAGTGTGCTCTCTGCAGTTGCGTGGTAACACAGACCAGGCCGCCCGCTCGACGCTGGCAAACGCTTTTTCACAGCGGCTGGCTCCACCCCGTCTCAAGCCCTCGCCGAGCTCCAGGAGTCAACCCGGAGTCAATGGCTGCACTCATGAGCAGATGAGTGACGCCTTGTGCTGCGGTCGCTCAGCGCTCGGGAGGGAGGGGGAAAAAAAATGGCGACACTCGAGGAGGGAGGCTAAAAGGTGGTAAAATATGAGCTGGAGTCGACGCTCGGTGCAGGCCAAGACCACCAACAGCAACAAGAGGGAGGCTGTGATCGCAGCGTCGGCTTGGTTTCACAAAAACACCTCAATTAAAAGAGTAGACCGACTCCTGCTCTGCACTCCCAAGTACCCACAAAGTAAACCGTCTCCCAAAATTAGGCTACTATAAAAATAAACTGCATTTTTATTTATGTTTTGGAAGAACTTTTATTTTGAAAGTCACACAGCTTGTCACTAAAAGGTAAGGCCGTAAAGCGGTGGGAAGAGCTTCATGTCCGAAGGGGCCAGGAGGCGAAGACGAAAGGGTAAGCCAGGATAAAATAGAACTAAAGCTCCTCCACTGTTAGAACTGCACGGAGCACAACAGAATCCATTCCACAACCAGAAAACTTGGATTCTGCACATTGCTGAACATTTAGGAAACGGTAATGGCTTACAGTAGACAGCAGGACAACAGGACTTTCATCCAGGATACCAGGATTCATACTCCACCTATGTTTCTCGACATTAGTTCTGCTTTTTACTCAATGTTTGGTTCGATTTAGGAAAATATCACAACAACATCGACTTCTAAGAAGCTTTGTTGAGTTAAGGCACCAAATTACTTGCATAGAAATAGTAAGGCTGGTCTTGAATATTCGAATATCCGAATAGTCGTTCGATGTGGTGGTATTCGGATAATAACTTTGATAATCGAATAGTCGTGCGTCGCCGAATGCTGCCGAGCGTCACCGAGCGTTGCCGAGCGTCACTGAGCGTCACCGAGCGTCGCCGAGGCTCTAGAACGCCGCCGTGGTTCTAGTATGTGGACCTGCCAGCTCCGGTGTCACACTACGGTGTCACCCTCCCCCAAAACACTGCGGCACGAACAGAATATTCAGAGCGGATCGGTCCGTCGTGGTGAAGAAGGAGCGAAGCCAAAAGGCGAGGTTCTGTATTTACCAGTCAGTCTACGTTCCGACTCTCACCTGAGCTTTGGGTCATGACCGAAAGAACGAGATCCCGGATACAAGCAGCTGAAATGAGTTTCCTCTGTAACCCTTAGAGATCGGGTGAGGAGCTCAGAGTAGAGCCGCTACTTCTCCACATCGAGAGGAGTCAGCTGAGGTGGCTTGGACATCTGTTCTGGATGCCTTTGGGACACCTCCTTATTGTTCTGGGCATGTCCCACCAGGAGGAGGCCTTGAGGTAGACCTAGGACACCCTGGAGGGACTATGTCTCTCGGCTGGCCTGGGAACGCCTCTGGGTCCCACCGGAAGAGCTGGAGGAGGTTTCTGGGGCGAGGGAAGTCTGGGCCTCTCTGCTTAGACTGCTGCCCCCGCAACCCGGCCCCGGATAAGCGGAAGATAATGGATGGATGGATGGAAGAACTGTTGCCTATAATACCAGATTGGAGTCCCATGGAGGACCAGTACTGAAGTTTGGTTTGCGTTTTTGGTCTGCTTGGTTTGGTTTAAGCACCAAAACTGGTTCAGTTTAGGAAAATAACCAGGTTAGTGTTTAAAAAAAGGACTTTATCTCTACAGGTTTGAAGGTTCTCCTTGATTTCTTGCTAATTTATGGTTTGTTGGCTGAAAAGCAGCAAAAACACAGAAAGAAACCAAAAGGGAAAGACACGTTGATTCGAAATGCCTTTGAGATTCGTCGCAAACAAACAGAGTTCGGCAGAAAATGCAGTTTAGTTGTGTAGGAATGTAATTTAACTTTACATTTAGGTGGAAACCTTCACGACTGCTGCATAGTTTCTTCTAAAAGCGGATGGCTAAATCTCCTTAAAGCCTGACTGGAGAGAAAAACGCAAGATGCGCTTAAAGTGAACTTGTTGCTTGTGCTAATTACCGACTTTGTTCTACTTCATTCTACCTCCTCCTTTTCTCTTCGGCACATTTAATTACTGTCCACACACAGGCCACTTGCTTTTATTACCATGTTACTCGGGCTAACCCCTGCTGAACCTGCGGCATTAGTCCCCGAACGTGATAATCCCATCCATTCCAATCATGCCAGATTCCAGCCAGAATTAAATTATTAAGCGGCTTACGTTCGAGTCATACGAAGCTTTAAGGGTTTTAAGGCTTCTGGCTGCGGATGTACAGGACGGGGCAGGCCATGGGAATGGACAGGGGCTTCTACGCTGCAAAAAGTGCGAAGGAGACGACTTTTAAAGGGTCTGAATGTGATGAAAAAGGTCATAATAGAGTGTTGGAATCTGTATTCAGCTCAGAATGTGTGCAGGAAATGTCTTGGGACAAGGTAATCTACTTTATTTTAAGATATTTCTTTGCTTCGCCGAGCTTGTCATGGAAAACAGTGAAGTTACCTCATCCTCGCTGGCAGATTCTTTCCTTTATTCTAATCAAAACAAGAGTCCAGGGCTCCGGCTCACTTTTTGCAGCGTAGCAGTTGTCTGGGAAAACACAGGAAGCTCTGTTCCCTTTATAGTCCAAACTCCTCCGTCCTCACCTCGCAAAATAGCCCCGTCAGAACCAGCGGGGCCAGTTAGCAGAATTTATGACTGTGTCAGAGCGGACCAGTGGCCCGGATCTGTGCTACCGTCTAATTTGACCCGCAGAGAAGGCGGAAACAGATAGACGCAGGCCTCAGGGTTCGCTATTAGAGCTGGCAGAGTTGGTGGGTCTGCTGCCGGAGTTTGGCTCGGCGTCGACATCCAGCAGAGGACTGTAAAATTGGAAGTATGAGAGTTGAGAGCAGGAGAAATGGGTACGAAGAGCAAATAAATAAGATAATCTGTCTTTTGATATCTGTGGCGTATTTGGGTGAAACGACGGGGGGGAGGAGGAGAGCGAACAGGTCGAAGAACGACAAAAAAAAAAAAAAAAGGTGCAAAAATAATCTTGCAAAGTGTAAAAATGCCGACGAGGCCCACGGAGACTCACAATCCAGGCCTGTGTTAATATCTGCGCTGGAAAAACACGGATTTAAAGTGCTGAGAGTCTTAAAAAGTAACGGTGTGCAGCCAGTTTAAGAGCCCTGCCTTGGAAAGATGTCAAAACACGGATTGAGGAATCAGTTAAGAGCCGACGGAGCCGGCTGGAATAAAACACGGTGATTAGGTTGTCGGCTTTTGTTCTGCCTGTTCCGCCAAAGCTCACAACACAAAGTATTCATTCACTGACAAGAACTAATACTTTTATACTGGTTTAACCGCCTTATGCTCACTTTTATAGTGTTTTTTTTAAAAATACACACACTTATATGTACGTTTCTACAACGGTCGTCCACCTGTAGACTGATTCTTGGGTAATATTTACATGATTGTAGACGGAGCAAATGCAGATGAAACTTATGACTTAATTATAAAAAACATAAATATATATGAATTAATTTAACAAATATTGAAAAAATGTGAAAATAACGACAAATATCAGTAAAAATATGATTTTTTGTGTGTTTTTTAATGTGATGCAGCTAGATATCTGTAATTTTCCAAATTAGGAAAATCTGAATATTTATTTTCTATTTTTTCAGTCCTTAATAATCCTAACTTTTCTCTCAAATAACAGCAAATATCTGTAAAATAATATTTTTTTTTCCTGATTTGAATACAATAAAAAATAGCGTTTATGTTTAGATGTTGTCAAAAAACTAATTTTCCAAAATAGGAAAAATGAGAATGTTTTTATTTTTTATTTATTTGTTTTTTCAACTATTTTTCAAACCTTAATATACATAAACTTACTTGTAAATAACAGCAAACATCTGTAATTTTTGTCTGATTTATATATAGTAAAAATAGTGATAGTAATAATAATAAAAATAATAATTTTAGGTTTCAATGTTGTAAAAAAAATCCAAAATAGGGAAAATCAGAATTTATTTATTTATTTTTTACTATTTTTCAAACCTTAATATACACAAACTTACTTTCAAATAACAGCTAATATCTCTAAAATTTTAATTTTGTTTTTTGCTGATTTCAATACAGTAAAAAAAAAGTGCAATTTTAGGTTTGAATGTGATAAAAAAAAAAATCTTAAACAGGGATAATCTGAATTTTTTTCAATCCTTAATATACTATCCTAGTATTTTCTATTTTTCCATTTTCTTTAAAATAACATCAAATATTCATAAAAGATTATTTTTTGCTTATTTAAATACAGTAAAAGAAATGAAATGTGCAATTTAATGTATAAATGTTGTTTTTTAATTTTTATATTTATTTATTCATTTTTAGTATTTTTGAATTCTTAATATCCTTACACTGTCTTTCAAATAACAGCAAATATCTGTAAAACAATATTTTCTTTTGCTGATTTAAATACTGTAAAACAAAAGTCTAATTTTACATTTAAATGCTGTAAAAGAACAAATTACTACGAATAGATTTTTGATCACAACATTACTTACAGTTTTAACCTGTTTTTTATTTCGGTTTTATGTAAATTAATACTTATTCTTCTGTGATTTTACCAGACTAATGAAGAAAAATCTGTCAAATAAGTGGCAATCAAATAAAATATAATCTGTCTTTCAAATAACAGTAAATATCTTTTTCAATAATGATATATTTGCTGATTTAAATACAGTAAAGGACAGAGAAAATGTTACTGATGTGGAGTTTTATCCTCTTTTTTTTAGGTTTTACATGTAAATTAATATTTGTTTTCTGTGATTTTAGTAGATATTCGCTGTAATTGAACCCAACTGCTGTGATTTAATGTCGTAAAAGAACACATTACGATTCATGAGCATGTTTTTATGGTTATCATGTAGATAATATGTCACTTTCAGAGCCCTGCCTTGGAAACCTGTCAAAACCTGGATTGAAGACTCAGTTAGGAGCCGAGCGACCGTCATGGCACCGACACAATCATTACATTGTCCACTTTTGTTCTGCTCCTGCTGCTGCGGTTTAGCATCAGCACAATAAAACTCTCTCCTGCCATATGCGGCGGCGACAACGGCGTCGTCCTCGGCTGTCAGAGGCTCAGGCCGGCTCAATGGGGCGACGACACGCCCTCCTCCATCTGACGGCTCAATGGGGGCCGACCTCTGACCCGCAGGCCCCGCCCCCCCATCACGCAGAGCGCCACAGTTGTCTGGAGAAGGCTGCACAGAGCTCCGGCACGTCGCACTGCTGGAATTTTACTTTCCGTCGCGCAAATGAGCCACGCATCCTCTTTACCGTTTCATTTAGTCTGGCTGTTTTGTTCAATCCCTTTCTGCAGTGAGCATTTTGGTCTGCAAATGCACGACTTCTAGTAATCATAAGTATGTTTTAAAAGCATTCAAATCACGACAGGATCATTTCAAAACCTTCCAGGTGGTTTCAAAGGCATGTTATCTTTTTAAAAATGCAAGAATTACAACATTTACACAGAAAAAAAACCGTCATGAACCACTCATCTGTCTGTGTTCTGTCGGAAAACTGACCCAAATCCAGGCTTTAAATCAAGACATTTCATTAAAATCACTTTATTCTGCGTGCCTCAACTAAAAAAATCACCAAAAATCAGCCATTTGCTCTAATCAGATTCTGCAAAAAACAAAAAATTCTACACCTCTCTGGACAAACATGAAGCCATTACTGACTCAGCTGCGGCCAACGGTCACATTTTAAAAATTCAAGGAACTTTTCGGTTGAACTGCAGGCAGTGTATACACAAAGCATATAGGAGACTAGTGTAGAAACAAATTATAACTTTAAGCAGTGAAATATATACAGTCTGCAGAGTCACTACTTTCTTTCCAAGCGTTTCTAGAACCTAATGGCCTTTAAAAATACATGTTGAATTTCAGATTTTTTCTATTTTCAAAAAATAAATAATCAAAAAAACTCAAGTTTCGTCTATTATTTTTTACGATTTATAGCATTCAAAGTGTCTCCCACTGCACAGGAGACACATTAGAGTTCTTTTTACTTCTAGTCTCGGTTGTTCCGTTTCCACAGAGGTGCAGGACGTTATGCTGCGGTGAAAAAACGAGCCCACAGCGAGCTAAAACAGCAGAGTTCAGGAGGTTGACGCTGCTCTCTGGAAGGCCACGCCGACCGATAAGAATCTCCACGGCAGCTCTTTAAATGCAGCGTGACCCACAACAACGACGACGACGATAGAATAAATTCCTTTATGCAAAATGAAACCCAGGAAAACACACGGAGGAAACTGTCTGCAGCTGTGCTCGGACAAAGGAACTACAGAAAAACAGCGAAAACTTCTGCTTATTGAGTTTCTTACATGACAAAAGCAGATTAATATCGTCTGTTTTAGAGCGTTTTTCCACTAAATTTAATCCCGTCTGCCCCGAAACGCCACCTCTAGCTCTGTTTACCAGCAGGATGACTGTATGTCATTACACATCCTCAATAAAGCAGCTTCATCTCTTTATTTTCACGTCAGATCTTCTTGTCTCTGCTGATAAACGTTGGGAACAAATTCGGACGCCAGAGACCGTTCGGACGCCTGAAACTGCCTGTTAAAGCCTCTAAAGAACAAAGGGTGCATCCCCAGAAAGGCGTGCAGACAGGAGGAGCAGTGATGGACCTTGATGCTCGGGCAGTCGCTGCTTCTGCAGATCTGAAGGCACTCAGACTAAGTGACTAAGTGGCTGCCGAGCTGAGAGGACTCCGATCAGCACGGATCAGTTGGCGAGTCAGATGCAGTCGACGACACACACTCTGGGTTGCCCCGTCGCCCGTCCAACGCTTGAAGAGGTGAAATAAAATCATTCATTCAGCGGAAATTAGCCACGGCCGTCAAACCAGAAACCATCTCGTCGCTTCGGCCTGGGCTTCACCTTGAGGACCCTGCAGGGCCAATAGAGTCTTTAGAAGGCCATTGTCAGGCTGTCAGGGTCCCCCAGCACCACCCAGCGACCCCCAACCTGCCCTCCTGCTACCCCCGACCTGCTGGATGAACTCATCACAGGCAGATGTGAGCCGAGGTTAGGAGGTCTGTGACACCGAGGGACTGAATCCGCTGCAAGAAACATCCCCCGCATGTCGACGAGTCAATCTGCGGCTGCTTTTAAACACTTCATGTTGAATTTTCTCTGAGTAAATCTTCCTGTTGCTCACTCTCTGCAAGTTTTCACTGTCTTGCATGAACACATACTTATCATTTATATATATACTAGTATGTATACTTTACTATCATGCTATTAGAGCTCACTTAATGATAGATTGTTGGGTAATATTTTCTGTAGATGGTGCGAAGTACAAGCAGAATTTATAACACATTAAAGAATTATAAAGAGCACATCTGGTCAGAAATACACTATAAAAATACTGTTAAAAAAACTACAAGAACAGTAAAAATTTGGCAGCAAAGGTGCAAGAAATAATACTTAAAAAAATGTGAAAATAAAAATAAATATGTGTAAAATAATTATATTTTGGTGGATTTAAATGAAGCAAAACAATGCAGGAATTTATACATTATGTACAATTTCAACCTGCTTTTTAAGAAGCAGGAAAAATCTGCATAATAACAGTTTTAAATTATTATTATACTATTTTTTATTCATTAATATACGCTGTTTTTGTTTCAAACAATTTGCTGATTTAAATACAGTAAAAAATAAAGTGTAATTTTACATTTAAATGCAGTAAAAGAACAAACTGCAATTTTTACGCATGTTTTCTTTATAGTTATCATTTGGAGCAATAATTTATTTTGTGATTTTATCTCTGATATTTTCTGTAATTTAACTCATCAGGAAAAAAATCTATCTGTAAAATAACAGTTTAAAAATAATTTATCATTTTAATCAATCATGAATATAAATGTCTTTTCTTGCAAATGATGTCAAATATCTGTTAAATAATTCATTTTTGCTCATTTAAACACAATAAAAAAGAGTATATTTTGTCAGATGTTGTCATACAACTTTATTATTTTAATGTATTTATTTATTTTCATTTTTTAAAAGTTTTTTAGTGTCGATATTTTCTACAATTTTGGCACATTTTTTGTGGTTCACATGTAAATTAATACGTTTTTCACTGTGGTTTTATCTGTTATTTAGCAAAACGGGGAAATGTGCAAAATAGCTGTAAATTGTTTAAATATTACAGCTAAAAAAATTAATTTTTTATAGTGCAGCAGTGTTTATTCCATTAATAAACAGAGGAATAATATATCCCTTCCCTGCGTGTTCCTGTCCTGATTGGTAAACCTGAGTAGAACGACTTCCTCCAGCCAGTTCTTCTTCAAACTTTAATCAGAGAAACACAAAAATTGATGCCTGGACTCAACGTGGCTTCTTCTGGGTCACAATCTTCTGCTGAATAAACAGAATTTTCCCAAGAAAGTTGGAAAACACAACTCGATCTTGCTCTTGAGCCACTTTAGTTCACGTTGAACAAACTTCTGTAACCTGTAAAGACACATCGTACTGGATCACTGTATTCAGCCTGCATGTAAACAGCGACGTTGGATTCTTATTTTAATCAGGCTGGAGACGTATCGTCCAGGCAGCCGCAGCTAATATGCAGGATTTCCCGGCTTCCTTTGAGCGTTCGCTGCCTGAAACTAAGTAAAAATCAACTGATGCATTTTTATTGTTCCCTGCAGCTTTTCTCGTAGAAGCACCAGAAACAGAACAAGACTGTGTTTAGCGTTAGCAGCGTTATCAGCGTTAGCAGCATTAGCAGCATTAGCAGAGTTAGCAGCGTTAGCCTCCAAGCCTGACAGAACGCTAATAAAGGAACAAAGAATAAAGGAAAACCACAGACGGCCGACTTGTGCAGACACAACCATGTGGCAGGAACAAGAGAAAAAGGGATAATCGAGTTAAAAATTAGGTGACAATATAACAGAGTTAGGAGCATCAATCAGCCTAAATGAGGATAATGTGACGGGATGTTCGTCTCCCAGAGCAAAACGAGGCGCCAACATCGAGTCCAGGCATCGATGTTTGTGTTTCTCTGTTTGAAGTTTGAAGAAGAACTGGTGGGAGGAAGTCGTTCTACTCAAAAATTGAGTCAGGACAGGAACATGCAGGGAAGGGATATATTTTTCCTCTGTTTATTAATGGAATAAACACTGCTGCACTGTAAAAAAAAATACTTTTTTTAGCTGTAATATTTAAACAATTTACAGCTATTTTGCAAATTTCCCTGTTTTGCTAAATAACAGATAAAATCGCAGCAAAAAACGTATTAATTTACACGTTAAACACAAAAAAATGGGCCAAAATTGTAGAAAATATCAACACTAAAATACTTTTAAAATAAATAAATAAAAATAATAATGTTGTGTGACATCTGCTGCACTATAAAAAATATTTTTTTAGCTGTAATATTTAAACAATTTACAGCTATTTTGCAAATTTCCCTGTTTTGCTAAATAACAGATAAAATCACAGCAAAAAACGTATTAATTTACATATTAACCACAAAAAATGGGCCAAAATTGTAGAAAATATTGACACTAAAATACTTAAAAAAATATAAATAAATAAAAATAAATAATAATGTTGTGTGACAACATCTGACCATAAAATTACACTCTTTTTTACTGTATTTAAATGAGCAAAAATGAATTATTTTACAGATGTTTGACATTATTTGCAAGAAAAGACATTTATATTAATGATTGATTAAAATGATAAATTATTTTTAAACTGTTATTTTACAGATAGATTTTTTCCTGATGAGTTAAATTACAGAAAATATAAAATCACAAAATAAATTATTGCTCCAAATGATAACCATAAAAAAACATGCGTAAAAACTGCAGTTTGTTCTTTTACTATGGGGAGTTTTCATTGTTGTTTCTTGCAGTATCTCCACACAGGAAGCGAGTCTGACTGGTATGTTCTGAGTTTCGTGCCTTTAGATGGACACTTCTTGCAGCGTGCGGAGCGGTGAAGAGGTCAGCGGAGGCTTTGACACCAGGACGGGCCGAAGCTGTTCCCCCCGACCCCCCCGGGGCCCCGTCGTGTCACCGACCGGCCCGTCGCCCGGCAGCACGATTCTATGGAGGCTGACCTCCACATTCACCTCCCTGGAGGCCGACAGTGGCCACATGGTGATCAGCTAACTGGATTTTAAACAGCGGAGGGCGGAAGAAGAGGCACAGGGGAACGTCTTAATAATCGCACAATGATCCGCAACATCACCCTGCTCACAATGTTCATATTTAATTTAGGAATTGAAGCCAGCTTGTTCCAGATAATTTAATATTGGCATTGAATACATAACTCTGTCTGGAACACAGGAGTTTAATGGAATAAAAAATGGAGCCACGTGATGGGAGGAGGAACATCTTAATAATCGCCTCTTAACATCTCAATCTGGACTAAACGGAGCCTCATCATGGAGAATGACGTCTGCAACCAAGTGATGAACGCTCATTGGTACAGTTGAGGCTCACAGTCACTTTCACTGTTGGTTATTTTCTCAGAAAACTTACAAAAAAATGTCGATTAAGACCAAAATAGTGTCGATTCACTTCACTGTCACAAGACTAGAAAAGAAATCCAGGAATACGCACATTTAAGAAGCTGGGATCTGAGAATTTAGATGTTTTTTTTTTATCAAAATAATTGCCGATTAATTCAGTATTCAGCAACTTAATTGACTGATTGTTGCAGCTCTGCTTCTGCGAATGAAGATTTTCACAAAAAGTCAAGAGAAACCATTTTGAACAAGGTCAGATCTAATCAGAATGTGCTCAACTTTAATTGGAAAATGGAAAAAATGCTCAAAAATCAGCAACTTGTGGAGTAAATTGGTCTTTAAAGCCTAAAAATGGCTACTTCTATAAAGTTCTAGTGATTTAAATGGTCGGTTTCGCCTGGAAAAATAAGGTGAGAGCAAAAAAAAAAGCTTCTTTTTGGGTTTTTAGGTGAACTTTTACCTTTATAAGAACTATTAAAAACCATAATAAAGAATTTGATTTGATGTCATTAAAGCAGGTTGCTGCCGTTTAGCTGCACAGTCGCTGCTGAATATCACTGACAGAATCCATTAAACCAGTGGTTCTCAACTGGTGGGTCGGAACCCAAAAGTGGGTCGCGAAGCCATTTTTAGAGGGTCGCAGAAGCATGAACCCCCCAAAAAAGTAGTGGTATAAAGTCTTTTATTTTGAGGGACGTGTTTCTTATGGCACGTGTTTTCTTTCAGTAGCAGGATATTTAGTGGTGGTGACACCAGTAGTTGCCCATGATTAACCTCTAGATTTGTCTCTGCCAGCTTATTGGAGAAATTTATGCTAAAATGTCCCAAAAATGAACCAAAATGTGCTCAGAATCTGTCAAAATGGGCCAAAATATGCCCCAAACTTGGCAAAAGCGTCTAAATATATCAAAATGAGCAAAAAATAAGCCAAAATTTTCCTAAATTGTATCAAAATGCGTTGAGACTTCACCCAAATAAACCTTAATTTGTTCACAGGAACAGCAAACTTCAAAAATTTGGGTCGCAACCATTATTAATAGAGACATAGTGGGTCCTGAGGCTGGACCAGTTGAGAACCACTGGATTAAACCACTAAATGCAACACATCCTGTTCGCTGTGACGCTCCGATCCTCTCCACGGTGAGAACTGAACCCACTGCAACGACCGGATCGAGCTGCACGGAGCGGAAAATGCACAGGAATCTGTCTTGATGGCTTTTTAATGTCGCAGCTCGCGGTGACGCAGGAGGACTTCATGCTCTCTGAAGGCAAACTATGAGGAGTTGGCTTCATCCATCACTCCCTAATTGTACATTTAAGGTCCCAGAGGAGCAGGGAGGTGAGCAAAGGAAGAGTTCTGCACAGGTTAATGCCTTAAAACAGCCTCCGTCACCACAAAAACACAACGCCACGACACCGGTGGGTCGTTTTGTGCACAAAGACGGCTCTCAAGTGGGAGATTCGACGAACAGAGGCTCAGAGCGTGGGACTAATTCGCTTCACCGTCAGAGAGATATCCTCCACACGCTAAAGGCCGATGCGAGCGTCCGTCCGTCCTGAGGCCCGGCGACAGGTGTGTGGACAGAGGGGAGGAGGACAACTGCTGTTGGTCTGCTGGGAGCAGATGTTGGAGATCTCTGTAAACTGTTAATAGCTGCAGGATCTCATTACATTTAACTCCTTAACGGCCGAAGCTGCACCGGGGAGAGAGGAGCGTCTGTCGATGCCTCGGCAGCAGCCTGACGTATGTTTACGCTGCTGAAACTGGGACGTGCAGTTTTAACATCAATTCTGCGCATTGATTATTGACACAGATGGTGACGCTTCTGCTGTATTTATGCAACAATAAAGTAACTTGCTCAGTGTTTTTACTGAGATGCTGCCTATAAAAGATGGACTTAGCCTCTGCGGCGTCACCCATTGGTTTGTGGAGTAACGTTTCGAAGCCTCAAGTTTGGAATTTTGGCTTTAAAAACAGACGCAAAAGGTAAAAAGTGGATCCGACTGAGAAGTAAACAACACTATACATCAGTGGTTCTCAACTGGTGGGTCGGGACCCAAAAATGGGTCGCAAAGCCATTTTTAGAGGGTCGCCGAAGCATGTCCACCCCCAAAAAAAGTAGTGGTATGAAGTCTTTTATTTTGAAGGACGTGTTTCTTATGACAGTTTGCTTTCGGTAGCAGAACATTTAGTGGTGGTGACACCAGTAGTTGCCCACGATTAACCTCTAGATCTGTCTCTACCAGCTTATTGGAGAAAATTATACTAAAATGTGCCAAAAATGTGCTCAGAATCTGTCAAAATGGGCCAAAACATGCCCAAAACTTGGCAAAAGTGTCCAAATATACCAAAATGAGCAAATAATAAGCCATTTTTTCCCCAGGCTGTATCAAAATGTGTTAAGACTACATCCAAATAAACCTTAATTTGTTAACAGGAGCAGCAAACTTCAACAATTTGGGTCGCGACCATTATTAATAGAGACATAGTGGATCCTGAGGCTGGACCAGTTGAGAACCACTGCTATACATCACAATACTTCAGCTCCCAGTCAATTCTATGGCAGCTCCGCCCTAAAACGTACAGCTTTCATGCTACATTTGACTCTAAACGGGGCTGTAATTTACCGATTAAACACCTCGCTGCATGGAAGAAGACATCAAGCTAGCAAATGAGGCCATGAACTCGTCGGGAAAATGTTCGCTGAGGTAGGAAATCAAAGAAGAAGGAGGCTAATTTTCTCATAAACGTCTCATGTTGGACTCAAAAGTGGAGTCGCCCCCTGCTGGCTGGTAGAAAGAATGCAGGTTTAAATTAACTTTCAGACCCAAAGGCTACGCCCGTCTTTTGCATACAATCTGCACTGCAAAAAAGAGTAGCCTAAATATAAGATAAAAACATTGAATTTGAGAAGAAGCTACTTAAAAGCAGTGAAATTATCTGTCCATGCAGCAAGTAAATTTTAGGTAAGAAATCTTGAAATACGTTTTTTTTTTCCTAAAATCTAAGATCGTACTGTAAAATCAAGGACTAAAAATGAGTTATTAACTTTTAAAACAAGCCAAATTATCTATCATGTCTGAAAATAAGATTTTAAATCTTGGCAAGTGCCAAGTAATTTGCAATCTGTGGCTTTGCTGCTGCAGCCTACAGCTAGAAAACTTTGCGTACGTTTAGCTCGACAACATTTGCACCTACAAAATCGTACAAGATTGAAAATAACTGAAACTTTGTGCTGGTTTTGCAGAACCAAACGCATCTTCACAGCACTATGTCGGTGCTGTAGAATGGTCTGCTGCATCTCAGTATCATTCTGCTATGGGGGGGAGACAAAACGCTCTGGTTTGTTTGCTTTTCTTTAAACGAATCACGATAACCTTTGGCGACGCTTAGCCCAGGATGTAGCGGTGGTGCCCCTGCAGACAAAGGGTCGGTGGGAATCGGAGGACGGCAGGAAGGAAGGCGAGCGCTGTCATGTGAAACAAAGGTAAAGCAGGGTTGCCTCAGTGCATAATCCAAATCTTTGTCAAAGCTGCTGTTTGGAGGTTGTTGTTGTTGTTGTTGTTTACAGCAGCAAATGTGAATGTGGAGGAGGGAGCAGAGTGAAATGCAGAAACAGCAGCTCCACAGCCACCAAGTGGGTCAGACTAATCTAAAAGCAACACAGAGACCTGTCGAGGCAGCTCCGCCTCACACTACAAGGAAAATATGAAAATACGGGACGAAAGCATGAGACTGTAAAATCTTTATGAGTCAGTTGTTTCCACTTTCCAAAAGCGCTGCGAGGGCTGAGAGAAAAATGAGACACAACGGCCGAACGATCCTCCAAGAGCTCACATAATTTTAGAATTCATGCGCCGTTAAGTTTATGTTGAACCAAAACACACGACTGTTGGACTGTTTGAATTCCGATGCCGTTACCACGCCGAGCTCGCCTTTTTAATCCTGCAGCTCGGGGGCCCGTCGAAGGAACACGAACCGAGCTGCTGTTGCTTTAAGCGGTGCCATTCCACGCCGGAGCTCAGTGTTTAGAGCCAATCCGATGACAAAGCTGAGCGCGGCAGCTGTTTGCGGCACCGTGTCGCTGTCAGCGGCGAGCTACCACGCATGCACCCCCCGCGACGGCACTCTGATTTCAGCGCCGCAGTTTGGGTTTATTTTGGTTCGGCTCGGTCGAGGTTAAGAGCGCTCCGGAGGTGTTTTCTGACCTTTATTTATCGTGAGAAGATTCGCCGGGCATGAGCCTCTTTCAGCACTCTGCTTCACACTCCTCCACTTATAGGCATTCGCGCCGGGGAGCATCTTAGCTACCGACGGACACACGGCAGCTCTGTTGGACCAGCGGGGGGGATTAAAATGCCTTGCTAAAAGGCACCCGGTAGCGGCTCAAGCAGAGCAGAACATGACCTCCTCCAGGCAGAGCTGCTGGCGCTGGTGTGAATATCGGAATCTATAAATCACAGCCGAGCTCCTCTAACCTTTAGGTGTTAACACGCCGTCCCTCTCACCTTGATGCCTCCCATCCTCTGTTCTCCCTTGAACTCCTTGCCGTTCTTCAGCCAGTGGATGCTCGGTGTCGGGTTTCCGGCTGCAGCACAGCGGAACTTGACCGTGTTGGCAGCAGGAACGGCCAGCAGCTTCTTGTCCATCCGGTCGGGTCTGGTCCAGTACGGCGCTTCTGTCGGCAAAACACAAAACAAGCGGCGTTGCATGAGTCACGGGAAACAAGTTCAGAGAAGAAAAGTACATGCAAAAGTAAAACGACGCTGAACAAAAGCTGCGTGAACTGTCTGAGCTTGAAAAACCACTAAAATTACATCATTAATTATAGCAAGAAACTATGAAAAAAGACAGAATCATTGGATTTTCAACTTTTTTTACGGTCCTTGAACGACTCATCTGGAAGGTAACGGGAAGATAAACACAATATTCTACATGTCCCATTTGAAAATTCGCCAAAAACACGCCGTTAACTATAATCAGATTCTGCTACAAACTAAAAATTCTGTGCTCTTCAGTGCATCCAGGAAGCCTTCGCTGAAAAACGTGAGATAAACAGCCATTTAACAAAAATTCAATGACTTTGCAGCTGAAATGGGCTGAACTGCAGGTTGTGTTTACACTCTTCGGATAAGGGAAAAGTATGGAAGCCAATTAAAAATGCAAAATATCTAAATGCGATCTAAAAAATAACGTACTGGATGAATAAAATACATGCGGCATGGCTCAAAAATGGTGGACAGAGGAACAAGTTGTTGGAAGATACATTCAGCAGGGTCTTTATAGAGTTTATATGAGGAGTAATGTCAAAAATAATCAAAGAAACTTTAGTTTTTTTCCTCTTCTTTAAGATTTATGGCATTGTGACTTCGTTATGCTGCACAGGAGACATTTCTGAGTTCCCTCTACTTCTACTCATGGTTGTCCTGTTTCCATAGAGGTGCAGGAGTTTATATTGCAGTGAAAAATGAACCCACAGTGAGGAAAAATGCGACAGGAGCAAAGAAACGGGGTTTCT
Source organism: Dascyllus trimaculatus (assembly GCA_024666655.1). Lineage (NCBI taxonomy): Eukaryota > Metazoa > Chordata > Actinopteri > Pomacentridae > Dascyllus > Dascyllus trimaculatus. The sequence goes on along the minus strand of CM045462.1, from coordinate 27,652,192 downwards.
TGCACAGGTAAGGCAGGTCAGTGGGCTGCTTTTGTGCTCTGAGTCCGACTCCCCCGACAAGCCCATCCTTATCCAAACAGATCTGACCATGCTTTTCCATTTTCTGATGTATTCTAAGATGACAGAGCGTTTTGGAGAAAGGACCCCTCCAGGAATTTATAGCTACATGTTTGTGTAATTGCTAAAAGACTGCACAGATGGGACGACTTGCTCCTCTGCCCCGTTTAGAACCCGGCTTCATCTTGGATCGGTTACGGACTTCACTGGAACAGATGTGACGCTGTGGTTTCACTAGAGGTCTTCCCTCAGAGCGGCACAGACTACCTGCACTGTTTACAGCGACCGGCATGCACTTGGACAGTTCCTTCAGCAGATTTTGATTATAACGACAATGCTGGACGCGCCATTCGAAATGTTTTGAGTCATTTGTTTGAAAGCTTGAACCCCGAAGCACCTCTAAAGTCCTGCACCTCTATGGAAACAGCACAACCATGGCCGGCAATAAAAAGAACTAAAATCTGCATTCTGTGCAGCATGACGCAGTTATAACGGTATAAAACCTAAAATAAGAAGAAATTAAGTGGAATTTCTGTGATTATTTCTTTAGAAAAACTCTGAAAAACCTGGAATCAACATGTTCAGCATTTGTCCAACATGGTATCTATAGACAGCATGGTATCTCTGAATGCAACGGATATTTTACTGCTTACATTTTATTATTATACCTCTACAAACTGCATTTTTCTCTCTACTCTGCATATCAGTTCCAGAAATCTGTTTCACCGTGCTGAATGTATCCCCCTCCTCTGTTCACTGTTTTTGAGCCATGCCACGTTTATTTTACTGTTCAAAAATGCTCTAAAACAACTTGAAAACGATCGAAAATGACTAAAAAGCTACTTCAAAATGACCAAAATGGACAAATTTCATTCAAACTGACGATTTTGAGTCATTACAGACATTTTACAGTGCCGTTTTGAGTCTCTGCTCATCAGCTGTAGAAAGACGTTTCACCATGCTGGATGTATCTTCCAACAGCTCGCTGCTCTGTTCACTGTTTCTGAGACTTCAAAAAAAAAAGCCTACTTCAAAAAAGACCCAAAATTCATTCAAACTGACAATTTTGAGTCATTACAGACATTTTACAGTGCAGTTTTGAGTCTCTGTATCTTCCAATAACTAGCTGCTCTGTTCACTGTTTTTCGGCCATGCTGTATTTATTCTATTGATCCAGCATGTTTTTGATTTTCCTGTCAGGCTAAAATTGGCGAAAATATTTTGAAACATGTCCAAAATAACTCAAAATGTGTCTAAAATAACTCGAAAACTGTCCAAAATGACAGAAAACTAGTTTGAAAATTCATTCAAAATGACAATATTTGATTTATTATAGAAAATTTCTAGTCCAGTTTTGAGTCTCTGCTCATCAGCTATATAAAGATGTTTCACCATGCTGAATGTATCTTCCAACAACCTCTGTATACTGTTCTTGAGCCATGCCGCATTTATTTTATTACTGAGGTATGCTTTATTTTCCTGTCAGCCTAAAATTTTACAAAATAATTTGAAACATGTCTAAAGTAACATCAAACTTGTTGTAAAATGACTCAAAAATGGTCTAAAATAAGTTGGAAACTGTCCCAAATGACTGAAAACGAGTCCAAAATGACCATTTTTGAGTCATTAGACTTTAGATTCTGTAGTCGAGTTCCGAGTCTCTGCTCATCAGCTGTAGAAAGATGTTTCACCATGCTGAATGTGTCTTCAAACAACCTCTGTTTACTGTTTTTGAACCATGCTGCGTTTATTTTATTACTCAAAAATGGTCTGAAATAACTTGAAAACTATCTAAAATGACTAAAAACTACTTCGAAACAACCCAAAATTCATTCAAACTGACATTTTTTAGTCCAGTTTGGTGATACATTCAGCATGGTAAAACATTCAAGATGTTTCACCATGCTGAATGTATCCTCCAACAACTCGCTGCTCTGTTTGCTGTTTTAGGCCATGCCGCATTTATTTTATTGATCCAGTACGTTTAATTTTCCTCTCGGTATAAAATAACTTGAAAAATGTCCAAAATAACATAAAACTTGTCCACAATGGCACAAAAATGGTGTAAAACAACTTGAAAACTGTCCAGAATGATTAAAAACTAGTTTAAAATTACCCAAGATTCATTCAAACTGACGATTTTGAGTCAATACAGACATTTTACAGTGCAGTTTTGAGTCTCTGCTCATCAGCTGTAGAAAGACGTTTCACCGTGCTGGATGTATCGTCCAACAACTTACTGACGATATCCTCCTTTGTAAACCATTTTTGAGCCATGCTGCATTTATTTTATTGATCAAATAAGGTTTATTTTCCTCTCAGTCTCCCTAATTCATTTCCACACTTGTCTCCTCTCTACACTGCCTGCAGTTCAGCCGAGTTCAACTACAACTACAGTAACTGCTTCCAGTTTTGTTTGTTTTGTACAGAACCTGGTTAGAATAAGTGATTTTTAATGATATATTATGGTTTTAATCTTTTCTTGTCTATTATTCTGTCTGTTTTTACAGCTCCTGCCTCTTGATAAATGCTTTAATGTCACGGTTTCTTTTAAAGACAACATGCCGTTCAGTCCCTCTGGTGGGTTCTGGGGACGGATATAACGCAGAGCTGCTGCTGGAGGATGTTTACTGGGCTCTTATAAACCGTCTTTCTCCAGTGTCCAACCCACAAAGGCCTCCACAGAGATACAGTGAAGTTCAAGATTCCCCGGCGGTGTAAAACACAGTTTGACGGACGCTGAAAGAAGACGAAACAGGTGCACAAAGCGTCCAGCGCAAAATAAAAAAAAAACTTTATCATCTCCCGACAACAATACGGGAGCTCATCTGAATCGCGCGGTCCTGAGAGTTTGGGAAGCTGTCAGGGCGATTTATTGAGTTGTATTGAGAAGACGGCGGACAAAGAGAGCGCGGCGAGTCATTGTTGGTGCCGGTGGGCGTGGAGGAGGCCGAGAGGGGAAGGCCTGCCCTGTGATTCCCAGGACAAAGGCCGGGGAGGTCATCAGATGTCTCTCTTACTTTCCAAACGCAGGAGCGGAGCCAATTAGCATCTCAATGGCCGCCGTGCTGTGTTTGTGCGCCGTCGGACAAAAGCTGGAGAGTAAATTCTCATCGGGGCGACTCAGGTGAGACGTCAATCAGTGGCTCTTTGATCGGCTACACGTGTCTGTTTACCGTCGAGCCACTTTGCTGCCATCAAACGTCGTAGTAGGAAGCAGACAAACCCGGCTGCTGCTTCCACCTTAAAAGGGGGAAGCCTCTCTCTCTCGTGCTGCGTCGCATTCGGAGCGACACTCTCCCGGCGTGGGACAAACCTCCGAGGAGTCTGAGCACATTGTTTTCTTGGCATCGCAATCAGCCACACACACACACTGAGATCCTAAACAGTCTCTCTCTGAATGTGTGGTCCTTCCTCCTCCTCCTCCTCCTCCTCCTCCTCCTCCTGAACTCATCCAGGCCTGGAAACACCTTCGTGCTGCTGCCGATCCTTCGACCACAACGACGTTTTCAACCCAGAATTTGTCCCGACGTTAGACGGATCTATTCGCCGGCCTTTAGTTGCTTGTGTTTCTGTTTCATTTCCAGATTTCTTTAGCGGCTTATTTCGGGTTTAAGGTGCATCGCAGCTCAAGATCAGCGAGCGAAATGGATTAAAAATGCAGAAACAGAAGCTGCAAACTGCATCAAAGTAATATTTTCTGCCCTGTTCTCTTTGATTAGGGTGGTTTTTTTTTACATTTTACTGCAATATAAAGTCCTGCACCTCCATGAAAGCAGCACTTTAATCCAGTTTATCCAACTTTCTTGTATTTGGTATACCTTAATGGACGACTAGCAGGAGTAAGGAGTTGATACATGTGTTAAATTAATACACTTTTTGGGCCAGAAATCAGTCCCTCCAGGACTTCGCGATGCTGCGATCGCAACAATTAACGCAAATTCAACCAATCTCCATGAATTCTGCGCAATCTTGCAATTTCGTCCAATCATCGCGACTTTTCCGCAATTTTGTCCCGCCCTCCATGAGTTCCACCAATCACAGCAGTCCCCAGTCATCGGATTCACTTCCTTGTTTATGGTTTGAAGATACAGATAAGTACGCAACAAAAACTACTGCAAAACAATTCCCTGATGTTCTTCACCAAAGCGGAGCTAAACTGTTTTCACCCCGTGGAATATTGAGGTGGAACACAAACCAAAACCATCCACTGACAAACACTTTTCTACCGTAAACATATCAGGAGAATGGGTGAAACCAGCGGACCACAGACCAGACAAACCACCGTGATGAAGCTGTTGCATCCAGATCTGTGGCAGCACTGAAACAATGAAGGTCAGTTAGATTCATTAACTGACGTGACGAGCTGTGAGCGTGTGTGTGTGAACACGCGTGTGCCAGGATGTGAAATTAACTTTTTAAACTTTTAACATTTTAATGAATTAAACAAAACAAAGAAAAAAATGCAACTTTTTAGCAGTTTTTTACCGTCTCCCGCAATAAATACGCTTAAAACATCGCAACTTACATCGCAATTTTTTAGAAAAGCTGCCGCGAATTCAGACATTTTAGGAGCAACAATCTGGAAAAACGCCCGCGAAATCCTGGAGGGACTGAGAAATGTCATGTTTCAAGGTGCATACAAGATTTCCTTAGTGCTTTATTACTTCCACCAAAGTTAAAGTGTGGTCCTGTTTGTTTAAAACCCTGTTTATTCTCATTTCTACTCACTGTAGGTGCAGAAAGTTGATTTGAAGAAACCTGGAATCGACATGTGGAACATTTTCCAAGTGCCTCCAGGTGCCTCTGCGTGCAACACGTGTTTTACGACTTGCATTTTTACAACCTCTTCAAACTCCACGGTTTTTACGCTTCTCTACATGTCAGCTGTAGAAAGAAGTTTCACCATGCTGAATGTATCTTCAGACAACTTGCTCCTCTGTATGCAATTTTTGAGCCAAGCTGCTTTTATTTTATTGATCAAGTAGGTTTTATTTGCATCTTAGTCTCTTGCATTTACTTTCATGCTTGATTCTTCTCTGTGCAATGTAAACACTGCCTGCAGTTCAACCGAGCGGCCGCAGAATTTGTGCCAGGGGCTGTTCAGTTGCTGAGAAGCGATGCAAACTGTTTATTTTTGACACCTTTCTAATTAAAACATGCAGAATAAAGTGATTTTGATGAAATATTACAGCTTTAAGCTCAGATTTTCTTATTTTTTTACATCACGATGAGTTCAAGAACCACCTGAAAGTTTGGAAATTTGAAGATTCTTTCTGTTTTTATCATTTCTGGCTGCTACATGGTGTCATTTTAGTGATTTTTCAAAGATAAAACATTTTAAAATAAGTGTTATCTTTGAAAAATTGCCATTTTTTAAAAGTCTTTCTGCTTCTCGCCGTGGTTGTTTCCATAAAGGTTCAAGATTATTTACACTGCTGATGGATTACGGGGGTTCAGAAGGAAGGCTAAATGACAAATTGGACCTTAAATTAATTCACAGCTGGCAAAACAGATGTTTATCCACCATGACGTTAGATTTATTAGCAACTGAGGAGGTGATCCGGCCATTTTAAATCATCTCTCCTCTGGTTAGAATAACGAAACTAAACTTTTCTTTCTATTGCTTTAAAAAAAAAAGTGATCTGCTGGCTCTGCGGATTCTCCACAGCTTACTTTGGAAAGCTGATCCAGATACTTTCCACCCGAGGAAAAAGCAAAAAGAAATCACAGCCCCTTCCAGCTCAGAAGCAGCAGTCGATATTTTGATTTGAGCGTGCTTTTGATTTACTGTGGAGTCCTGCTCTGTACGCTCAGCAACGCTCAGGAATCCCATCCCGTGTCTAATTGGCTGGATGGTATTTCCTCAGCAGAGGGGAGGGATTTTTCTGGGAGGGAGACCGGAGCGAGAGAGACCCCCCACCCCCTCCCCAGACCTCCACAGGGACGCGCTCTGCAGACAAACCCGGCCATGCATGGGTATACGGCTCGGTGTCATGTCCGCCCGTCAGCTGCAGGGGTTAACCGCGGAGGGGAGCCTCTAAAAATACATGTTTGTTTGGTTTATGTTCTGTGACAGATTCCAAAGTGTGGCTGCAGAAACACCTTCGCACACATGTATTTCTGCAAGGAAGAGGTGCTCGGTTGCAGCTGTACGACGATCCATGGATAGTGTTTTCTTCATATATTTAAGAAATCTGTCCTCGTATGTCTTGTTGTCGTTGCACAGTCTTGCGTGTCACTTCCTGTACTGTATGAGCATGTGGCAGCCTGGTCTGAAGCACTGTCCGAACTCAGAGTCTGCTCAACAACTCTAGAAAGATGTTTCACAATGCTGAATGTATCTTCCAGCAACTTGCTCCTCTCTATATTTTCATGCTACATTTACTGTATTGATCAAGTCTGGTTTATTTACCTCGCAGTCTCTCTCATTTACATCCATACATGTTTCTTCCCTAGACTATTTTTACACTGCCTGCAGTTCAACCCAGTACAAAATACAAATTTCAGGCTGTATATTTCAGGTTTGCATGTAACTTCTGCATATCTTACGACACCTGCTGCTGTTTTAACACCTGTTTGACTTGAAAACTACAAATGTGTTTTACTTGTTTCCTGTCTGCGTCATGTAAACACTGCCTGCAGTTCAACCAAGTAGTCCCTGAACTTTCGTCAGGGACTGCTGGTTAAAGATGAGACTTTTTTTTTTAAATGAAACATTTGAAATAAACTGATTTTTATAAAATATCACAATTTTAAGCTCAGATTTGATTATTTTTTTCCCCGACACATTACACATGAAGCACTATCCAAACTCAAAGTTGAAAGTATTTATAAGTACACTGCCTGCAGTTCAACCCAGTACAAAATACTACTTTGAGGCTGTATATTTCAGGTTTTCATGTAATTTCTGCATATTTTTTTACAACACCTGCTGCTGCTTTAACACCTGTTTGACTTGAAAACTACAAATGTGTTTGTACTTGTTTCCTGTCTACGCCATGTAAACACTGCCGGCAGTTCAACCGAGTAGTCCCTGAACTTTTGTCAGGGACTGCTTGTCCCAGCTGAGTTTTATTTTTGATAATTTTGAAAACTGAAACCTGTGGAATAAAGTTTATTTTATGAAATACCACAATTTTGAGATCAGATTAGGTTATTTTACCCGACACATCACACATGAACCGGTATCCAATGTGTGTTCTGCATATTTTACTACACACTGCCTGCAGTTCAACCGAGTAGTTACAGATTTTTCTCTTTTTTTTGTCAGGGACTACTTGTGAGACAATTTTTAAAATGAAACATGTGGAATAAAGTGATTTTTTTTAAATGAAATATCAAAGTTTTAAACTCAGATTTGACACCTTCTGACTTGAAAACCACAAGTGCGTTTTTCACTCGACTCTGCTCAACAAGTCAACAAAGGCGTTTCACCATGCTGAGTGTATCTTCCAACAACCTGCTCCTCTACATACTGGTTTTCAGCCATGCTGCATTTGTTTTCTTGATTAAAAATGGTTTATTTTCCTGTAAATACTTGTCTTCTCTCTGCTCTGTGGAAACACTGCCTGCAGTTCAACCGAGCCGTCCTTAAATTTCTGCTGGTTGTAGCCGAGTCAAGTTTTATTTTTGATAATTTTTTAAATAGAAACGAGTGATTTTTGTGATTTGATTTTAACCATCACACATGAAACACTGTCCAAACTCAAAATTATAAGTATTTACAAGTCGGAAAATACAAATTTCAGGTTGTTTATTTCAGTTTTCCCTGCAGTTTCGGTATATTTTAAACACCTGCTGCTGCTTTAACACCTGTTTGACTCTCCTCCTACCCTTTTCGGAGTTCGATGACGACAAGCGTCAAACCATCTATAAACTAATTTCTTGTTGAAAGTCAGGCCGTCTGCCAAACAGCGTGACTGATTTCTGGTGAGGATCCAGGTTTTTGTTTCCCCGAGTAACGATTTCTTCTCAGATAAGGCATTTTTTTGAGGATTTTTCTCACGAGTCGCTCAGCTGACGGACAGATATCTGGCAAACCGACGCCCTGATTGCGCGTCGCTGTGTGTGCTTTGATGCAGATCCAGATGCGGGCTGAGATTTCCTAAAATACTTTCTGCTATTGGAATAACAAGCTGCGGTGGATTGTGCAGCCTCGGCGGGGTCGTCTGAGGACTCATTTTGTCAACACAACACAATCCGATTGCATCTTCTCTGTCTTTGGATCAGGCCACGCTGTCTCAAGTGTTCACTGCAGAAGCGTGGGAGCAGCTAAAGCTAGCGATCCTGGGTTGAAGCTACTAGTTAGCATCATCACAGCTCAGGATGTGCATCAGAAGGCCGAAGCTGGAGAGTGAAATGGATGAAAATGCAGAAACAGGAGCTGCAAACTGAATCAAAGTCGTATTTTCACCCCTATTCTCTTCAATCAAGGTGCATTTAATTGCATTTTTACCACATTTTTTGCTCCTGTCACCTTTTTCCTCACTGTAAGACTCATTTTTACTGCAACATAAAGTCCTGCACCTCTATGGAAACAGCACAAAACTCCAAAACACACATGATGTTTACCTCAGTAGACCTACTTTAATCTAATATACCCAACTTTCTAGCGTCGGCATGTCTAAAAGGATGACTAGCACTGCTTTACAGTGCAGCAGGGACTTGATATGTATGTCATATTAATACAGAATCCTATATTTCAGCACTTTTGGGGTCAGAAAAGTTGAATTTCAAGGTGTGTACACAGTGTTCCTTAGTGTTTCCTTGAAAGTTGAATTGAAATAATCTGGAATCATCATGACCAACATTCTTCCAACTGCATACAGGTGTTATAAATACTAGAATAATATGGCGGCTCTGCTTGCAGGACGCGCTGTACTACTCAGATTTTACAACCTCCCTCGCTACTACTCTAATCCAGTGGTTCTCAACTGGTCCAGCCTCAGGACCCACTATGTCCCTATCAATAACAGTCGCGACCCAAATTGTTGAAGTTTGCTGATCCTGTTAACAAATTAAGGTTTATTTGGGTGTAGTCTCAACACATTTTGATACAACTTGGGGAAATTTTTGCTTATTTCTTTGCTAATTTTGGGATATTTGGACGCTTTTGCCAAGTTTGGGGTATATTTTGAAGGATTCTGAGCATATTTTCGTATATTTTTGGGACGTCTTAGCATAAATTTCTCCAATAAGCTGGCAGAGTTAAATCTAGAGGCTAACAGTGGGCAACTACTGGTGTCACCACCACTAAATATCCTGCTATTGAAAGCAAACTGTGTCAGAAGAAACACGTCCTTTAAAATAAAAGACTTTATACCACTACTTTTTTCGGGGGTCATGCTTCTGCGACCCTCTAAAAATGGCTTCTGCGACCCACTTTTGGGTCCCGACCCACCAGTTGAGAACCACAGATGTTTCACCATGCTTTTATTCTCCTCTGAGTCTCTCTAATTTACTCCTAAACTTGTTTCCTGCGTAAACACTGCCTGCAGTTCAACCGAGTAGTCAGGGACTGTTCATTTGTGCTAAGAAGCCATTTTTATTGTCGTTATTTTTGATATTTTTTAAAACAAAACATGTGGAATGAAGTGATTCTGATGAAATGTCACAACTTTAAGCTCAGATTTGGGTCATTTTCTTTCTGTTCTCATTGTTTCTGGTTAATAAATGGTGTCATTTCACTGATTTTTCAACGGATGATGTTTATTTTAATCCAGTCTGACTACATTTTCTCTGTATTTGGATCACGCAGCGCCGTCACAAGTGTTCATATAAACTGAAATGCAGCCCAGCTAACATTTTCACCCCTGTTCTCTTTGATTAAGGTGCTTATGAGCTCACTTTTAGAGCGTTTTAACCTTCTAAACCTCACCACTGTCACATTCACTGTAGGCTCGATTTTCACCACAGTATTAAATCATGCACCTGTGTGTTTGTTTATTTTAATCCCATGCGAGCTCAGCGGCAGCTAAAGCAAGTTATTTGGGGTTTAAGCTGCCAGCTCAGGATGTGCTCTGCATGCCGTAACGCAGTGGTTCTCAACTGGTGGGTCGGGACCCAAAAGTGGGTCGCGAAGCCATTTTTAGAGGGTCGCAGAAGCAAGTCTTTTATTTTGAAGGACGTGTTTCTTATGACAGAGTTTGCTTTCAATAGCAGGATATTTAGTGGTGGTGACACCAGTAGTTGCCCACTATTAACCTCTAGATTCGGCACTGACAGCTTACTGGAGAAATTTAAGCTAAAACATGTCAAAAATGAACCAAAATGTGCTCAGAATCTGTCAAAATGGGTCAAAACATGCCCCAAAATTTGGAAAAAGCGTCCAAATATACCAAAAATTTGCAAAAAATAAGCCAAAATTTTCCCAAGTTGTATCAAAATGCGTTGAGACTACACCTAAATAAACCTTAATTTGTTAACAGGAGCAGCAAACTTCAACAATTTGGGTCGCAACCCTTATTAATAGAGATATAGTGGATCCTGAGGCTGCACCAGATGAGAACCACTGTTATAACGGATAAAAATGCAAACACAGAAGCTGCAAACTGACTTAAAGTAGTATTTCCAGCCCTGTTCTCTTTGATTAAGGTGCATTTAATCTCACTTTTAGAGCTTTTTAACCCTCTGAACCCTGCTACTGTCACGTTTTTCCTCACTGTGGGCCCATTTCTCAACACAATATAAAGTTGTGTACCTGGATTACTGTGTATTTGGGTTATGCAGTGCTCTCATGTTGCTAAACTGCAACCACTTCTCTGCCGTGTCGAAGCGCGACTCCTCTATCGGTGCAATTAGCTGCAGCGGGACACGGTGGCGATCGGAGGCCCTTCAGACACCGATCTGGGGGTCGGATGGCGGAGGAGGAGGAGGAGGAGGAGGACGACGAGGAGGGGGAGGGAGGTCTAATTGTGTAATTGTATAATTTGCCCTCGCTGACGCCTGCGAGCACACAGGCAGATTTCATTACAGATTACACTGGGGCTCTTTGAAGGCACGCTGCCCCCGGAGGGCCTGCGGGGACTCAAGGCAAACAGAGCCGGAGGAATGGCGGCCGCGGAGCAGCGTAGCGTGGCCCGGCGTCCGGCGCTCTGCTCTCCTGCCAGGGTAAACAAGGAGGCTGCATAGCTCCGGAGCACAGATTAGGCTCTGTTAACATTCCTCCCTCCCTCCGACACGCTGCTGCTGCTGCCTTCTTCTTTCTTTTTTTTTTCCACGCTGCAAAAAGTTCTCGCTTTATTAACTCGCATTCATCGTGTGAGGGCGGACGCCGGCCGGATGTCTCACCTCTTATTTGCCCATCTATCAGCGGCGCGACGTCTCCGAGGCGTTCGATTTTGGAAGCTTTGAAATACGAGCGCCATTAGCTTGTTGGGCAATTTTCGCACATATAAAACTACGAGTCAGAAAGGTGCCGCTAATAACCGCAGATCAGGACGAGTGGCTCTTAGGGGACGATGAGGCTTCGGTTCAGGATTAACCCTCTGATCTCCAGGCAGTTTCTGGGTGTTTTTCCTCACTGTGGGCTCATTTTTCACTGCTGTATAAAGTCCTGCACCTCTATGGAGACATGACAACCATGGCTTAAAGCAGAGAGAATTCATAAATGTACTTTGTTAGCAATACCAGAAAAAAAAATGGTGGCTCTACAGACTACAGACAACCAAAACAACCTCTAGTCGTTCCTGAAAACTTCTGCATACTATTTTTGAGTCAGGCTGCATTTATTCTATTGATGAAATATGATTTATTTTCCTCCTAGTGTCTCAAATCTCTTTCCATACTTGTCTCTTTCCTGCGCTGTATAAACACTGCCTGCAGTTCAACCGAGTAGTTTGTTATTTAACTGTTTCCCGCAGAATTTGGTGTAAATTTTCAAGCAAGACGTGTAGAATAAAGTGATTTTTATGGATTTCTAAATTTGATTTGGTTAATTTTCCCGCCACATCACACATGATTAGTTCAAGGACCGTCTGAAAGTTGTAAATCCGGTGACTCTCTCTCTATGTACAGTTTCTGTCTGCGATAAAAGGAGTCATTTTGGTGCCCACAAGAGTTACTGGAATAAAACAGGGGCTCTGCATGATAAAAATATTTCACTATTTATATTTTAAATTTGCTTACATATTTTTCTTCTCTCTGTTCTGTGTAAACACTGCCTGCAGTTCATCCGAGTAGTCCCTAAATTTATGTTTGGTGCAGAATTTATGCTTTTTTACAAACAGAATCCGGTGTAAACAGTTTAATTTTTAGCAAATGCGTGAATAAGACATGTAGAATGAAGCGATTTTTAATGAAATATCACATTTTTAAGCTTAGATTGGGTTAATTTTCCTGCCACATCACACATGATGAGTTCAAGGACCTTCTGAAAGTTTGATTTGAGCTTCCGTCTCTGATAAATGGTGTCATTTTGGTGCCTATAGGTTTTCCACAGATCATAGATATTTGACTATTTATATTTTTAATTTGCTTACATACTGAACTCCTATCTGCGTTGTGTACACTGCCTGCAGTTCAACTGAACAGTCCCAGAATTTTAGTCACATGACTGTTGCTCACAGCTGAGTCACTCATGGCTTCAAAATTGCACCAAATAGCTCTGAATTTTTTGTTTTTTACAGAATCTGGTTAGATATAAAGCTTTATTTTGCCAAATTTTTAAATGACACACGTAGAATAAAGTGATTTTTCTGATTTTATATCTGGTTAATTTTCCCAACACATCACACATGATACGTTCAAGGACCGTTTAAAAGTTAGAAATCTGAAGACTGTTTCTGTTTTTACAGTAAAAAGTTCTGATATTTTACAATTTTGATTTTGATTTTGTTTTAGTGCTTAACTCCTCTCCACTTTGTGTAAACACTGCCTGCAGTTCAACCGAGTAGTCCCTGAATTCTTGCAATGTGACTGTTGGTTACAGGTGAGTCACTCATGGCTCATTTATTGCGCCAAATAGCACTGAATTTTTTTGATTTCTGGAGAATCTGGTCAGAGCTAATGCTTTATTTTTTGAAAAATTTTAAATGATACCCGTAGAATGAAGTGATTTTGATTAAATTTCACGATTTTAGGCTTACAGTTGAATAATTTTCCAGAAGGAACGGCACATCACACATGATTAGTTAAAGGACCGTCTGAAAGCTGGATAGCCACAGATTTTTTGTGTTTTTACAGCTTCTGTCTCTGATTAAGGATGTAATTTTGGTGATTTTTTTAAGATAGCATGCCTTTTGTACCAGTTGGTAGATTTTGGGTGTCAGAGGGTTAAAGCAAATGAGAAGTAGGTCAATAAGAGCAACGCAGCCTTGACTCAATAACATTTAATTTGGGGACTTGTTCTTTCGTAGTCGTTCATCCATGTTAACCAACACTGTTCAATTTATTCTGCATATTGGATGTTGAGTCTGGTTTCGACTGCTCTGACCATCCTGGGGTTTTTCTTTGTTGCCAGAGAAAAACTTTCCCGCTCCCCGTCCTCGCCACCATCCGTCCTCTCTCACCACCTCCACATCTCCACTCCCGTCCTCTCTGCATGAGGACGTGGAGATCCTTCCTTCCTTCCTTCCGCCCGGCCGCCCACCGTCGGGGACTCTCCGTCTGGCCGAGCGGCTCGTCACATGGCTCCTTCCTGCTACAGTCGGCTAATTAGCGGTGGCTTAGCGGACATTAAGCAGCGATAGGGGTTTAATGTTTCTGGGCTAATCCCTCTCCTTTTGGCCAGGAAATCGGAGCCTCGTATGTCATGAGGTGGACTTACATCCAGAGATTAAGTCTGGCAGTCCGAGGCTGTTTACCGGCATTCAGGATGTGTGCGGGAAAGCTGCTGCTGCTGCTCAGCCCGTTCAGGAAAGACTCGAGGCTTTTCACGGCGAAGCGACGCGGCGCATTCAAACGCGTTCAGATTTTACACCGAGGGCGTTGAGCTTATCCACGGCGACCCGCAGCACAAAGACGCCAACAAGCTGCAGCTCATTCTGCCGCTTTCCTACTCTAATCTCTCCGGATAAGAGCATCAGCCACACGCCTTCGAGAGAAAAAGGGAAAATATGAATATGGAGAAAGATTACATTTTTAATTCTCCCGCATCCAAAGGGAGGAGAATGAAGGGACTGAATGTTGAAAGCGATAGCAGCCATGTAAAGACTATTAACACATTAACGGGCCTCCCTGTGTTCATTAATGACCGAGTGGCTGATAGCATTGAGCGCTACGATAAGAACAGGCCAGTGTGAGGTGAAACTTAAGAATTTAGCCGTATGAACAAAGTCGCTGCAGGTTTTTGAACATGGCATCAATTTAGCATCAGTTACCGTGTTGAAGAATAGAGATTTCTTCACCGTTTGAAAGGAAAAACCGCAGTTTACTGGGATATTTAACATCTCCAGCATGAACAGAAACTTCAACGAGCTTTTTCAACACAAACTCTGAACTTGATTTTACGCAAGACGCCTTTGTTGACCCTCTGTGACGAGTCGTTCGTCGGCAAACTCAACCAGATCTGTGCTTAAAGACGTAATATGTCATAAATATTACTTTATCGTACATGTCGTGCTTCGAAATTAGCCAAAAAATAAAGCATTTCCTGTAACCAGAATCTGCAAAAAACAAAAAATTCTCTGTTCCTCTGCGTAACAAAAAAACCATGACTGACCCCGCTGTGATGAGCAAACGTGCGGCTAAAATTCAGGGACTTTTTCGGCTGAACTGCAGGCTGTGTAGACTGAGCAAATACGAGTCAGATTCAGTAAAACATCTAAAGCATGTAGAGCCACAAGTTTTTTCCCGCAGTACTGGTAACACCAGTGACAACTTGGAAAAATGTGATGCATGTTGATTTTATCTCTTGATTTTTTCTAAAATAATGATCCAAAAACGCAATGAATGTTTTCTCTTTTTGTGATTCAAGATATTATAACTAGTGATGGGACCTGATAAGAGTTTAACGATTCCGATTCCATTTTCGATTCTGCTAAACCAGTGGTTCCCAACTGGTCCAGCCTCAGGACCCACTATGTCTCTATTAATAGCGGTCGCGACCCAAATTGTTGAAGTTTGCTGTTGTTGTTAACGAATTAAGCTTTTTTTGGGTGTAGTCTCAACGCATTTTGATACAACTTGGGGAAATTTTGGTGTATATTGTGCTCATTTTGGAATATTTGGACGCTTTTTGCCAAGTTTTGGGCCCATTTTGACAGATTCTGAACACATTTTTGTTTATTTTTGGCACATTTTAGCATAAATTTCTCCTATAAGCTGGCAGAGACAAATATAGAGGTTAATACTGGGCAGCTACTGGTGTCACCACCACTAAATATCCTGCTATTGAAAGCAAACTGTGTCATAAGAAACATGACCTTTAAAGTAAAAGACTGTATACCACTACTTTTTACGGGGGCATGCTTCTGCGACCCACTTTTGGGTCCCGACCCACCAGTTGAGAACCACTGCTCTAATCAACAGCTGCAGACAGATGTTTCACCATGCTTTTATTCTCCTCTGAGTCTCTCTAATTTACTCCTATACTATATAAGAAACCTTTAAAATAAAAGACTTTATACCACTACTTTCTTGGGGAGGGGCTCATGCTTCTGCGACCCTCTAAAAATGGCTTCGCGACCCACTTTTGGGTCCCGACCCACCAGTTGAGAACCACTGTGCTGAACGATTCGGTTCTTTATCGATTCTCATTGACGTGCTAACATTGCCGCAGCTGCTGGGTTGAGATTCACTCGAAAACCTTCATTCAAAGTTATCTCATGCACTGGTTTCGGCATATCGGTAGTATTTCTTCCCTTTGATGAAACATCCACTTTGCAAATATTCCAAGTTGCCCTGTCGTCATCCTTCCTCGTGATATGCAACCAAACTTTCCAGCGTTTGTGCCGCTTGGCTGCCGTGTTTCCCGCTGGATGCACTGGTGATTGATTCGCGCCCGCCGGAATCGAAAAGCGAATCGTTCGCAAAACTGGCAAATGATTCCGAGGAGCTGAAACACTGGAAACCGGGTCTCAACAAGGACCGGTTTTGGATTCCCACCCCCAGTTATAACCTCAGACACTTAATCCAGAATAGTTTATAGCACATTCTGCTCTTTGGCACAACTCTGGGACTTTTCGGCTGAACTGCAGGCAGTGTACACAGAGCAGAGAGGAGATAACATAGAAACAAATAAAAAGCTCAAGTAGCAAAATATCCACAGCATGTCGTGCCACCATTTGTTTAATCCACTACTTGTAATGCCTTTGGATGCTTGGAAAAATGCCGAACATATTGATTTCAGCTTTTTTTTATATATTATCTATATTATTAAAAAATCGAAGAAGCAACTTTTTTTGTTCTTTCTTTCTTTCTTTTACGATTTATGGCTTTATAAGTGTGTCATGCTGCATAAAGGACATTTTCTAAGTTCTCCCATGGTTGCTCTGTTTCCATAGAGGTGCAGGACTTCATGTTGCAGTGAAAAATGAGCCCACGGTGAGTCGAAACGCCCAGAACCTGCCTGGAGTTTCGAGGGTTAAAGGCGACGTTTCAGTGCAGCTTTTTACCGGTAGAGAGGTGACGGGAAATCGAGATTTGCAAATGGAGTAATAGTCCCTGGTTGAACTCGCGCTAATGACGGTTTCAGCATCCGAACACGAAACGACTCACAGAAGCTCATTGAAGAAGCGAAAGATCTGATCTTCCTGCAAAGACGTCACGCTGAAAAGCAACGAGCATCGATTCGAACGGTGACGATATTGTTGCTCAGTTTAGTCGTTTCAGTTTCTCTCTTTTTGAGCAGCACCTCTGTCCTGGAGGGGGGGCTTCACATCATCAGTGTCTCCTTTTATTCCTCCCCCCCGCCTCCATCTATGTTTTCACACGTCCGTCTCCCACCAAGTCCTGACTGTAGCTGTGTGACAAGAGCCCGGGTGAGGCATTAATGATGGCCGCGGGGCACCGGACTGTTTCAGCAGCAGCAGCGGCGGCGTCTCCCACAGCCGCTGTCTGGCTGTTTTAGTCGAGTGTGACGCCGCTTGATTTGGTCGGAGCTTTGTAGCGACGTTCACAAAGAGGCTTTGATTTCCTCCGAGCTCCCGACCGCCTCTCCGTCGCAGAAACTCTTCCATATTCCGCCGATTTTGCGAGCAGCCGAGGTGGACGGGGAGTTAGATCATCGTGTCAAGGCCTGTTTGTGTTTTATGATGGTATACATGCATATCTATCTACCCATGACCACTAAAAGCATTCACGCTGGGTTTTTCCTGATTTAATTACAGATAATATCGAGCAAAATCATAGAAAAAACGTACTAATTTACATGTTGACCTACAAAAAAGGCCCAAACTCTAAATAACGTTCACAGTTCAGTTAAAATGAGTTAAAATTACACGATGTTTAAATTTTTAAATCAGCAAAAAATCATTATTACGCAGATTTTTGCTTTTATTTGAAAGAAAAACTATGTATTTTAATAATTGCAAAATAGTACATTATTTTAATTAGTATTTTACAGATTTATCCCTTTTTTCATGCTGATTGTAAAAAAAAAACAACTGTATTTTAAAATTGGATTTTTTAAACTATATTTGATGTTATTTAAGAGTAAAACTTACATATATCAAGAATTGAAAAATGTTAAATTATTTTTTAAACTGTTATTTTACAGATTTTTCAAAAAAAGAAATTGAGACGTTTTTCCAAAAAAAGCAGCAAAAAGTGTTTTTTTAAACCAACGTTTGCCACTTTTTGAAAGAAATCGTTCATATTTAGAATTGAAAAATGAGAAATTATTTTTTTAAGCTCTTATTTTACAGATTTCCCCTGTTTTGTTAACTTACATTCACGGGGAAAAAATAAAAAATATTAACTGACTGCAATTTTCTTTTTTTTCTGAAATAAACACTATTTTTTACTGTTTTGAAATCAGCAAAAATATAATTATTTTACAAATATTTTCCATCATTTAAAAAGAAAAAACACGAATATTAAGAATTGAAAAAATAACATTTTTAAAGTATTATTTTATAGATTTCCCCTGTTTTGTTAAAGTATAGCTCATATTTAATTAAATTTAAAAAAGGAAAAAAACTGTAAAAAATGTCTGGATCAAAAATCTGTAGTTTTACAAGCAGTAATTTGTTCTTTTACAATTTATGACTGTAAATAATTCTGTTTTATTGTATTTAAATCAGCTACAAATACCATTGTTTTACAGATAGATGCTGTTAATTTTTACAGTTATTGAACGTTACAGTATTTTAATATTTTTACTACAATTTTTTCTCCTTTGCTGCCAGATTTTCCAGTTTTTTTGCAGATTTTTTCTTTTTTTTTTACAGTACATACACTCCTTTTTTCTCGCTCTCTGCACGTTTTACACCTCCCCTTGTCAGCAGCACCTCCGTCACCTCACTCCTCGTATTTCTCAGCTTTCCCTCCGACTGTCTGCTCCTCACCCTCCACCGTCTCCCTTGCATGCGCTGCTTCGTTCGCCTTCACCTGAACTCGGGCCGACACCTGCCGGCTTCTGATCTGTGCAGCCGCGGAGTTTAGTCTGGCGCCCTGGGGAGGTTACAGGAGCCGCATAATTCCAATTACAGATATAAAACTGAGATCGCGCTCGTACGAATCTAATCACCTGCATAAATCCCTCGATTGTCACCCGGTGGCTCGTAAAAGGAAGTGTTGTGGCTCCTGCAGATGAAATCTTTGATCACGCTGACACGACTCCGACTGTAAAATGCAGATTAAGCGGCTTAAATAATGCGAAGAGCCGATATCTTCACCTCAAGAGGACCGTGGAGCCGTTGTTTTCCAGAGCGTCTGTAAAGTTTAGGGCTGCAACTGATCAGAAAACTCAAGGTTCAGCTCGTATCACGGCTTTTGATTCGTGGGGGTGCTGTGGAATGACGAACCCTCATACCAAATATTAAACTCGCCTCCATGAGTTAGTGTCACAACGCAAACACGCCAGCTTCCCTGTTTGCATGCAACCGCTAGACTGGAGTTTTCCAAGATGTCCGCTTTGGTCAGAGTTTTTAGAAATAATTGTTATTTTTTAAGATAAAAAAAGGGGTTTTTGTGTAATTGAGTGGCCAAACTGCGTGGAAATATCTGCATTTCCCTTTGTGTAAACGGGATCATAGGAATGTGACACATGTGGGAACATAGGGCTGTGGGAACATAGGGCTGTGGGAACATAGGGCTGTGGGAACATGGGGATGTGGGAACATAGGGATGTGGGAACATATGGATGTAGGAACATAGGGCTGTGGGAACATAGGGCTGTGGGAACATAGGGATGTGGGAACATAGGGATGTGGGAACATAGGGATGTGGGAACATAGGGCTGTGGGAACATATGGATGTAGGAACATAGGGATGTGGGAACATATGGATGTAGGAACATAGGGATGTGGGAACATAGGGATGTGGGAACATAGGGATGTGGGAACATAGGGCTGTAGGAACATAGGGCTGTGGGAACATAGGGATGTGGGAACATATGGATGTAGGAACATAGGGATGTGGGAACATAGGGCTGTGGGAACATAGGGATGTGGGAACATAGAGCTGTGGGAACATGGGGCTGACTTAACTGCTTATAACTTGGAGATGCTAATATGGATCCAACTGCTGTCTGATTCTGCAGCGTTTTAATCTCCGAGGAAATAATCCTGAACAACTGGAAGCAACAAACTAAACTTCTGCACCTGTTAGTTAAAACCTGGACTGCATTAATTACTGGTCACTGTCATTATTCTGAGATACTGTTCTCTGTTTTTACTGCAGTAAAGTTTAATTTTATAGACATTTCAGTTTGTAATAGATGCAAAATTGTAGAGCAAAGTGAATGAGAACGATGTTTTTTAGCATTTAACTGTGATTTTTTCACAGTTTGTGGACGAAACTTCCAAAATCAGTTTAAGTTCAGGGCTGTGGTTGAAGTTTGAGATCCCATCTTGCTCCTCTTTCTATTTTCTTTATTTCGTCTACTTCAAGTCAAAGATATTTAGATTTTCATGCAATTTGCCGAGCAAGCAGTCGCATTGGCTCTCTCATAATTTCCAACAAACTCATTAACGTTGAGCTCATCAAAGGTTTTCATTCGCTCTGATTCACCAGCTTTGTCTCATTTTACACCCTGCAGCCTCTTACAGCAGGAGAAGTATCACCTTACCGAAACAAACGACAGTGTTTGGGCGCAAAATGTGATTAAAGAAAGAAAAGGAGTAATTGAGGATTCACCATTTTCATTACCTGCATCTTCTGGGTCTTCATCATAGTCTTCGTCGTCACCAGATGACAGAGAATCTACAAGGAAGGGAGAAGAGAAAACGCAGAATTAAACGGACATAAACCTGAACAGACACGACTCTGCGACCTCTGTTGGCCGTCAGATAACGAGCAAATTACATCTGGAAAACTTCGGAGCCCAGAATCTATTAGACGAGGAGGAGGAGGAGGAGGAAGAGGGGATAGAAGGAAAGCAAAGCAGGAATTTGGTGCATGTGAAACGCTCTCAGATTAAATGGAGTGTGCTCGCGGAGATGCACGGACGCATGAATGCACATTAAAGGCGACTGTTCATTGAGAAAGCCATGAATGAGTCCACAGTTCTCCGTGGCGTGGCGGCCCGCTCAGATACTACAACCTAAACTTTTCCACAGACGTTACAAATGAGAGGGTCATTAGCGCCGCTGTGTGAGAGCACATGTGCAAAAAAAACCAAAACAAAACAAAAAAAAAAACACAACAGCTCGACAGTCTGACGTCTAATTACCCTCCAGCCGCAGATACGGCTGTTTGGATTTGCTGTATCGGCGTGGTCGTAATTATTTTCGATGTGACCTTGAAGTTTTCTGGTTCGGCTCCGCGGGCCGGCTTAATGAGAGCCAGCTGTTACCTCGACAACCCCGGTGAGCTAAAACCGCTCCTGAAACTCCTGACTAGCAGGGTTTTTTCTTTAAAATCATTTGACACCTCCACAGTCCAGAAACCGCTCCGCTATCGAGGTGCAGCTTCGCAGAAAGGCGGCGTTGTAACTGAATTTCACGGCTGGTTGAGCGGCATCGCTGTAAACAGGAAGCAAACATTGTCGCTGTCCAAATAAAACTCACAGGTTATTTAAACACAAAACACTTGTGCTAAAAAAGGATTCATCCTCAGTGAAGGACCTAGGATCCCTAATCTGTCTCTATACCTACCAGTGAGCAGTGATTCCTCATCAGGTGGAAACCTCCCTTCAACGCTGTTTCTCCTACTTAGTCCCACGACACCTCCAGGAGGCTAGGAGGTGAACTCTGGGGTCCCAGAGTCGCCCCCCTAGTGCCAGTTCACACTGCTCCTACACAATCCAACCAGCACTGCCACGTTCTACTGACCCAGGCCTGTTTAGGAGATGCTCCAGGTAGTGACCAGTGCCAATGCTACCTTTTAGCTAACTGCTAATCCAAACAGAATTGCCATGTTCAACTGACCCAGGCCCGTTTAGGAGATGCTCCAGCTAACGACCAGTGCCAATGCTACCTTTTAGCTAACTGCTAATGCTAACTGCTAATCCAACCAGCACTGCCACGTTCAACTGACCCAGGCCTGTTTAGGAGACGCTCCAGATGCTACTATTTAGCTAGTGTAAATGCTACTGCTAACCACTACTTGCTTAAATTACTACTGACAAATCACTATTAAGTGCTGCACTGCTACCCTAGCACTAAATGCCATACATGCCAAGTGATTATGACAGAAAGCAAAACAGGAGCACAAAGGAAACAAGCCTGTACCTTACAACACAATGGAATACTGCCAGTAAGCGATTACGGAAATGAGTGAAATCAGAGAAAAGCAGGGACACTAAGGCTCCGTCCACACGAAGATGAGCCCAGGCCTGAACGCACCAATAGTCCATCCAACCCGTGTATTGTCCACACCAAGCCGGCGATTTGGGGGTCTGAAAACGATCCTTTCTGAACCTCGGTCCCAGAGTGCAAAGATCTGAAAACGCCGTTTACGTGTCACCGTTGTTACGCCCTGACACGCTTGCGTCATAGCTCCACCTCTTGATAGATGCTCCAAACTCAGGAAACGACGACAACAATGTCTCCGTATAGTGCTGCGTATGTACTACTGATAGTTCCACCTCATGGTCCGTCCAGACTAGAGTCCTACCAGTGATTGTTCACTATTTCACAGTGGACTTTTCACCAGTGTGGGGTTTATTTGTCCCTTTGGAGGGACCTTGTGGTGCCGCTAGCGCTAAATCGCTAGCGTTTCGGCTGCTTTTCGGGACGTTTTTGGGGAGGTTTGGAGGTTTTCTGTTACTTTGGCTGGTGAAAAGTCCACTGTGAAATAGTGAACAATGTGAGCCGAGCAACGTTTGGACCCCAGAGTGGGTCTTCATCAGGCCACGGCACACAGCAAGGTCTGCTAACAGTGAGCTAACACTGGAGCTTTAGATACCAGATCCTTCCTCATCAGAAGTCAGACGGGTCACGGAGCCAAAACCAACAGGAAGTAGAGAAATAAGTTTTCCACGGGTGTTTTTTAATTTTAATTTCCATTTACAAACACATCTATTAAATCAGATAACGGATAATGGATAAAGAATTAGGGCCCATTTTCCGTTTTTCATTTTGTATTATCACTGAAAAAAACAGGAAACGGTTTATTTTTCGTTTTTATTTTGAAATCTCAAAATAAGAAAACGACGTACACAGACTGTGTTTATTCACACATGAAGCGCTTAGATGTCGTCAGATTAGCAGAGAGGATCTGCATGTATGTTAGTCTGGACTGACAGATGGACAGAGCCACAGCGGTACCTGACAAACAACAAAATAAGACTCCCGATCCCACCAATGTCAGCAGACGTCAGAAGATTTTGTACTTATAGCAAGATTTCTTTTGCTTTTTTACTGTTCGTTGGTATTTCATTGATAAAATACTGGGATATTACTAGAATAGAGTCAATTAGGGAAGCAAGAATGAATGCACTGATAAAAATGAACTCGTAAACTGGATAAATAAAGGGGCTAACTTTGCTTTAGCTCATAATTAACATGCTGCAGTTGGAGATTTGCTTCCAATCTGTGGCTCACATTTACTGATGCAGTTGCTTAGTAAAACAATACAAGAAGAACAGAGGAAGGCGTTGTGCAAAAGGCTCAAAATGACATTAAGAGTTGCATTAAAGTGTCTTAAAAAGCAGCTTTCCTCTGCTGCAGCTGCTCTAAACTCAGGTGTGTGTTCAGTCTGCAGCCAGTTCTGTCATAAACCTCCATTTGTAGATGCTGCTTCTGCAAAACCTCCAGTTTCCACGCTTTCGTTCGCCCCAGCTTGCAGGCAGCTTCTTAAACATTACAGCTCCTTGTTTCCAACATGTGTGCCGTCAGCGTGCGATATGATTTCTGCCGGCTGGACGCCATCCAGGTGCTAAATCTGATACGGCTGCTAAATATGTGACACCTTAGTCAAATATTTGAGGGGAAACACAATAGTCCGTGTGTGTTTTAGGCCGCCGTGTTTAACGTGGAGGGAGGAGAACAGGATGTTGCCGCGGCGTCCTGCAAAAAAAAAAAAGTTATTTCGACATGCAAAAATGATACGAAGCGATGAAGCCGCTTCCTGTGTGGTTCAAGCTCAGGAGACTGTTCAGTTGTCTCGCCTTATTTATGTGTTTGTTTAAAGCGGGGGGGAAAAAAAAGGCAGATTTAAAAGCAGGATTCCCTCCTCCTGCAGTCTGGAGCTGATTTGCGCGGCAGGTCCCGGGGAGGAGAAGCCGTCCACCTCTGATCAGACCTGGAAAAGGCCGTTTTCTCCGCCGGCTCGCAGCCAAACTCATGCATCTGCGAGAGGAGGAGGAGGAGGCGGGGGAGGGGGGCTGAGCTGAGAGGCGGCAAACTCTCTCAGTTCTCGCCACCCCATCTGTTTTCAATGATGAAATGTTTGGAGCTAATTGCTTTCTAATTAGTTGTCAATAACAGGCTCAGCTGGCGTCCATGAGTTTTACGGGGCGGCTTCTCAGCTACTGCCTGCTCCCTCCTGACCTCCACCACACCTCCCCGCATTCCTATTAGAGCTCCGCCGCCCCGCGCTGGTTCGAAGTGCTACTCAGCCGCTCGCAGGATAATGAATTTCACCTTTGACGGTGCATCAGGATGGAGGAATCTGTGCAAGAAACACTGTGTGGCAGGAGGAGAAAGAATGGAAGCTTCCTCCTGAGCTGAGCTTCCTCTGTTTTCCTGTGAAGCCTTCTAAGAAGCCGTCATGTCGAGACGTCGCTGCTGCAACTGTTGGGGGGTGTTTATTGATAGGAAACACTTTGAGTCTGTCAGAGAGGCAGAAACTCGGAGGCAGGTTGGGGGTTTCAGAGACTCTGCAGGAGGAAGCTGCTTCTACCGGAGCGACTCAAGTATCTTAAAAATTCACATGCTGCGAGTTTTATGTGTCATTTAAAGGACAACAACACTGAAAATGTGGTTTACATTCTTATACATACACATTTTTTATTTCATTAACACGTCTATGTAGCCCTCTGAACCTTAAAAGGCATGCTGTACTTAAAAAATCACCAACATAATCCAATTTATCTGAGCTACAAGCTGTAAAAAGAAAGAACGGCTGATTTTTCACTGTGGTAATTCATCAAAATCACTTTATTCTACATGCCTCTTTTAAAAATTCACCAAAAATACACCTTTCACTTTAACCATATTCTATAAAAAGCAAAAAATTCTGTGATATCTGCTGAAACCGGAAAGCCATGTGTGGCCCAGCTGTCCCCAACAGTAATGTGATTAAAATTCAGGAACTCTTCAGCTGAACTGCAGGCAGTGTTCACCCAGAGCAGATCGGAGACGAGTCCAGAAACAAATGTTGAACATGCTGATTCCAATTTTTTTCAATTTTTGTACAATAAATATTCAAAGAAATTCAGCTTTAAATAATTCATTTATATATTTTGATGATTTTTAGGTCTTGCTATTGTCTAATTTTCAACTTTCCAACAGTCCAGAAACTGATTATCTCCGAGCGTCCAGAAAAACTACCCCTAAATTCTGGATTTCCATCAAAATCACCGCATTCCACGTCTCTCTTTTAAAAATCCGCCAAAAATAGACATTTTGTTGTAAACAGATTCTGTAAAAAACTAAATATTCTGCAATCTCTGCTGAAACCAGAAAGCAATTAGTGACTCAGCTGTGAGCAACAGCCATGTGACTAAAATTCACTGACTTTTTGGCTGAACTGCAGGCAGTGTTTACACAGAGCAGAGAGAAGACAAGCATTAAAACTCGTGTTGATTCCACTTTTTTCTCAATTTTTGTTCAATAAATAATCAAAGAAATTCAACTTTAACTTCTTTATTTATTTACTTTAATGATTTTAAGGTCTTGTAGCTTTGTTCTTGTCTAATTTTCAATTTTCCAACAGACAAACTGTCTAGAAAAAATACCAAAATTAAACTTAAAATCAGGACATTCCATCAAAATTATTTTATTCTACATGTGTCCTTTAAAAATTCACCAAAAATAAAAATGTTTTCTCCAACCAGATTGTGTCATAAACAAAAAATTCTGCACTCCTCAGCAAAATCGGGAAGCCATCACTGACTCGGCTGCGACAAACAGTGACGCTGCGAAAATTAGAGAAATTTTTGGCAGGACCGGGTTGAACTGCAGGCAGTGTTTACAGACAGCACAGAGAAAACAAGAGTAGAAAGGAATAATAAAGGTAGGCAGTTGATTATCTTCAGTGTGTGGAGCCACAAGTTTGCTTTCAGTATTGGCAGCAACTGTGGCCATTTGGAAAAATGTTGTTCATGTTGTGTTTCGTAAAAAAAAATCACAGACATTCAACTTTTGTGGGGGTTTTTTTAAAACATTTTTTAAATAATACATGGCATTGTAAGTTTATTATCCTGCACAGAAGATATTTTTGAACTCTTTCTACTTCTGGCCATGGTTATTATGTTTCCATAGAGGTGCAGGACTTTATATTGCAGTGAAAAATGAGCCCACAGTGAAGAAACGATCAGGTGCTTGTTGGTTCAGAGGGTTAAATGCTGATAAATACACCTTTGCATGAATATTTATGTCATGACTGTCGCTGTGAAGTGTTGTGAGTAGCAGTGCAGCATGCAAAAGGCCTTTATCTTTATATTCTTTAGCTGTACTGTAGCAGAAGTCCCCCCTGCAGTGCATATTTCCCCTGTATTTTGCAGCGGTTGCATGAAATTCGGTATAAACTGGGTCCGGCTGCTCTCACCTGTCACCCTGATGGTGTAGTTGCTGAGCAGCGCGTTGCTGTGGGCGAGTCGACACGAGTAAACCCCCGAGTCCTCGTACGACACGTTGATGATCCGCAGCATCCTCTGGCCCAGGCGGGTCCGGTTGCTCGGCACGAGTCCGGCGCCGTCCTTGAACCAGACGACGGGCTCCGAGTGGTCCTCCAGGTCGCACGACATCTCCAGGGTGTCGCCCATCCCCAGAACATAGTCCTCCAGGAAGGCCGCCTCGCTGGACACGGAGTCTGAACACGAACAGGAGAAGACAGAGGTTTGTTAGTGAGATGTTGTGATTTTAGCCTACTGAAGGACATGTTCTCTCTGAACCCTAAATCTAAAAAAAGAGACCAAAATTAAACCCTTTGTCAGAGCAAGAAACCTCAAAACAGGCCTTTTAGATGATCACATTCATCTGTAATGAGCCGTTCCATCAGAAAACACAACCAAATCTAACCTTCAGTTGTGATGTTTCATCAAAACTACTTTATTCTACATGTCTCTTGTGTACACGTTGATTTCTGTGATCTTTTCTTGATCCCATATGTCAAAAAAAACTCAATATATCAAAGCTTGAACGTGCTGTGGATCTATGAGAGTCATTCGGCCACTTCCCTTCTCAAATGTGCATGTGATTTTTTTCGTCATTTTTAATTTTTTTTTCAATTTAATTCGCTTTTTCTGGGCATGAAAGTGAGGACAACATCACCAAAACATCCACAAAAACACTGCAATTATAACCGCAGAGCACGCAAAACACGTCTGTCACTCACTTCACTTCTCGAAATGAAGATTTATTTGAGTTTTTGTTTCGGCTCAGTTTGTCTAAATGGCACTAAAGCTGCCGAAACATCCGTGAAAACATGACAAAACACATTCATCACTCACCGAGGAGAAAAGACAAACACTAAATACGTAATAATGAATGAATATAATCACCAAAAATATTAATTAATAATTAGAACGTTGAATATTTCTATCTAGTTCTGTGGTTGGGAGCTTTTGTTGGGTTAAACGAGACATTTAAGGATAAAATATGACATTTTATTCACTAAATGATTCCTAATTTGCATGAAAAGTCATTTACAAACTGTCAATCCACTCAGCTACCTATAAAATCCAAATCACCTTTTCATCTGCGGGTATAAATGGCAGAATCCTACTAATTAGGGGTTTAACATTTTGCATTAACGCCTCGTTTCTTCCCTCACGGTGTAACTAAGAGCTGAACTCGGCCGCAGAGTCGGGAAAACCCCTCGTCTGCACTCGAGCTCCCCTGAAACGAAGACGCCGTGCTGTCGATTGAACTGATAACCAGCTAATCCAGGTTAATCACCAGAGCCAGAAAATGTAAAAGCAGTAAGACTCATAGGATTTTCAGCTTTCAGACAGTCCTTGAACGCATCATTCCATCTGGGAACGATCTACATCCACACTTCATCCAAATCACCTAACTCTTCATGCCTCATTTAAAAATTTGCAAAAAACAAACCGTTCCCATAACTCTGATTCTGTAAAAGACAAAAAATTTTGGGGTACTTGTCGCAAACATGAAGGTAAAAATCATTCAGCTGTGACCAACAGTCGCTTGGCAAAAATTCAGAGACTTTTCGGCTGAACTGCAGGATGTGTTCACGCAGATCAGAGAGGAGACGTTCTGACGTGTTGAAAAATTGAACTTTCATTTTTATTTCTTTATTGATTCTGAGAAATTGTGGCTTCCTTATTGTCGGATTTTCAACTCAGATCATCTGTGGGTGTCTGGAAACACGTGACACCTCAAAGAAAATCACTTTATTCTATGTGACTCTTTGAAAAATCCACCGAAAACCTCGACCTCCCAGTCAAACTCCGGCTCACTGACTCCAGCAGGTCGGACACCTTTCCAGGGGACGCCGAGATGTGGAGAAACAAAACCAACTCCCCTCTTGTGTCTCCTCTCCTGTCTCAAACTCAGACCTCAGCTACGCATCAGGCGGGGACGATGCCGTGCTCACTCTGGTTGCCGCGGTAACCATTCACGACGTACACAAGGACACTCGGGGCGATGCTCCTCGCACGCCTCCACATAAAGGTCCTGTTCGCACGCAGGATCGCCGCTCACCCGCCCGCGATGGGAAACAGCCAACGAGGTGCGCCGAGAGGCTGATTTACGGCGGTAAACGCGGCCCGCTATTGACCCGCCGGAAAGGGCAGCGGGGCCGCTGACAGGCGGCGAGCGAAAGCCTCAGACCTGAGATTGGAGCCAAGGTTGAAACCAGGAGCGGCCCAGACAAGACGGGCTTCACGGGGAATACGAAAGAGGCTCCCTGAATTATAGATGAGCTCCTCCAGTCTGAGGCGGCGGCTGCGAGGAGCCAGAAGGTAACGCTGCCACTTCAAATACGTCTGAATGAACGGCGCATTGTACTCCGAAACTGAGCCGCACAGTCAGAAATGAACTCAAATCACCATGAAAATACACGAAATTACTAGAAGGACCATCAGTCCAACCACTGAATCACCTACAGGCTTCATGTCGTCCAAAGGTACTCAGGATTTTTAGGTTTTTTTGCAACATCTATGGAGTGAAAATGGTTTATTTTGACAGATTTATAAATGAGGCATGTAGAATAGAGTGATTTTAATGAAATATCTCCATTTTAAGCTGAGATTTGACAAAGTTTTTCAACGCACACCGAGACAAAGTTGAAAATGTCATGTTTCTTTCTGTTTTTACAGTTTGTGGCTTTGTGATTTATTAAACAAGAACACAGGTTTAGGTGTATCAGACATGTAAAATGAAGAGATTTTGAGGAAATATCTCAACCTTAGGCTTTGAGTTGGTCAAGTTTTCCTACTAAATGTGGCGTCGCACCACAATAAAGCTGAAAACCAGGTGATTTTTTCAGTTTTTGCAGTTTGAGGCTTTGATAAATGGTGTAAATTTGGTAATTTATTTAAAAAATAACATGCTTTTCAAATCCAGACGTAGGTTTAGGTGTATTAGACATGGAAAATAAAGAGATGTTGATGAAATATCTCAATTATAAGCCTTGATGTGGTCGACTTTTTCGATGCACATCCTGACAAAGTTGATGATCCGACAGTTCTTTCAGTTTTTAGTTTGTGGCTTTGATAAATGGTGTAAATTTGGTAATTTATGTAAAATGATTAGATGCCTTTAAAACCCAAACGTATATTTAGGTGTATTAGACATGTAAAATAAAGAGATGTTGATGAAATATCTCAACCTTAGGCTTTGAGTTGGTCAAGTTTTCTGACTAAATCATGCGTTGCACCATAATAAAGTTAAATATCCAACGGTTCTTTCGGTTTTCACAGTTTGTGGCTTTGATAAATGGTGTAAATTTGGCAGTTTTTCTTAATGAAAACAAGCCTTTCAAACCCAGACGTAGGTTTAGGTGTATTAGACATGGAAAATAAAGAGATTTTGAGGAAATATCCCAATTATAAGCTTAGATGTGGTCGAGTTTTTCGATGCACATCCTGACAAAGTTGATGATCCGACAGTTCTTTCAGTTTTTACAGTTTGTGGCTCTAATAAATGGTGTTATTTTGGTAATTTATCAAAAAATAAAATGGCTTTCACACCCAGACGTAGGTTTAGGTGTATTAGACATGGGAAATAAGGAGATTTTAATGACATATCTCAATTCTAAGCTGACATTTGCCCATGTATTTCAATGCACACCCTCACAAAGTTGAATATCCATTGGTTCTTCCAATTTTTACAGTTTGTTGCTCTAATAAATTATGTAAATCTGTCAATTTATGTAAATGATAACATGCCTTTAACACCCAGAGGTAGGTTTTGGTGAATTAGACATGTAAAATAAAGAGATTTCGATGAGATATCTCAATTCTAAGCTTAGGTTTAGTTGAGTTTTCTGACCGAACAGTGCGTCAGACCATCGTCAAGTCAAAAATCCAATGAATCTTTTTGTATTTACAGTTTGTGGCTTTGATAAATGGTGTCAATTTGGTAATTTATAAAACAATAAAATGGTTTTTAACAAGCACAAGCAGATCGAGACATCTAGAACGAAGGGAGTTTGATGAAATATCACAACTTTATGGTTAGAATTGACTAATTATTTCGATGCTGAAGTTGAAGATTCGATGTTTCTTTCAGGTTTTACAGTTTGTAGCTTTGATAAATGATGTAAATTTGGCAGTTTTTCTTAATGAAAACATGCCGTTCGTCAAACCCGCAAGCAGGTTTTGACGAGTTAAACGTGTAAAATAAAGAGATTTTGGGGAAATATTAGGATTCCAACCTCAGATTTGGTTGAGTTTCCTCAATGAAAAGGCACTTCATTGATGGGTAGTTCAAGGACCATCACAAAGATGAAAAACATCCCCCAGACTTTTCTATTTTCACAGCTTCTGCCACTGAAAATTGTTTCGTTTTGGCGTTTTCCCCTTAAAGAAAACACGCCTTTCAAACCTGCAGCCGTGCTTTGGTCTTCAGAGGGCTAAATTAATCGACATTTATCGGAATAAAAGTTGAAATTCTCTGATTCCAGCTACTAAAATTTGAGTATTTTCCAGTTACTTCCATCGTCTATGACTGTTAACCAAAACTCAAGACATCCGTCATCATTTTTCACCATTTTCTGACCATTTATGACCCAAACGACTCTTTAATTACACAAGAAAACAATCAACAGAATGCAAACGATTGGCATCTGCAGCCCTGATCACCTCTAAATCACCAACCCAGCCCACGGATCTCATCTTGCCTTGATGCAAAACCAAAATATGCAAAGTACCCAACAGCTACAGCCTTCAGATGAATGCAGCGGCACAAAAACACGACATAATACTTCGACGGGCCTCAAACGGAGTGAATGGGATGAATGAATTGAGAGTTGTTGTCTCCGTCTTATTACATCCATTAAAAATCCGCCCGACGTTAAGTAAATAACCTTCCCGACACGGCCGTGCAGTCCTCGACGTGGCCTCCGGCTTTGACAACGATATTTACTGCACTTTTTGTTAAGACAAAAAGGCCCATTGAGGAGAAGAAAAACAGCGACTCAACAGCACATAAATCCACCGCCGGCATGAAGGGGCCGCTACCTTTGTGTGAGACACGTCGAAAGTAGACCGCCGAATATCTTCAGGTCTTAAACACGGGGAATTGGGCTTTATGGGGTAGATATAATAATCTCCAGAGACTCGTAGCTCATTTTGGCTTTATGGAGGGCCGAGCGCTCGAGCACAACCTCCTCTGGCAGCGCTGAAAGAGCTGCAGCAGCAACGACTCGACTGGAACAAGGTCTTTGTATTAGGAACATGTTGATGTGTTAACCCTGAGAAAAGGCATGTTATATTTAAAGAATAATTACACATTTATCAGAGCCAGAAACTCTAAAAACTGCAAGGAGTTAAGGATTTTTTTGATTTTTAACAGTAAGTTTTTCACCAAAAATGACCCGAATTCAAGCCTAAAGTTGTGATATTCCATCAAAGTCACTTTATTCCACATGTCTCGTTTAAAAATTCGCCAAAAATAAAGCATTTGCTCTGACCAGATTCTGTCAAAAACAAAAAATTCTGCATTCCTCAGCACAACTTTGAAGCTGTTACTGATTCAGCTACAACCAACAGTTACGTGAGAAATATTCAAGAACTTTCTCCCTGAACTAGGTTGGTTGATTGGAAAATAACAATATGTAAGCTTAATTCACTTTATTCTATGTGTCTTTTAAAAATTCGCCAAAAATAAAGCATTTGCGCCGACTCGATTCGGTCAAAAACAAAAAATTCTGCATTTCTTACAGAACTTTGAAAGCTTTTATTCATTCAGTTGTGACCAACAGTTATGTGACAATAATTCAAGACCTTTCAAGCTGAACAAAGTTGGTAGGTCGTAGAAATAGCCATTACGAGGTTTATTTCATTTTATTCTACATGTCAAATTTAAAAACCTTTCCTAAAAATAAACCTTGTGTTCTAATTACATGTCAAAAACAACAAAGCATTCCTTAGCATAGATTGAAAGCAATGACTGATTCAGCTGTGACCAACAGTTCTATGACATAAAAAAAAACCTTCTGGTTGAATTTGGTTGGTTGGTTGGAAAAATCACCAAATGTAAGCTTATTTCATTTTATTCCGCATGTCTCATTTAAAAAATTGCTAAAAAATAAACCATTAGTTCTAAACAGATTCTGTCAAAAGTAAAAAATGCTGCACTTTTCGGCACAACTGTGAAGCCTTTAGCGACTCAGCTGCAACCAACAGTTGTGCAGCAAAAATTCAACGACTCATCGGCTGAATTAGGCTAAATGGTTGAAAAAATGAGGATTAGATTAATTCACTTTATTCTACATGTCTCGTTTAAAAATGAGCCAAAAATAAATCATTTGCTCCGACTCGATTCTGTCAAAAACAAAAAATTCTACATTCCTCAGCACAACTGTGAAGCCATCGTTGACTCTGCTGCACCAGCAGTTATGCAGCAAAAATTCAACCTTTCAGCTGAATTACATTATCAACTGAAAAATAACCAAATGTAACCTTATTTTACTGAATGTCTCATTTAAAAATTTGCTAAAAATAAACAATTAAAAACAAAAAATTCTGCACTTTCAGAACAACTAACCTCTCCTAACAGTCACATGATAAAAATTTAACAACTTTTCAGCTGGACCAGGTTGAACTGCAGGACGTGTATATACAAAGCAGAAAGACGACAAGAGTAGAAACAAGTAAAAAGCTGTCTTCAATATTTATAGTCTGGAGAGTCACCATGTTTTTTTCCAGTGTTGGTAAAACCTGTGGGAACTTCAAAAAAATGTTGTCAATGTTGATTCCAGGTTTTTTAAAGATTTTTTAAAAAATAAATAATCAAAGAAATTCAACTTTTGTTTCTTCTTTTTGAGCCCACAGTGAGGAAAAACTCACTCAGAAACTCAGAGAATTGAAGAGTTTGGGTGTCACGTGCTGAAGCTTTGAGATAATCACCTTTTTATTTTTAATCTGGACAAATCAACCCGTTAAACATCAGACACTATATTGAATTAACGCTAATTACTCTCTTGATAAAAGTGGGAGTTTCCTGATTCACCGACTGCAGGCTTGAAGCTCACTGAGGCCTCTGTGGAGGGAAATATGGATCACAGTCTATTTAATTAGGGTTTGGTAACAGCAAAGCGGGGCGATGCGTTCAAGTGATCCCGCTGCTTTGTGCTTTGATGCTGGGAAACACAGACAGGAGGAGCGTTTTCCACCCCCCTGATGTTTACAGCGCCAGAGGCCAAACTAATGCGGTCCGAGGAAACAACAAACCAAACGAAGATGCGCTGTAATCCTCGTGTATGAACAAAAGGAAACTCCATTTCTCAGGTGTCACATGAGAGAGCGAAGCCTCCTCTTCTTGGTCACCGTCGGCGACAACATTTCGGCTTCTGCTTCAGATCCAGCTTTGAAATGCAGATGGAAGCTTTGAATGGAGGCGGGTTGAAAGGATTCACAGAACCTTTCAGGACGGACAAACCGGCCGCCGAGCTGCAGGAGGATCTGCCTGATCGGAGGCCACAACTTACTGACATGAGACAGAACAATAAAACATGTAGAGGGATTCCTGTGTGTCTCCAGATGTGCAGGACTGTGGTTCTACTGAGGTGGGAAGTTGTGGAAGTTAATGAAGGACGGAGTTACTGGAAAATATGAAAACAAATCAAAGCTGTAGTTTGAGGGCAGGTTGAAATTAAACTGGGACTATTTGTCTGAAGTTGTTCTCCTCATCTGACAGAGTAAAGCCTGAAAAAATCCAGCCAGAGAAAAACTGGTATTAAGACCCATTTTGGACCAGTTTTTCCAGAAATGTCTGTGTAAAAAAATAAGATAAAAATAAAAATAAAAACGGTAATAATAATAATAATAATAATAATAATAATAATAATAATAATAATAATAATATTTTTTTCAACAGTTTTAAAGTGTATTTTTTTAAATATTTTTTTGTTATTTTTTTTTATATTTTTTTCCCTTTTCTGTTAAATTACAGATAATAACTGGTAAAATCATACAAAAAGTCATTAATTTACATTTTATTTCTGAAAGAACAAGGCAAATTTGTAGATACTGTAAAATTTTTGCAAAATATAATTTGCTCACTTCCAACATTTGAAAGTAAATTTACATATTTTTCAAAATTCAAAATTATTTCCCAGATATTTGCCGTCATTTGTAACAATATAATGTGTTTATATAAAGATTAAAAAAATGGGAAATAATTTTCTCAATTTATTTGACAGATGTTTTTCTAATTAACGTAACAGACAACATTTAGTAGAATCACACAATGAAAGTATTAATTTACATATTAACTGTAAAAAATAAACAGAAGAGATCTGACTGTATAACTGCATGATTTTTACTGCATTTAAATGAGAGAAAATATCTTTTTTTTGCAGGTATTTGCTGTTATGTGAAAGAAAATCACACGTATATTCAAGATTTTTTTTAAAAAAGGGAAGTCATTTTCAAATTATTTTCTCTGTTTTGTCAAATTACAGATAAAATTTAGTCAAATTTATAGGAAAAAAACAGGAATTCACCTGTATTTGACTGTAAAAACAATAAAAACTAAACTGTAAATAACATCTAATTTAAAAATCTGTACACTAGATAGTCAAAAGTCAATAGTGTTTTACGTGTAACCACAAAATTCCAGTCTTACTCTATTTAAATCAGCTTATTTCACAGATATTTGTTGCTGAACTTATTCCACTTCTCATTTAACATATTTATTCTTGCAATCTTGCTGCTAAATTTCCACCACTATTATTACAGCGTCCAGTAGAGACACACCTTATGCCAACAGTAGAAATCCAGTATTTATTCTGTGCCGAAGCCTTTTCCTCTTTATCCTCTTTGTGACTGTTTACGTCTCTGTTTACGTTTGATAGATAGAAGCGAACCTGCAGATAAATAAAAGCTTCCAGTGTGGATTCGGCGTCCAGACTCTCCCGCTGCTCGTCGTCCGGTGCAGCATGTGTGAGCGATCGGCTGCCTGGAGCGAGTGTTGGTGACCGGAGCCGGAAGCCGCAGCCAGCTGGAAGCAATGTGTGATATTAGCGAGGACGCCGGAGCGTGTATCTGTGCCGGGGAACTGTTTGAGTGGCTGGACGGTCACTCCATAAATCAGGAGGCCCCCCCCACCCCTGCCCTCCTGGCCCTTCCAACCCGCTCGGCTCCATATCATAACAAACAGCCCTTCAGAATAAAATAAAGTCCGTCTTTGAGATGCTGCCGTCCGCTCACAGACTCCATCTTTTCTGTAGCGTCTGAAGAGGTTTATTTATCCTCTACAAACTTCTGCAGGGGCCAGCAGGGGATGAAAAGGCCTCTTTATGTGGGGAAGCCTTTCCACGCCTGCCTCTCCAACACACTGGAGGAACAAGGAGGAGTGGACGGGACGCTGTTTATGTCGCTTTAATCCAATTTACTCTTTACTTTACGCATTTGGCAACTCTTAAAGGACGGCTAGTAGGAGTTCACTTGTTGATATGTGTGTCTTATTAATGCACAGTCCTGTTATTCAGTATTTTTTGCGCCACACAGGTCATATTTCAGCTGGCGTACACTGGCCCTTTGTGCTTCATTACCTCCACCACAGTGAAAGTGAGGCCCTGTTTGTTTTTAACCCTCCCAACTCATTTTTCCTCACTGCGGGGTTCATTTTTCACTGCAACACAAAGTCCTGCACCTCTGTGGAAACAGCACAACCACGGCGAGAAGAAGAAAGAACTTAAGTGTTCATTTTGGGCAACATTAAGAAGTTATAACGCCACAAATCACTAAAAAATATAAACGAAAGTTGAATTATTTTGATTATTTGTTTTTAAAAAATTTAAAAAAACCTGGAATCCACTTGTACAATATTTCTACAAGTGCCCACAGGTGTTAACAATGCTAGAAAAAAACACAGTGCCTCTACATATTATAGATATTTTAATATTTTCATTTTGAATTTGCTTCCATACTTGTCTCCCGTCTGCTCTATGTGAACACTGCCTGCAGTTCAAGCCGGTTCAGCTGAAAAGTCTCTGAATTTTTGTCATGTGACTGTCGCTCTCAGCCGAGTCGTAAATGACTCTCCAGCTGGGGCGAGAACCACAGAATTTTTTGCTTTTGACGGAATCCAGTTGGCGCAAACGGTTTATTTTTGGCAAATTTTTTAAAATAAGAAAAGTAGGGTAGAGAGATTTTGTTGAAGGGTCAAGTTTTTCCAGTGGAAAGGAATGTCATGGACGTGTAGTTCAAGGACTATTGAGAAGGTAGTTTTCTGTTTTACTGTTTCTGGCTCTGATTTTTAATTTTCTTTTTATAATATAGAAGTATTTCTGAATCCACCAACAGGTTTTGGGGGTTCAGAAGGTTAAATTAATCACCAGCTATTGAAATAAAAGTCAAAAACACCTGATTTAAGCTTCTTAAATGTGAATATTTCCTGGTTTCTTTACTCCTTTATGACAGTAAATTGAACATATTTTGGTTTGTGGATAAAATGAGACATTTAAGGACGTTTTATTAGGCTTTGAGAGATGCTAATTGACATTTTAAAGCTTTTTCTACCGTTTCATAAACCTCACAACCGACAATGACAACCGAAAATGAAAATAATCACTTGGTCTTGTGTGTTTTACTGACGTTATTGTGTCCCCAGATCTCAGCAGTTACTTTAGAGTGTATTTTAAATGAATATGATGTAAAAGTCCGATTCAAGGTGCGGTAAACTTGGAATTTTCATGCGGAGAGTCACATTTTTCTTGAGGTGTGAGTGAAAAGCTGCAGACATCCATGCAAAGATCACCAAAACCTGGAACGCGTTTGTTCTCGTGGCTCCAACAGAAAAAAAAAAGGAGTCCGGCCTTTTTCGGCAGTGGAAGCAAACAACTAATTACCTGCAATAAAAAAAGCCATTTGTACGCCGAATTGTTCGCAGCACATGTCGGGAACCGGCTCGTATTATTAGCCGAGTGCAGCGAGGAGGAGGAAGAAAGGGGAGCTTGATAAAGATAAATGTCTCTGTGGCCCATCTGGAATCCATCACTCTGAGCAGCAGATCTGCTTGGAAGAAGAAGAAGAAGAAGAAGAAGAAGAAGAAGAAGAAGAAGAAGAAGAAGGTATGTGCTGCTGCTTTTCCTACCAGACTCAATAAAAGGACCCGCTAAGCCCCTGAAAGCAGCACAGTCCTGTAATCTTTGCGCTGTTTACGATCCGACTCGCGGCCTGTCGGAACGTGCGGACGCCGGTTTATGCAAAGCAGGTCGTCAGGAAAAGGAGGCGACGTCACAGAACGGGGGTCATAAATCAGCCGGGCTGGATGTTGGGAGGAAGATGCGTTCGTCTCCTCCGGAGCAGAAAATGAATTTATCAAACCGCCACAACAGCGACGCCGCGACTCGGCTGTTTACTGACGGAAAATCTGAAAACATCCTCCTCAGTCTGAATCTTAAACACCCGAACACGCAGCGACGGCTTTCCAACTGTCAGCTCAGGATCAGATCTGGAGTTTGTTTTCGCCTCATTTAAACCGCAGCATCAAAAACAGGGTGAAAAATAGGTTCAGGAAAAAACTGTGTGACAGATTGTGCAGCCGCAGATTAGCTCTGAGCATCAACTTCAGACGTTTTAAATCTGCATTTTAACACACACCGTCATAAACAGTGTCACAGTGGTCGGCTACACTTGGATGTTTTTATTTCTTCACCTATTTTTTGCAGAAAAAAACCTTGTCATTTGGTCCAGAGCCTGAATTTCCTACCAAATGTCATTGAAATCTATTGACAGTTTGTTAAGGAAACTCTTCTCTGAGCCTCAAAACCACCCAGAGGGTTTGTAAAGCATGCTACATCTGACAAAACACCAAGAATATCAAACTTATCAGAGCCAGAAACTGTAAAAACTGAAAGAGCTGAGGGATTTTCAATGTTGCGATGCCGCTTGATTGGAAAAAACAACCAAGTCTAGGCTTAATTCACTTTATTCCGCATGTCTCATTTAAAAAATCACCAGAAATACATCATTTACAAGAACCGGATTCTGAAGAAAACTAAATTTCATTGCGTCTGGGTGCATGAGGAGTGTTAGGGCCACTCATGAGAACAAAAATGTCGAGGATAAAGTCGCCCTAGTTCGGTAAAGTTGGAAAGATATCCACAGATTAGGACTTCCTGCATCAATAACTCATTAGAGAGATGTTGTCACAGCTCAGGTGGTAGAGCAGGTTGTCCACTGATCACAAGGTTGGTGGTTCGATCCCCGGCCCCTCCACATGCTGAAGTGTCCTTGGGCAAGACTCTGAACCCCAAGTTGCTCCCAATGGTAGATTAGCGCCTTGCATGGCAGCTCTGTCACCATTGAAATGTGTGAATGGGTGAATGAGAAACACGTTGTAAAGCATTTTGGAACCACTAAGGTAGGATAAAGCGCTACATAAGTACAGACCATTTACCATTCACCATTTGTCAAAACATAATCGATGCCTCTTTCCATCGTTGTCAGGTAGACAATCTGCTACAAGCCCAGCTTTATCAACAGTAGCTGTCTTTCAGGCTGCAGAAATAACACTGGTGTCTATGAGCAGCCGGCTGGACGATGAGTGAACAGGGACCGTCTACAAATCGAAAAAGCGCTGAAACAGTGTAGA
This sequence comes from Dascyllus trimaculatus, assembly GCA_024666655.1. NCBI lineage: Eukaryota > Metazoa > Chordata > Actinopteri > Pomacentridae > Dascyllus > Dascyllus trimaculatus. Next base: position 27,613,190 of record CM045462.1, on the reverse strand, counting down.
GAGACACTACTTAAATATTCAATAACTTCACTTTTAGACACTGTAGTGTCACCAGAATCACTGCAGCCATCGACTGGCTCCTGCTGGTGTTATAGGATGATCAACAGGAGCCGAACATTTGTAGTGTTTCTCTTCGCTGTTGCAGCAGTTTCGCAATTTGCACACGGTCCCTGTTCACTCGTCCTACAGCCGGCTGCACAAAGACACCAGTGTTATTTCTGGAGCCTGAAAGACAGCTACTGTTGATAAAGCTGGGCTTGTAGCACATTGTCTACCTTACAATGATGGAAAAGAGGCATCGATTATGTTTTGACAACGTATCTCTAATGAGTTATTGATGCTGGAAGTATGAATCTGTGGATATTTTTCCAACTTTACCGAACTAGGGCGACTTTATCCTCGACATTGTATTTTGACTTTATCCTCGAAGTGCATCTTTTTTTTTCTCATGACTGACTCTAACACTCCTCAAATGCGAGGCTATTAGTGACTCAGCTTTAAAACGTCACACGTCGTCAAAATCATTGTTATTCTACATGCCTGAGTTTAAAAAATTGCCAAAAATAAATCGTTTGCTCTGTTCAGATTCTGTAAAAAACTAAAAATTCCCTGCTCCTCAATGCAGCCGTGAAGCCATGAAGGACTTGGCTGTGACCAACAGTCACGTTACAAAAATTCAGGGATTTTTCGGCTGAACTGCAGGCAGTGTTAACACGGAACAGATAGAAGAGTAAAAACAGAATAATCAAAGAATTCTAATCTTTTTTTATGATTTGTGGCTTTCTAACTGTACAGTGAGCTTTAACCTACAGACGTTATCTGCTAAAATAAGGCACACGGTCGTATAAAAACCACACCGAACTGTCTGGAGGCTGCTTCAGAGCATCCACAGCAGCCGTCTGCTCGCTGCGTCCCGCCAACACATTCTTTTACTTCTGCTTCCTCTGCTGAAAAAAAAAAAAAAAAAAAAAAGAAAAAGCTGCCACCGGCTGCCAACCGTTTGGCAAACCTCGACGCCACCGCCAGCCCGGCCAGCATCACATGACCTTCAAAACAGGATCTGTGGAGCCCAAACAACCAGCTCCACATTTCTCTTCCTCCATTTCACGGCTATGCCAAATGTAAATCCAGCTTTTTTGCCCCCTCCCTCCTCTATTTTCTTAAAAAAGTGCAGCAGAAACCCCCCTAATCTCTGTTTAATATGGTTTGGCCGGATGTAAATACCTTCGGACAATGAACCTAATCTGGGCCAGCCTGACAACCTCACACCGTCGCCGGGTGAAGCCTGCCAGAGAGGGGGGAGGGCGGAGGGGAGGTGATGGTTTGGTGGAGATCAAGGAGAAGGGAGGGAGGCTTTTCCTTTAGCGTGTTGCTTCTATTCTCCGCCACCGTGATCAAAAGAGCCCCTTAAAAATCAACTTAAAGATGGACGCTGCCTCCAAACATCCCGCCCCGGCCTGTGCCAGCCTCCCCCCCGGCCTCCCCCCCGCCTCCCCTTCCACTCCGCTAACGAGCATCGGAAGCTACTGTACATGCAGAGCGTCTTGGCGGCGTCCAATCGCCTCCTCCTTTCATCGCCCTCCCCGTCGCCCCCCCACCCCACCCCACCGGCCTCAGAACAGGGCCCCGGTTTGGTAATTGTCATTCCAAAGACGAACTGGCCTAGTTTCAATTCAGCAGACGAGTGTAAGAAGCTGGAAACACCCCACACGGACCAGGCGGGACGTGTTAGCGGAGTGTGTGCGAGGCCACCGGACGACATAATCACGCCGAGGAGGAACCAATCTGATCACAAGGCGGCTTTCAGGGGCCGCCAACGTCACGGCGGCGGGTTTTCCTTGAGTTCTCCTCACGCGGACGGCAGAGGTAAACATCCCGGCGGGGTATCGATTCTCTGGGAGAGTCGATCGGCGCTCAGCTTCGGAGGAAACAACCAAAGCTCGGTCGGTGATCCTGAACCCCCGAGAGGCTTCGCTGAGTCGGAAGAAGCTGAAACTCGGGTGAGAGCAGGAAAGTCGTTGCTGCAACTCATTCTGAATTCATGTCTTGATTATGCAGCAGCAGGTTTGGATATAGATAGAAGAACGTTTATTCTGATTACAGGCTGTTTAGTTATGTCTATAACGGCTGCTACTACAGTTAAAGTTAAGTTTGTATGTTAAGTATCGACTCTCAGAACTTTAAAGGCTACTGACGGATGTGAAAGGTGTGATATATTCAAAAAAATGCCAAAATTACACCATTTATCAGAGCCAGAAACTACAAAAACTGAAAAAATCTACTTAAATTTATCTTTCTGCTAGTGCTTTAACCGGTCATCTGTGATGTGCTGTTTCATCTAGAAAATTAACCAAATTTAAGCTTAAAATCACAACATTTCATCAAATTTGCTTTATTCTGCACGTCTCGTATAAAAATTTGCTAAAAAAATAAACCAGTTGCTCTGATCAGATTCTGTCAAAAACAAAAAATTCTGTGCTTGCTGGGGCACGCATGAAGCTGTGACCAACAGTCACGTGGCAAAAATTCAGCGACTACTCGGCTGAACTGCAGGCAGTGTTCACACAGAGCAGAGCGAATATATCGAAAATGTGATCAGCAAAAACAAACAACAATATTTAGAGTCACGATTTATTTTTTTTTTTAGCTTTGTTAGCAGCTTTGTGCACTTGGAAAGTGTGCATGTGCTTTACTTTTGTTCCATGTCTCCTGTTTTCATACTTGAAAGTAGATGTTTTTGTTTCTTATGCGCTAATTTTGTGATTTAAATGCCCCGAAACATGATAAAAAGTCATAAAAATGCCACCAGAAAGCAGCCCTACTAGTCAATTTGCAAGATAATCTCTCAAATACTGATATTTAGCTTTAATATTGCTGAAATAAATACCATGACAACACGTCTGGCAAGTTGAATGGAATGCGTCCACATCACCAAATGCTTGTTGTGCTCATTTGAACATGTGGAGGTTTAATAGATCCAGAATTTAAACCCTAAATAATCCAAACTGATTACAAATGAAAGTGTTTCTAAGACTTCAAAGCAACGTCTGAAGGAGTCTCATCCAAACCCCTGGAGATGAGGAACAGCTGATGCAAACTGTCTCCTGCCTGATTGAAACGTTAAACTTGGACCTCTGCCGACCCCAACCGGGACCCCGACACCTACTTTGACCCTCCATCTTCGCTACCTCGGTGCCTGATGACCTCCCCCAACTAATAAAGTCCTGCTCTGCCAGACAGAAATATCCGAGCGAGGCGACGGAGACGTGTCCAAAGTAAGTCTGAAGCGGGGATTGAGGTGTCGCCATGGCAACGCTATAGGTAGCAGTTTTGTGTTTTCATCCTGTAACAAGGAGAAGATGAAGAAGTTCTCCCTCTAACCAAAAATGGAGTCACTTTTCATTCGATACGCTGGCTGATGTTTTAACAGTTAATTTGTCTGAGAAAACTGGAGCTGCACTGAAATCACTGGATGCAAATACTGTAAAAAAAATACTGTGATTCTACTGTATACACTATAAATAATTTAGTACACAGCCTGCAGTTCAACCGAATTTTTGTCAAGTGACCGTTTCATGTACCTTGGTCACCAGCAGCTTCCCAGTTGCGTTGAAGAGTGAAGAATTTTTTGTTTTTCACAGAATCCGGCCAGTTTAAACGGTTTATTTTTGGCAGTATTTTAAAATAAACCAGTGATTTTGACGAAACATCTCGATTTGGTGAAGTTTCCCACAGGCGTTGAGTTCAAGGACCTTCGGAAAGTTCAAAATCGTCCTGTTTTTCCAGCTTCTGGGTGACGAATGCTGTGATTTTGCCGATTTCGCAAAAGCACCGCGCCTTTTGGGGTTGAGTCGAGGAGGTGGAAGGCGGTCGGTCCACGTAAAGATCAGCAGGACGTCGGGGCGTTTACTGCTCCGTTTATGACGCCGTTTATTAGACTAGTGGGACTTGCTGGGCCCGTCTCCTCGGTCTAACCCCTACTGCTGGTCCATGTGCTTCTGATCACCTGCAGCAGCCACAAAGACTCCCTGCTTCTACCTTCTTCCTGCCCTCCTCTTCTGTCCTGTTGTTGTTTTCTGTCTGACCTGTTAAAATGAGGGCTGTGCTGCAGGGGGAGCATCGACGCTACATCTCCCCTCGTCTAAAACTCCTGAATGAAGGACTGTTAAAGTGTGTTTGCTTATGAGAGCAGGGCAGGAGCAGGAAAGCCTCTAATCCCATCATCCCTCCCTCCAGGACCTGAATCCACTCTGAGCCCAGAGAGAGGAGCCTCTGTTTGAGGGGGGAAGAACAACTGCAGCACAGTTGTCCCGACACATCTACAGCAGACATCTACAGCAGCACATCCTGAACACTGCAAGAGGCCCGGAGAGGCAGCTTTAACCCCCTGAACCCCTAAAACCCGCCGGTGGGACTGAGAGGGATGATATCGTCAAACAAAACATAGATAATGCAACATTTACCAGAGCCACAGACTGTAAAAACAACAAGAACCACTGTGTGTTTGACTTCCTAATAAACAAATCTCACCTTCAAACTGTCATTTCCTCAAAATCGCTTTATTCTAAATGTCTCAGTTAAAAAATTGCCAAAAATTAACTTTTGGCTAGATTCAAATTCCGTAAAAAACAAAATATTCTGCACAACTTGACACAACTATGAAGCTATGAGCGACTCAGCTGCCACCAACAATGCCATGACTAAAATTCACAGACTTCTCAGCTGAACTGCAGGCAGTGTTTACCCAGAGCAGAGAAGCAACAACTGTTGATTCCACTGTTTTCCAATTTTTGCAGAATAAACAATGAAATAAATTCAACTAATTTATTTATTGTAATGATTTGAAGGTCTCGTAACTTTGCTATTGTCTAATTTTCAGCTTTCCAACATTCTAGAAACCGATTATTTCCGGAAATTAAGCCTAAAATCGGGATATTCCATCAAAATCACTTTATTCTACATGTCCCTTTTAAAAATTCACCAAAATTAAAACGTTTTCTTCAACCAGATTCTGTCATAAACAAAAAAATTCTGCACTCCTCTGCAAAACTGTGAAACCATCGCTGACTCAGGTGCGACAAACAGTCACGTGACTAAAATTCAGTGACTTTTCAGCTGAACTGCAGGCTGTGTTTACCCAGAGCAGAGCAGATATGAGACAAACATGTATACAAATTAAGAATTTTAACTGTTAAATATCTTTAGCATGCAGAGAAAGCTTTTTTTCCAGTATTGGTAGCATCTGTTTGCACTTGGAAAAAATGTTGCATGTGTTAATTACAGGTTTTTGCAATTTTTGTACAGTAAATAATCGAAGAAATTCAATTTTCGTGTCTTATTTTTTATGATTTATGGCCTATAACTGTGTCATCCTGCACAGAAAACATTTTTGAGATCTCTCTACTTCTATTCATGGTTGTTCTGTTTCCATAAAGGTGCAGGACTTTATATCACAGTGAAAAATGAGCCCACAGTGAGTAAAAATGTAAGAGGAGATAAAAACGCTCAGAAACTGCTGCTTGGAGCTCAGAGGGTTGGTTTACCTAAATTACAAAAATATATTTCTCATTGTACCCAGTGATTTCAGAAGAGTTTCATTTTCATGTGCTGATAATTTGAGATATTCATGTTATTATTTATGTGTTTGTTTTTTTTTATTTGGACAAATCAACCTTTTAAACACTGGCAGAGGTGCGGGACTTTATATTGCAGTAAAAAATGAGCCCACAGTGAGTAAAAATGTCAAAAACCCCATAAAACTAATAAATAACTGAATTAAACTCATTTTAAAATTCCCTGTGATCAACTTGCCTCTGCTAGCATTGCTAATTAGCTAGCTGTGCCTCGCAGGTATCCGCCGGTTGCCTGACGTATCTATAGTAACCCCTTCGGTAACCATGGTGACCGCTCCTGTGTGCGTTCCACTACAAGTCCCGCTTTTCCATTCATTAAAGAGTCAATGGAGTTTCCTAAAGGAGCTCAACGCAACAGTAAAGCACTTCACACGCGAAAATGTACAACGGCTTCCTCATTGAGCCGACGGCAGCGTGACACCGAGCAAAGGGTCGCACTTGACTCTCAGCAGATCCAGTGAAACGGCTCGATGGCGACGGTTCGAGGCTGCAGATTAATCAGAGTGGATTAAATGACAGAGAAGAAAAGCTAAAAATGTATACAAAACTAATTGGCAAGTCGACTCGTTAAATAACTAATTGATTATGAAAGCAGTCGATGCTTTTTCTGTTGAATCATTTCAAACTTCTGATCAACCCTCTGAATCCTAAGCAGTTTCTGGGCGTTTTTCTTTGCTACCATCACATTTTTACTCACTGTGGACTCATTTTTCACTGCAATATAAAGCCCTGCACCTCTATGGAAACAGCACAACCACGACTAGAAGGAGAGAAAACCTAAGAATGTCTTTTGTGCCGTATGACTCAGTTATAAACCAATCAATCGCAGGAAAAGTCAAAAGAAAAGTTGATTTTCTTCGATTATTTATTTGCAATAATTGAAAAAAAAACCTGGACTCAACATGTCCAACATTCCTCCAAGTGTCCTCAGGTGTTACCAACAATGGAAAAAACAAATCGTGGCTCTACAAACTATAATTATTTCAATACTTGCATTTTAATTTGTTTTCATACTTGTCTCCTATGTATTCTGTATGAACACAGCCTGCAGTTCAACCTAGTTCGTCCAAAAAGCCCCTCGATTTTTTGCCTTGTGACAGTTGGTCACATCTGAATTATTTGTAGCTTCACATTTGCACTAAGGGTTGCAGATTTTTTCCATTTTTGACAGAATCTGATCAGACTGAACACTTTATTTTTGGGAATTTTTTTTAATGAAACGCGAAACAAAACGATTCTGATCTTTAAAAAAATGACGATTTTATGCGCTGATTTGTCTATTTTTCCCAATGGAACTGCAGGTCACACATGAGTAGTTCAAGGACCGTCAGAAAGATGAAAATCCCCGAAATATTTCAGTTTTTACAGTTTCTTGCTGTGACAAATAGTGGAATTTTGGCAATTTTTTAAAATCACATCAAGTCATTAGCTAATTTTCGGGTTCCTAGAATTCGCCACAGTGAAAGGTCAGATTCTTCCTTTTTGGAAAATGCTCATTGAAAGCAAAGTTATATAAAAGTAGGTCAGTTGTACAATATCTCAGTACAGTATTGGTTTATTTATTTAGCTTTGTTCTGTCTTGCTCTTTGTTGTGGTGTCGAAAGCTGAAGCTGTTAAAGCTGTCAGTGATGGAGGTCGACAAAGGTCATGCAAGACGTCTGAAGCAGGCGACGCTCAGATTTATTTAGCTGCTCTTTATTTTGCAGGGAAAATGCACCAAACTTGTATCTTGTACCAGAAAAAGCCAGAAGCCGTCTTTCATCTGTACTCGGCAGTAATATTAAAAAGCAGAAGTGTGAATCCGAGGCTGCTCCGGAGCTTTGATTCTGCCTTTGCGGCGACATGCAGCAGATGAACCGGCGCTCGTCTCTCTGCACGAGCCGCGAAGGGAAAGTTGTCACACGGGGAAAAAATGCAGCCAATTACCAGAGACACCACAGTCGAAAAATAACATTTCACGGGAGTTTCGAAAACACATCCTGACGTGGGTTGTTTCAGAAAAACCCCCAAAACCGGCTCGACTGTCGCAGCCGGCCAGAACAACACCGAGCCGCTCTCCGTCTCCTCTTTCCAGGGAGAGCGAGGCTTCCATTACGCTCCGCAGACGTACAAGGGTTTATTATTTTAGCTCTCCTGGCAAAATAACACGAGGGGAGGGTCGGAGGGGGGCGAGGTGAGGAGGGGTGAGGAAGGAGGGAGCTTGGTTTCAATATTAGATGTGTCAGCTGCCCTGCTGGATGATGTGGGCGAGATTTAAACAGGAGCTCATGTGTGAGGGCGAGAACACACATCATTACCAGGGAGGGAGAGGGGGAGAGAGAGGAAGAGAGAGAGAAAGAAAGAAAGAAAAACAAACAAGAAAGAAAGAAATAGAGAAGGAAAGGAAAGGAAAAAACAAGAAATAAAGAAACAAAGAGAAAAAGAAAGAAAGAAAAAACGAACAAGAATGAAAGAAAGAAAACAAAGAGAGAAAGAAAGAAAGATTTGACAAAGTAGAAGAAAAAACAAACAGGCGAACAAAGAAAAACAAACAAACCAACAAACAAAACAAACAATGAGAATAAAGAAAGACAGATAAAAGAAAGAAAGAAAGAAAAAGGTTTGAAGGTTTGACAAGGTAGAAGAAACAAACAAACAAAGAAACAAAACAAAACAAAGAGAAAGAAAGACAAAAACAAACAGACAGAGAAACAAACAAATAAACAAAGAGAAAGAAAACTAAGAGAAACAAGCAAAATGAGAAAGAAAGAAAGAGAGAAAGACAACAAGGAACAAAGACAAAGAACGAAAACAAGGAATAAACAAACAAAGACAAACAAATAAAACAAGAAAAAAACAAAGAGAAAGTAAAACAGAAAGAAAAAACTCAAACAGAAACAAACAAACATACAAAAAACAAACAAACAAACTGGGGAGGCCATAAACTACTGTATACTGTGTATAGTACAAATACTGCATACTGTATTCAGTGTACTAGTATATACTGCATACTGTGTATAGTATAAATACTGCATGCTGTATTCAGTGTACTAGTATATACTGCAGTAGCACATCCTGTTCTACACTCTGAATAATGACCTTGTTCAACCTTTGTCTGATACAACTCTGCTTCATTAAACTCGGCTAATAAAGCTAATTTAAATCTAGTGAGACGAGGAGAGGATGATGATGATGATGATGATGATGATGATGATGATGATGATGATGAAGGCACAGAGTGAGCAGATGTGTGGAAAGGTGTCTGCAGGAAGAGGAAAGAGAAGAAGACAGAGGGAGGAAGAAGATGAAAGAGACACACACACACTAATACCCACACACTCCAACACACACACACACACTCCTTCACAGCCGACACACACACTAATACCCACACACTCCAACACAGTCTGCTGCTCTGCCTCCATTCACAGAAATGTAAATGTGCTGCTTCAGAACCAGACGCTCTGATTCTGCTTGGTGACCAGTGAGAGACGGACAGACGTCGACTCAGAGGTTTGGATTCATGACGAACCACTGGAGACCAGTCCAGTACGTACGCTACCTACAGTACACTGCAAATTTGGTTGTGTTTCTACACTGTAAAAAAAAAAAAAATCCAATAAGAGATGGTGAAAACGTGGCAGCAAAGGTGTGAAAAAGATCTGGTAAAATGCTGGGATATTGTAGCAACATATTCAACAAGTGTATAAAACCAGGAAAATAATGTAAATTAATGGCATTTTTTCCACATTTTAAATAGAGTTAATCGGTATATTTTACAGCCGCAATGTACAATTTTTTGTATTATATTTCCAATTATTTATTTATTTTTATTTATTTATTTTTTAAAACAGTCAACATGTCAGGGATTTTACTAGTTATTACGTGTAATTTATCAAAACAAGAAAAACCTGTAATTTTTTAACTCATTTTAAATCCTTAATATGTATGATTTTTCTTTCAAATAACAGCAAATATCTGTAAAATAATGGGGTTTTTTTTACAGTAAAAAGAGTGAATTTTTATGGTCGAATAGCTGTAAAAGAAAAATTAAAATGTATAAAATTAGAGATTTCTGATGTGGACATTATTTACAGTCTTGGTCTGTTTTTGTAGAATTATTTGTTTATTTTTATTTTTCTGTGATTTTACTAATTATTACTAGGAATGTAACAAAACAGGGAAAATCTGTAAAATACCAGAAAATTAAAAAAAAAAAAATTAAAATTAAAAAATCGTGCAGCTTCAGCCGAATAATTTTTGAATTTTTCTCATGTTATTGCTGGTCATAGCCGAGTCCTTCATGGCTTCATAGTTGCACCGAGGATCGTAGAATTTTTTGTTTTTTACAGAATCTTGTTCAAGCAAACAATTTATTTTTGGCAGTTTTTTAAAACTGTGGCATGTAGAATAAAACAGATTTTTGTGAAATATGACGTCTGAAAGGTTAATTTGTTAAGCACAGCTGTTCATCACATGCGGTTAGTTCAAGGACAGTTGTAAATCTGTATATTTTTTTCAGTTTTTACATTTTCTAGCTCTGATAAATGGTGTGAAGTTGGGGATTTTTTAAAGATAACATCCCTTTCAAACCTGCTGGTGGATAAACATGTATAGTGATCAACCGCTGGCATTTATTAAGTTTGTTTATATATACAAGAGAAAGAAAATGCATATAGAAAAATAATAATAATCTCTGAATTGTTCTTATGTGACTGCTGCTCACAGCTGAGTCACTCATGGCTTCATGGTTGCACCAAAGAGAGTAGAATTTTTTGTTTTTTACAGAATCTGGATGGGTCAAACACTTTAATTTTGGCAATTTTTTGTAATTTGAGACACCTAGAATAACGGTATATTTTTAAAGCTTAACTGTGCATCACATGTGGTTAGTTCAAGGACAGTGGGACAGTTGTAAAGCGGTTGATTTTTTTCAGTTTTTACAGCTTCTGACTCTGATAAATGGTGTAAAGTTGTTGATTTTTTTAAAGATAATATCCCTTTTGAACCTGCTGGTAGATAAACATGAATAATGGTCAACCTAAAGCATTAATTAAGTTTGTTTATATGTAAGAGAAAGAACAGACGTCGGTATTTAGGTGCTTCTAACTGCACTCATGAGGAACTGGAGAGGATTTGTATTCCACTCTCCTTTCACAAGAAGAAGCACACAAACAGAAACCAGACAAGAGTCGAGTAAACACAATTTAGGTTGGTAATAGAGGTAAAATAACGAAGCAGGGCCACAAGAGAAAGCAGAGAAAGTGGTCTATTTGTGCGTCTGAGGATCTGAGGAGGGCTGAGTGATCGTCTCTCCTGGTCCTGCTGTATTTGTGTGTGTTGGACTCCTTACAGCTCCACACACAACCTGCCATCTGTTTGCCTCTGCCAGCAACAAAACACACTCCTCCAACGGCGCTGGCTCCGAGCGCAGACACAGTCTGCAGCTAGAGAACACGTTTAGACGTGCTCAGAGTGTCCTGGCTGCATTCTGCAACCGCCATCCATCACGACGACCCAGTAGTGGTGCTGTTGAAGCAGCAGCGATGGATGCAGATGTCAGCGAGACAAAGGAGAGTAATGGATGAACTTTAAATAAAACCCCATCGACTCGACGCTCTGTGGCTCGAAAACAGTTTGACAAGTAAGAAAGTAGGAGAAAGAAAATGAGGAGTGAAGAAACTGCTGTATCATAAAACCCAGTATGAGGATGTACTGGTGCATTCTGTAAATAGTACATGTTGTATGTAGTGTATAGTAGAGTATACAATAAATATACTGTATACTCTATACACTACATACAATAAATACACTGCATTTTATATACAGTGTATATACTGTATATTGTATGTCGTGTATATAGTGCATATTGTGTATAGTATATAGTGCATATATAGTGTAAATATTGTATACTGTATAGTGTATATTGTATATAATGCATATTGTATACATTGTATATACTGTATATATTGTATATTAAATATAGTGCAGCTACTGTATATAGCATATATTGTATATTGTACATAATGTATATACTGTATGTGTATATACCATATATAGTGTATATACTGTGTATAGTGTATATAGCATATATATACTGTATATTGTATGTAGTGTATGTATTGTATATGCTGTGTATATACTGTACATTGCATATAATGTACACTGTATATGCTGTACATTACATATAGTGTATATACTGTATATTATATACCGTGTATAGAGTGTATATTGCATATACTGTATATAGTATATATCGTGTATCCTGTGTGCTGTATAGTTATATACTGTATATACACTATACAATATATATTGTATATACTGTATATGGTATATATACTGTAAATTGTATATATTATATATAGTGTAAATATTGCATATTGTATATTGTGTATACACTGTACATTGTATATACTGTATATAGTGTATATTGTATATCGCTTAGATACCTTTTTTATAGTATATACTGTATATAGTGCATAGATTGTATTTATTGCATTTATCGTATATAGTGTATAGATTATTTTTATTGTATATAATGTATATATTGTATTTACTGTATATACTGTATAGATTGTTTTTATCGTTTATAGTGAACATACTATTTTTATTTATTGTATATTGTATATATATTCTACTGATTGTATATAGTGTATAGATTGTTTTTATTGTATATAATGTATATATTGTATTTATTGTATATAGTGTATATACTAGTGCTGTCAATCGATTAAAATTTTTAATCGCGATTAATCGCATGAATGTCATAGTTAACTCGCGATTAATCGCAAATTAATCGCACAATTTTTATCTATTCTAAATGTCCCTTGAATTATCATTTTATACAAGAAGGAGGCGGAGAATTAACGTCAACTGTGTTTGGCCATCACGTGGTATTTCAGACTGGATGTGCTACGATGAGAACTCAGTTCACTCTGATAACACACACAGATAACTTTGGTCTTGTCAATCGTCATGCGGCACCCCAGGCCGCCGACGCCTGGCTGAGCATCTGGATCAGTGGGACGCGGTTCGGGACCCGGAAAAGGAGCGGACAGAAAGGCGAGCGAGAATATTGCTGCTGTAGCACCACCAGCAGGAGATCCTGTCGGACTCCGACGGCGAACAACTCTCCCTCGACCTCGCCAACCATGCCCCCGCCTCACCCACCCCCGCCCGCGTTAATCTCGCATTAAAAAATTGACGCCGTTAAAATTGATTTGCGTTAACGCGTTAATAACGCGATATTTTTGACAGCACTAGTATATACGTGTAGGGGCGCTGTACCATGGCTGACCCTGTGCTCTGACCCCAACTGGGATATGCGAAAACAAGCTTTCACAATGCTGTAAAAACGGTAAAAGGTCTCTTTCTTTTCTTTTTCTTGCTATATACTGTATATTATATACATTGTACGTGCTCTGCAGTGATGTTCAAACCTGACTTTGTTCTATGTCCTAACAATATTTTGACAGCTTCAACCAGCCTCACCTCCAGCTCTTCCTGCTTCTACACAACGAGCCTCTTGTTTCGCTCCGTGTCGCTCTTATCTCTCAAGTATCTCAACAATTTCCTTAAGGGGAGTTGTGTAATTAAAAAGCCTCCGTGTGTCAGCGGCTCCGTCAGCCGGCGGCCGAGAGCCTGAGCCGAACACAGGTGAGCTTCAAACGCTGCTGCAGAGGCATCATTAGGCCGAAACGAGCCCGACGTGCAGCCATCAAAGGGCCTCAACCCGACGGAGGTTTGCCAAAAAGAAAAAAACAGTGAGCACATATATGGATGGACTGACGGTGTTTGTGGAGTCTGTCTCTGCAGAAGGTGGCAGAGGTTAGACGTGAGCAGAACACACAGACAGGTCGGCATTTTCATCCATAATTCATCCAGCCGTGTGCAGAGGGGCTTTCAAAGGGCATTAATGAGGTGTGCTAATACATACATGGCTGTGGCCTGCAGACGAGGTTCGTACGAAGGCTGCCGGCTGACAATGACCTGCTGATCTACAGCTGTCTGCTACGTTCCTGCATATCCAGCGGACAGGTGGACATTTAACACTATGGAACCTACAACACGCTGGTGAAATGCACGTTTTAATAAGAAAAAAAAATCACCAAAATTTAACCATTTAACAGAGCTAGAAACTGTAAAAAACAGAAAAATAACTGGATTTTTAACTTTCCAACAAGCCTCGAACCTGTCATGTGTGGCTTTTGGTTTCATCTTGAAAATTTACCAAATCACAGCTTAAAATCGCTATATTTAATCAAAATCACTGTCAGCGTCTTACTTAAAAATTCACCAAAAATAAACCGTTTGCTGTAACCTCATTCTGTGAAAAACTAAAAATTCTACTTTTTCCAGTGCAAACAAGAAACCATGACTGACTCAGCTGTGACCAACATTTACATGAGAAAAATTCAAAGACTACTCGGCTGAACTGCAGGCAGTGTTCACACATAGCAAATAAATAAATGAAATAAATATATTAAATATCATGCAAATTCATCGCAAAATTTTGTGATCTGATAATCAGACATGTTGTCTTTAAATTTTAAAAAAACCCCAACAAACTACAGTATTTATCACAGTAAGAAACTGTTAAAACTGAAAAAAGAAAAATCAGATTTTAAACTTTCCGAAAATCAACCACATCTAACCTTCAAATCGTTTCATCAAAATCGCTTAACTTTTACTTAAAAATTAGCCCAAAAATTAACCATTTGCTCCAACCAGATTCTGTAAAAAACAAAAAATTCTGCGCTCCTCTCTGCAATTAAGATACCAACATGGACTCAGCTGTGACCAACAGTCACGTAACAAAAATTCAAAGACTACTTGGTTGAACTGCAGGCTGTGTCATCACATAGCCGATAGAAAACAAGGACGTCAACAAATTTAAAATTTAAGTAGTAAAACATGTATAGGGATCCGATAACCAGACATGTTATCTTTAAAAAGAATAGCACCAAAATTAAACCCTTTATCAGAGTCAGAAACTTTACAAACAGAAAGAACAGGCAGATTTTCACATTTCCGATTGAACTACTCATCTGTGACGAGTAGTTCCAGAGGTAAACTTAACCAAACGGTAAAAGCTTAAAATCTGCCAAAAAAAAAATAATTGGCTCTAATTAGATTCTGTAAAAAACAAAAAATTCTGAGCTCCCTGACACAATCTTGAAGCCGTTAGTTACTCAGCTGTGACCAACAGTCACATGAGAAAAATTCAAAGACTACTCGGTTGAACTCCAGGCTGTGTCATTACATAGCAGATAGGAGACAAGTATAGAAGCAATTTTAAAATGTAAGTAGTAAAACATCTGTAGGGATCTGATAACCAGACATGCTATCTTTAAAAAGAAAAATCACCACATTATAGCATTTATCTGTTAGAAACTGTAAAAACAATGAGAATGATAAGATTTTCAAGTCTGATGTGTGGCTCCATCACAAAATGTAACCAAATCTAAGTTTTAATCATGATATTTTATCAAAATCACTTTATTCTGTTTTAAAACTTGCCAAAACTAAATCGTTTCCTTGAACTAAATTCTGCAAAAAACAAAAAATTCTTTATTTCTTTGCACAAGTGGGAAGCCATTAGTGACTCAGCTGTGACCAACAGTCACGTGGCAAAAATTCAAGGAACTTTTCGGCTGAACTGCAGGCAGTGTTTCCACAATGCATGTATAGAAAGCACGTATGCAAACAAATGAAACATGTAAGCAGTAAAATATCTGTATGTAGACTCAATATTATTTGTAAAACACCTGTGGGCACTTGGAGAAATGTTGCACATGTTGATTTTAGGTTTTAATAATTTTTGAACAATAAATAATGAGAGAAATTCAACTTTCGTTTTTTGTTTTTTTCATGATTTATGGCATTTTAACTGAGTCACATTGCAGAAAATACATTTTTAAGTTCCCTCTACTTCTAGTCATGGTTGTGCTGTTTCAACAGAGGTGCAGGACTTTATGTTGCAGTGAAAAATGAGCCCACAGCGAGTAAAAACGTGCCAAAAGCGCCCAGAAACTGCTCAGAGTTCAGAGGGTTAACTCGAGCCTGACAACTCCAGCTGATTTTACAGATGAAGAGATAAGAGTGACAATGAAAAGCAGCAGAGCGAACAGAGAGGAGCTTCCCAGACGCTGGTCCTGAAGCATAAAGACGCTTTTTGTTTCGCAGTTTAGCGTGATTCAATCCAACCGGTTCAAACTGCAGCCTGAGATCTGATATGAAAACCTTTAATAGCATTTCTCTTAGCAACCGGCTTTTTCTTTTCCGACTGTGTGTGTGCGTGTGTGTGTGTGTTATCCTTGGAAAAACACTGCGTCTAGACGGTAATGCCTCTTTAATGCGCTCAGACGACACGACGCACAACAGGGTCAGGAGCCGCCGATGGATTTCCAGGTTAAATCATGAACCCGGGTGACGACGTTAAACGGGACCCTCAGCCTCGTTCGACGTCCAACTCCCATCCAGAGAAGTGTCTGGAGTGTCTGCTGGATTAAGTGCCTGATGGACTGAGGATAGAACAGCCATTGTTCAACAAATCGTCGTTCTCCAAAAGCTTGTTTGGCCCCGCACGCCTCCCACGCCTGCCAAAAGATTTCCTGATAGAGTTGCCAGGGAAATGAGCGCTCGCAAAGCCAAACGCATCGCTGCTGCCGCTGCTGCAGAAGAAGGAGAGGCTCGCAGCAACTTTACGCTCAAGTTGTGACGAACGGTCCAGTTTCCAGAAGGCCCCGCTAAGCCCACACATGGAGGAGACTCATTTACATAATTGGATGATTAAAGGGCAGCGATGTGGAGGGCTGCACAGTAAATAACGCCGCCATGACACTCCAGGAAGTACCTCCAGAGACGCTCAGTGGAGAGGCTGAGAGCAGCTTCATCGGGGC
The DNA here is from genome assembly GCA_024666655.1 of Dascyllus trimaculatus. Taxonomy (NCBI): domain Eukaryota; kingdom Metazoa; phylum Chordata; class Actinopteri; family Pomacentridae; genus Dascyllus; species Dascyllus trimaculatus. Next base: position 27,596,677 of record CM045462.1, on the reverse strand, counting down.
AAAGCAACATCAGCGATTTGTACTTGTGGCCGACGTTACTCATGTAAAACCCGCTTCTTAAAGCCTGGTCTACTAAAGGATGCAGTGTCTGAGGGCTGGAGGGAAATCCTGCATCTTTTCATGACCTGAGGACGGTGGAAAAGTTGGACTGTTCATTTTCAGAAAGAAAGAAATGCAGTTTTTTAAAGGAAAGATTTGGGTTTTTAAGCAACAAGTTCAGCTATGGCTTATTATGAATTATGAATTGTTGTCACGTGACTGTTGGTCTCAGCTGAGTCAGTCATGGCTTCACAGTTGCATTAAAAAGGAGAGAATTTTTTGGTTTTGACAGAATCTGGTTCGTGCAAAGAAGTCTTTTTTTAACAAATTATAAAAGCATGTTGAATAAAAGGGTTTTGATTAAAATATTACAATTTTAAGCTTAGATTTGGTCCCTGGATTTTAATTTTTGTCAGGTGACTGTTGGTCTCAGCTGAGTCACTAATATCTTCCTAGTTGCACCAAAGAGAGCAGAATTTTTTGATTTTTACAGAATCTGATTGGACATACAGTATATTTTTTTGCAAATTTTTAAATGCAACTTTTAGAATAAAGTGATTGTGATGAGATATCACCAAGTCTTCCAATGCAAGTGACAGATGATGAGTTCAGGGACGAATAACTCCAGTCATGTTGCTTGTTTCACGTCTGAAAAGGGCCTCAGGAGGGTTTTAGGACGGACTAGAGGGTCACCAAAGCAGCTTAAGAGCCCCTATGCTGCGACGGGACGGCGTAAGACACAAACATCCTGCTGGAATATATTAAAAAAGACGGTAAAGAGGTGAAACTTCAGCCACGAAATGTGTGTTTTCACAGGAATCTTGAGCCTGTAAACGCACCGTCTACCTTCAGGAGAACATCTTCAAAGCAGAGGAGAGGTGTTTTAAAAAAGACAGCTATAAGGGGAGGGGAGGCAAAGTGGGAAAAATGAAATCTGGCAAAGAAGAAGAGACAGAAAGAGGCAGAGGACGACAGTGTGAAGCGTAAATCTGCAAATGCCGCCGTTTTAACGAGACTCCTAATGACCCAAACAACCCCTGCTGACATCTACAGTCTTTGCCAGGAGGAAGGCGGGGGGTCAATGACCTCACACACACACACACACACACACACACACTAAAAACGACACACACATCGCTTCCCTTCTCGATCCGAAGGGCAGAGTGACCACACACACCCAGAGCGTCTCGCGAGCTCTTTAATTTCATCGTCCTTTCATGATCCAGACATAACAGTCCGTTAGCTGCAGACTCCACGCAGGCCTGAACACACACACACACACACACACACACACACACACACACACACGAGGCCACGGCAAAACCGAACGTGCGTGCAGTTTTCACAGGACAGCGTGGCTCAGCGGGGCGTTCGCGGGGCAGCGGGTGGTCGGTGGAAGAACACCAACACAACACAGGACTCTGCTCTTTGTCATCAAACATTTTCTTGTCTCTTCTTTTACGTTGGGAGATGCCACCAGCAGCCTTCGGGAGAAATAAACAGCGCCGGGACGACACCACGGCGGCCTCAATGTTAACTCTCGGGGACCACAGCGACTCCTTTCTACCTCACACATGCATAAACACAGAGCGGCGAGTGAGGATTTATTCAGCGCTGCGGGTTTTTGGAGCCGCTCCAGGACTGCTTTTTTTTTCTCTTTTAGAGGGTAGTTCTGAGCTTTTTCTTCAAACTGTGAGGTGATCTCTTTGCAAGGCCTTGTGGGAAATAAACACTCCATCTGAGCAATTATGATTTTTACGTTAAACAGAAGAAACCGCGACGGAATTTAAAAAATCAAGCACGAAAACAGCAGGAAAATAAAGCACATTAACTCCCGATGCAGTTCCAGACGTTTTAACTCACTGTGGGCTCATTTTTCACTGCATAAAGTCCTGCACCTCTAAGGAAACAGAACAACTGTGACTAGAAGTAGAGAGAATCCAAAAAATGTCTTTTGTGCACTATGACTCAGTTATAATGCAATAAATCATAAATAAACAAGAAAAGAAAGTTGCATTTCTGTGGTTATTTACATTTAAAAACTGAAAAAACCCAGAATCAACATGTTCAGTGCTTTTCCAAGTGCCCACAGGTGTTACAAACACTGGAAAAAAATATGATGACGCCACATACTGCAGATATTACACTACTCAAACATTTTATTTTGTTTATATGCTTGATTCCTATGTGCTATGTGTAAACACTGCCTGCAGTTCAGCCTCGTTCGGCTTAAAAAGTCCATGAATTTTTGTCAGGTGACTGTTGGCCTCAGCTGGGTCATTAATATCTTCCCAGTTGCGTTAGAAATGACAGAATTTTTTGGTTTTTACAGAATCTGGTTAGTGCAAAGAGTTTTTTTTAAAGAAAAAAAATTACAAAAAAACATGTTGAATAAAGCGATTTTGACGAAATATCTCAATTTGAAGTGTAGATTTGGTCCCTGACATTTAATTTTTGTCAGGTGACTGTTGGCCTCAGCTGGGTCATTATTATCCTCCCAGTTGTGTTGAAAAGGACAGAATTTTTTGTTTTTTACAGAATCTGGTTAGTGCAAAGAGGTTTTTTTTTATTACAAAAAAACATGTTGAATAAAGCGATTTTGACGAAATATCTCAATTTGAAGTTTAGATTTGGTTCCCTACATTTATTTTTTGTCAGGTGACTGCTAATCTCAGTTGGGTCACTAGTATCTCCCTGGTTGCACCAAAGAGCCCAGAATTATTTGTTTTTTACAGAATCTGATTAAACAAAACTGCATATTTTTAACAAATTTTTAAATGCAACATGTAGAATGAAGCAATTTTGCATTTGAACAAGCCTTCTAATGCAAGTGACAGATGGTGAGTTCAAGGACTGCTGCAAAGATGAAGATCTGATAATTACCTCTGTCTTTACAGTGTCTGTCTCTGATAAATGGTGCAATTTTGCTGATTTTTTTAAAAAGATAACAGGCCTTTCAAACCCAGCGGCGGGTTTTAGGGGTTCAGAGGGTTAAACAGCGTGTCTGTGCAGTAACGGCAGCTTCTCTCTTCGAAGGGTTTTTCATATTTTTTCTTGCCTAAACATACCCACAGGGGCCCTCGGGGGCTGTTGGTCACATCACAACAACTCGAGCACAACAAATAAACACAATAAACAGTCGTGCAACCGATTACTTCTGGTTAATATCTACGGACCGGCTGTAAACTTTCAAGGGCATTTCCGTCCTCAGCACCTGCTAATGACTGACCCTGACACACAAACAGAAAAACACAAACCCCAGTGACATTTCTGCTGCCCGGCGCTGAGGCGGCTGAGGGGGAAATCGTGCCATCTGCCAGCAAAACGACGGTCACTTCGCCCCCACTGCTCGTCCATCTGTGGACGGGGGCAACTCTGCTGGAGGCCCGAGGGCCGCGGGGGAGATAAGACGGCGGCCGGAGACGCCTCCCGGGCCAGAAGACGGCTAGAAACCGCGAGAGCTTCACCACTGGAGGATGAACGACGGCAAAGTGGACCCTGAAGGCGAAGATTATGACGTCTCCTTTCTGTTTTTCCTTCGGCAATCAATATTTAAATGTCCAGCGCCGCATGCTGTGATTAACTTTTTAAAAACCAGCGTCCAGAGGCGACGGATGATCGGCTCAGCGTGCAGCCTTCAACAGGAGAGCAGCGAACCGCAGACACGTTCATTTTCTCAACTCAAAATAGGAAAACGCAACCGTCCTTGAGTGTAAAACTGCTAATTAGCTCCACATTTAACATTTTAATTTCTCACCGAGTCCCTGGAATTTGCAGATTTTTTAATTCTGGTGCATGAAATGAAAATCGGGTGTTTCCTGCAGCGTCTTCCTGCCGACTTCCCGACTATCCTCCGCTCTGATCTGCACCAGGAGGCGGGTGTAAAGATCGTCTGCTTGAACCTTCGACCTCTACGCTCACGCTGCCCACAAGGCCATGTGCTCCATTATTTATGCAAATGAGGGGCGATGAAAGCTTCCATCAGGCTGCCTGAAGCTCGCTGACTGTCCAGAGTGAATCTCTGCACATACAGAACTCTGTGCATTATTGAAGACACTAGAACATGAGCAGTACATGGACCAGCATTAATATGTCATATGTATATAATATAATTAATATGTAACATGCAGGGATTTTAAAATGTGTCATGGTGTCATCGCATAGTGTCTCCAACAGAGTGGCTGCAACTCCAAAAAATCTCTCAGCTAGGGTGCAACTAACTGATTGACTGCCCTTAATAACTGAACCGACAAAGGTGAAGGTCGTGCACGCCAGAAACCGTATCGCACATTAGCTGTAGCGCCTGGTTGCGCCACCAGGTGGAGTTTCTTACCGTTTCGGGATGTTGCAACCTAAGCAGGCGGTCGCTCGGACTACAGGAAGTCCACGTTGGCAAGCAGGGAGCATTGTGGGAGTTTAGCTAGTGAAGGGGCACCATGACAAAGACTCCCGTGATGCTTAATGCCCACCGGCCAGATCTTGTCAAGGCTAGCTGAAGTGCGCTAAGGCAGCTTCACTGTGGCCATTTAGCTAAAAAAAAAACAACTACGCGATTAGAGCAGCTTGTTAGACGGGAACGTATTCGAATCGTTTACTGATCGATAAGGCTTTCGATTATCGGGAAAGAAACTCATTAAAAATTTGCATCCCTACTTTCCACAGCATTTGCAGCCCATGTAGCGGAGTCAAGTCACACAATAAACCCATAATTTTCCCTTTTTTAACATCATTCTATCATATATATATGCTTATATCTAAAAAATACTGTGTTTTTTACTGTTTAAAAGTCTGTTTAAAAATCTGTTTTTAGAGTCAGCTCCAAACATCCAGCATCGGTTGGACTCTTACGGAGATGTCACAGCATGATGTAGACCAGTGGTTCTCAACTGGTCCAGCCTCAGGACCCACTAAGTCTCTATTAGTAACGGTCGCGACCCAACTTTTTCAAGTTCGCTGTTCCTGTTAACAAATTAAGGTTTATTTGGATGCAGTCTTAACACGTTTTGATACAGCTTGGGAAAAAACTGGCTCACTATTTACTCATTTTGGTATATTTGGACGCAAGTTTGGGGCATATTTTGGCCCATTTTGACAGATTCTGAGCACATTTTGGTTTATTTTTGGCTTGTTTTAGCATAAATTTCTCCAATAAGCCGGCAGAGGTAAATCTAGAGGTTAATCATGGGCAACTACTGGTGTCACCACCACTAAATATCCTGCTATTGAAAGCAAACTGTATCATAAGAAACACGTCCTTTAAAGCAGTGGTTCTCAACTGGTCCAGCCTCAGGACCCACTATGTCTCTATTAATAAGGGTCGCGACCCAACTTTTTCAAGTTTGCTGTTCCTGTTAACAAATTAAGGTTTATTTGGGTGGAGTCTCAACGTATTTTGATACAGCTTGGGAGAATTGTGGCTTATTTTTTTTGCTTATTTTGGTTTATTTGGACTCTTCTGCCAAGTTTGGGGCATATTTTTGGCCCATTTTGACAGATTCTGAGCACATTTTGGTTCATTTTTGACACATTTTAGCATAAATTTCTCCAATAAGCTGATAGAGACAGATCTAGAGGTTAATAGTGGGCAACTACTGGTATCACCACCACTAAATATCCTGCCATTGAAAGCAAACTGTCATAAGAAACACGTCCTTTAAAATAAAAGACTTTATACCACTACTTTTTGCTTCTGCGACCCTCTAAAAATGGCTTCGCGACCCACTTTTGTGTCCCGACCCACCAGTTGAGAACCACTGATGTAGACTGTTTTTATCATCACTTCCACTACAGCTGAAAGCTCAAACTCAGCTTCTATCTGCATTTGCACCAAAAGCCTCATGAAGTGGGTGTTTTTTTATTCGACTTCTATTGTTACTGGGATCAAACAAATCTCAGAAACAGCTTCTAGAACGGGACGTCTCCATTAAACTCTCCATTAAACCCCGGCTAATGAGATTATTGTGCATAAACAGCTACTTAAGCGCATAAAACTGTCTCCTTTTTATCTACTGAGCAAACTAAGCTTCTGGATCCAGACTGTTTCTCTGTGTGGTCACAAAGGAACGTCTCTTATAAGAAAAGCCGGAGATGCGGTGCAACTGCAGAGGCGGAAAAACAACATGCTCGGCGTCCCACTGAGTTAAAAACAGCTTTCTAGGAATCACCCTCGAACCACGACTGCACCCTTCACATCAGATCATTCTCCCCCCACATGACAAACATTAGCAACCTGAAACTGTATCCTCGTCCTCGGAGCTGCACTCGGCTGCAGGTAGCCGGAGATCACAGCCTCCCGGAGGGCTCGGAAAAAACACACTCGGCTCTTTGGATGATACCGAGCATGATGGGCCGCGATGGCTCCCAGCAGGGAGGGCAATCAGGCGGACGGAATCACAAAACGTCTCTGGGTTTTACATGAGAGAGGGCAAGGAGGGGGGGTTTTTTTTTTGGCGGCGAACGCTGGAATTCACACCCAGGGAGAGTTCTGGCTGTCAGAGCAGCCCCAGGCAGGTTCCGCAGCCTTTTGGGGGCAAGTTCATATCAAACCGATGTCAAAACGCACGTCTGTTTAAAGTCACCGAGCGAACATGACAGCTGGGTATTCCCCCTTCAGAGCCGCGTTAATCAGCTTTTATTTTTACACAAGAAAAATGAGCTAAATAGGCCTAAAACGGACGCGTTTACAGGTCAGATTGAAGTTTTTGCTGAAGTTAAGAACCCGGATGTTTAAGTCTGAAGTGGGAAAACAGCAAAAGCACACGTCCTCAACTTTGCCGCCATCAAAAACCCACCATCAGGTTTGAAAGGCATGTTATCTTTTTGAAAAACGACCAAAATGACACCATTTATCAGAGAGGGATCGTCAGATTTTCAACCGTGCCTGAACTCCTCATCTGAGACGCGCTGCTCTGTCGGGACAGTTCATCCGAAATCACTTTATCCTACACACCTTACTTAAAAATTCGCCAAAAATTAACCATTCACTGTAAAGAAATTCTGTAAAAAGCAAAAAATTCTGCGTTCCCAATCACAACTAAAAAGCCTTGATTGACTGAGCTACCACCAACGGTTAAGTGACGAAAATTCCGTGACTTTTTGGCTGCTTTCCACAGAAAAGACGAAACAAATGAACCAAATTTGTGCAACTGAAAAGCTATAAGTGACTCGGCTATAACAAACAGTCACATGACAAACAATTTAGAGACTTTTCAGCTGAACTGCAGGCAGTGTTTACACAAGTCAAGCCTGCAAACAGATTAAAAATGTGTGCAATGACATATTGATAGGAGGTAGAGGTATCGTATGAACGAGAAACACGAGTTAAACACCGAAAACATGATATTTCATCAAAATCACTTCATTCTGCACGTCTCTTTTTGACAAAATAGCCAAAAATTAACCGTTTGCTCTAACCACATTCTGTTAAAATCAAAAGATTCTGTGTTCCTATTTGCAACTGAAAATTCTTAATTGACTGAGTTATGACCAACAGGTATGTGATAAAAATTCAGTGACTTTTTGACTGCTGTCACAGAGAACACTTAAAAAAAAAAGAACCAAATTTATGTTTTCAAACTATAAAATTTTATCAAAATCACTTTATTCTACGTGTCAGATTTACAAATTTGTTAAAAAATAAGACAGAATCTCTAAAAACGAAAAATTCTATGCCTCCCTATGCAGCTGAAAAGCTATACATGACTGGGCTATAACCAACAGCCATATGGCAAAAATTCAGAGACTTTTCAGCTGCTCGAGTCTGGAAGCAAATTAAAAATGTGCAGTAACATATGTATAGGATGTAGAGGTACAGTATGACTGACAAACACTGGAAAGCCTTTATAATGAACCAAAATCAAGTTATGCAGCATGTCTCGTTTAAAAAACTGCCAAAAATAGTCAATTGGCTCCAACCAGATTTTGCAAAAAACAAAAAATTCTGCACTCCTTCCTGCAACTGTGAAGCCATCAGTGACTCAACTGGAAGCAACGGTGAAGTGACAAAAAAAATCAGGAAACAGGAGTAAAACAAGCGCAGAAAAGGACTACTTGGTTGCAAAAACAGCAGCTGTATGGGGATATTTCAGCGATGGATAGGATGGTGACCAGTCTCTTTCACTGCGATCATTTAAATCTGCACCACAAAGCTCTGTATGCGGAGGGTAAAGCCAGATCTGCATGCATTTCAAAGTAAAAGACTCATTTTGCATGCCTTTTCCAGTGTTGCATCATATGAGAAAGGCTCCAAACTGCTTTTCAGAGTGATTTTTTAATTCTCAATCCAGATGCGCTCCTTTGCAAAATCCCCCCCAATCGCTCTGAAGTGAGTTTTTCAAGTCCTCAGCGGAAAATCCTTGCATTTCTTCTTCACATATCGCAGAAAAACTAAATATCACGATGTTTTTTTCCAATATCGCGCAGCCCTGCTTGAATCTCTGACCTCGGTTGTTTGAGAAAAGGCCACGACACACTTCACACTTCACACACACACATGCACAAGTTCAAAAAGCTGCAGCTCCGTGTTCCTGCAGAGCATCGGAGCTCGCGACAGACAGCTGGGCCGTCTCCAGAAAGCGCCCTCATCTTTCTTAACGCACTGTAGCGTGTAAAGTGTGTCAAAGACTCATTTTAAATAACTCTCACACAGAAAGAGAAGCGGGGAGGAGAGGGAGGGAGGGAGGGAGGAAAAACAACTCTTGGCTAACGCCTCAGAAAAAGATTACTCTGCTGTGTTGGGTTTTTTTTTGCGCAATACGGAGAGATTAAAGCAAACACAGGCGACGTTTACTTTGGATTGATCTTTGGGTATTTCTCTGCCTCGAGAACAAAGAGGGAAAATCGCGCTAAGCTCAGCGAACCGAGAAGAGTCCAATTAAATCCTCCTTGTAAAATAAGAAATAATAAAAAAAAAAAAGAAAGACCCGCATTCGCATAAACAATAAATGTTCCCTTTAAAACGCCCTCATTTGAAGTGATGAACACGCAGAGGATGAGGGGAGTTCAAAGCAGACGTCCTATTAGCGCCGAGGGAGAAGCGGCGAGCGGCGACGTGATGAGCCGAGCGCTTGTCCGTCTGGCTGCCGAACGAGGATCCTTTCATCCTCGTTTATGACTCAATATAAAGACGACTTGAGGAGGTTTCTTCTCTTATTGTGCCGCACAATAACCGTCGCCTCTCTTGTGGTTTTTGCGGCCGCCTCATGTGCGACGCCTGCTCCGTCCGACGGAGCGCAATTAATGTGGGATTCCTCGTGTTTCTTTGTGTGCTTAACTGCTCAAAAGCCGCGCTGTCTGAACGGTCCGGACCCCAAAAGACAAGTTATGTTTGAAAAAATCACCAAAATTACACCATTTATCAGCACAAGGCACTTTAAAGCAGAAAGAACCTTTGAGTTTTCAACTTTCCGACATTCCGTGAACTTGTCACATGAAGTTCAGCTGGGAAAATTCCACCAATGTAAACGTTAAATCACAACATTTCATCAAAATCACTTTTATTCTACGTCTCACTTAAGAATTTGTCCAAAATAAGCTACAATCTCCAAAAAAAACATTAAATTCTGCGCTTCTCTGTGCAGCTGTAAAGCAACAAGTGACTCAGCTGTGACCAGCAGACACAGGACATAAAGGCAGCGACGACTCGGCTGAACTGCAGGCAGTGTTTACACTAAAATGTAAGTCGTAAAGTATCTACAGTGTGTAGAGTTACAGGATGAATGAGAAACCAAGAGTGAAACACTGAAAAACTAAGATATTTCCTCAAAATCACTTTATGCTGCACGTCTCGTTTAAAAATTCGCCAAAAATGGTCCATTTGCTCGAACTGGATTCTGTGAAAAACTAAAAATTCTTCACTCCTTGGTGCAACTTTGAAGTCATTAGTGACTCAGCTGAAAGCGACAGTCAGCTGGCAAAAATTCAGAGAGTTTTCTGCTTGACTGCAGGCAGTGTTTTTGCACAGAACAGAGCAGACACAGGCCTGGAAGGTAATTAAACATGTGCAACATTTCATCAAAATCCCTTTATTCTTTGCGTCTCCTTTTAAAATTTGCCAAAACTATTGAATTTGCTCGAACTGGATTCTGTAAAAAACTAAAAATTCTGCGATTCTCGGCGCAACTGTGAAGGCATTAGTGACTCAGCTGCAAGCAACAGTCAGCTGGCAAAAATTCAGAGAGTTTTCTGCTTAACTGCAGGCAGTGTTTTTGCACAGAGCAGACAGAAGACAAGTATGAAAACGAATGAAATATGTGTCTCATTTAAAAATTCACCAAAAATAATTCATTTGTTCCAACTAAATTCTGTAAAAAACTAAAAATTCTGCACTCCTTGGTGCAACTGCAGAGCTATGAATGACACAGCTGCAAGCAACAGTTAGATGATAAAAATTCAGAGAGGGTTTGACTTAACTGCAGGCAGTGTTTTTGCACAGAGCAGACAGAAGACAAGTTTGAAACTAATAAAAAATGTGTGGCATTTCATCAAAATTGCAATAATCTGCATGTCTCATTTTAAAATTCGCCAAAAACAATCCATTTGCTCCAACTAAATTCTGTAAAAAACTAAAAATTCTGCACTCCCTGATACAACTGTAAAGCTATGAATGACACAGCTGCAAGCAACAGTGAGGTGATAAAAATTCTAAGAGTTTTCAGCTGAACTGCAGGCGGTGTTACACAGAGCAGATAGAAGACACAAATTGAAAAGTGCGATATTTCATCAAAATCACATTGTTCTGCTCGTTTCTTTAAAAACCCGCCAGGAATAATCCATCAGTTCAAACCAGGTTCTGTAAAAAACAAAAAATTCTGCGCTTCTCGGTGCAACTGTGAAGGCATCCGTGACTCAGCTGCAAGCAACAGTCAGGTGATAAAAATTCAGAGAGCGTTTGACTTAACTGCAGGCGGTGTTTGCACAGAGCAGACAGGACACGAGTATGAACGTAAATATTAAAATGTCTACAGTTTGTAGAGTCACCGTGTTCTTCCAGCAGTGGTAGCACCTATTTTTTAGATTTGATCAACTAAGCAGTGAGAGGAATTCAACTTTTTTTGCATGATTTATAGGATGATAACTGTGTCATTCTGCACTTTCTCTTCGTCTCCATGGTTGTGTTGTTTCCACGGAGGTGCAGGACTTTACATTGCAGTGAAAAATGAGCCCACAGAGAGTGAAAGTGTGAGCCTGCTTCAAGCTCTGAGGGCTACAGGAACAATGACGGCACAAGAGCTATCAGCACCAAACTGTCCGCCTCACTTTCTCACGTTTGTCTCGAGCTCGAGACGGCAGCAGGCGCAGCTCCAGCGGCGTGGAGTTGGATCCTACCTGTGGGCTGAGCGGTGGGCAGCCTGGCCGGAGCCACGCAGAGCGGCAGGAGGAACGAAATCCAGAGCGAGCACCACGGAGCCGTCATTCCTCCGGACGGAGAGGGGAGACGCAGAGCAGCGAGGCCCGACTCACACCGCATCCTCCGATCGCATGCTGTCCAGCAGAAGGGCGGCCGCAGACGCCGCGGGAAACTGTCCGACGAGGCCCGGCCACCGACCTGCAGGAGGACAAACGGCGTGAGAGGAAACACATGCAGCCAGAGCAGAACCCTGCACAGGCAGAAAACGTAAAGCGCCTCGGGGCCCTGCACTCATGCTCCTGTATTCTGACCTGACATTCCTCACAGATTTCAAGGATTAGGGTGGAAATTCCTCTTCACAGTTTTTCTCAGAGGCTTTCTAAGGAGGAGGAATTCTCATATTGGACAAGACAAAACAACACGCCTGCACCTCGTCTCCAAACTGGGATACAGGCTTGTTCATTAACTCTGGGATGAGCCGAGCCCGTCACCCCTTCCTTCTGCCTGAGAAACTCTCCTGCATGGTTTAGCAGGCGATTGACACGGATCGACTAATCTCCCTGCAGGATGAGGAATGCCCAAATGCGCAGTGCCAGTCGCCCAGGTGGAAGGAAGCACGGCGGCGGACCGAAGAGAAAGCTCCGAGTTGGACGCCCAGAAAAAGCAAAAGCCCACTTTAGAGCAGGGGTGTCAAACTCCAGTCCTCGAGGGCCGCTATCCTGCATGTTTTCCTCTTCCAGCTCATCATCAAGCTCTGCAGAAGCCTGACAACGATCCTGATCATTCAAATCAGGCGTGTTGGAAGAGGGAAACATGGCCCTGGAGGACCGGAGTTGCCCACCCCCGTCCGTCTTTAGACGACCTTCCAAATTCAGGTTCCTTGAGCTCAGAGCCCTTCAGACCGGGCCCTGCTTGCACACACAGAGCCGCATTGTGCGCACACTCGGCCCACAGAAAGGTTGTGTTGTCTTAAGCCTCAACAGCGCCGTTTTTCTTTCCCTTCGGAGGACCTGCGACCCTGCTCCTTGCTCGGCACAAACTGCGAGCCTCTGTTTGCACTTTATCGGCCTTCAATGCAGAAAAACGGCGAGGAAAGGGGGAACCTTTAGATAAGATAACGAGTCCTGCCTGCACTCTGGAAGCTCTTCTTCCTCGCTCTGGTTGCAGGCCTCTCTAGTAAAACCCTAAACTTCTGCTTTCTCCTCGCGCTGCACCTTCCAGAGCTGACAAAGCAGCCTCATAGCTGCACAGATCTGTTTAGACAAGTAGCATGACAGCTTCTCGAGGAAGAAGCCGGGGAAACAATAGCGGCTTTAATCTGGTGTCAGTCAGGAGTTTAAGACGGTCTGAGGAGCAGCCAGGTGTTGCAACACGACCGGCGGAGCAGCGGCGGGTCACTCA